>CM053583.1:220118221-220133857 GCA_028627135.1 Pseudochirops cupreus
GAACGTAGATATCTCCTTCCATCCTGAGACTTGTAGAGTTGTCTTATACCTGTGTGTTGTGGAGGAGAGTCCAGTTTATCAAGATTGGTCATCACACATATGATATGTCTGTGATTGTGTACAAATTTTTTCTGGTTCTGCTCTTCTCACTTAGCATCAATTTGTATAAGCCTCTCCAGGTAATTATCAAGTCCATCTCATTCCCATTTGTTATAGCATAATAGTATTCCATTACATTCATATACCATAACTTGTTCAGCCATTCCCCAATTGATGGGCATCCCCTATATTTCCAGTTTTTTGCAACTACAAAGAGAGCTGCAATAAATACTTTTGTACATATGGGTCCTTTTCCCACTTCTGCGATCTCTTTGGGATATAACCCCAACAATGGTATTTCAGCATCAGTTTATACATCTCTCCAAGTTATTATGAAGTCCATCTGCTCCTCATTTCTTATAGCACAATAGTATTCCATTACATTCATATACTACAACTTGTTCAGCCATTCCCCAATTGATGGGCATCCCCTTGATTTCCAATTCCTTGCCACTACAAATAGAGCTGATATAAATATTTTTTTGTACAAAAATATTTACAGCAGCTCTTTCTATAGTGGCAAAGAATTAGAAGCTAAGGATGTGCCCATCATTTAGGGACTGGATGAACAAATAATTGTATATATGGTATATGAACATAATATAATATATTGTACCATTATCAATGATGGGGGAATTGGATGGAAAAAAATAATTTAGAATAAATTGTGGAAACACAGAAGTCTTGAAAATTATTAACCATTATTTAGTGATTCCATATATTCTAATATGAAATAGAGCAAAATCAAAAAATTGGAAAAAAATATGACAAGTATGTGCTATTGGAAAAAAAAATTGATCTGGAAAACAAGTGAGATAATGATCACTTAAGAATCACTGCAGGGGCAGCTAGGTGGCGCAGTGAATAGAGCACCAGCCTTAGAGTCAGGAGGATCTGAATTCAAATCTGACCTCAGACACTTGACACATTTACTAGCCATGTGACTTTGGGCAAGTCACTTAACCCCAATTGCCCTGCCCTCCCCCTTCCAAAAAGAAAAAAAAGAATCACTGCACTTAGGATGGTTTCAGAAAAGAAAGGTATAAGAAATGGTGCAAAGTGAAATGAACATAACCAGGAAAACACTGTACACAGTAGCAGCAATATTGTACAGTGATCAGCTGCAAATGGCTTAGCTTATTCAAAGCAATAAAATGTTCCAAGACAATTCTGAAAGGCTTAAGGTGTAAAAAGCTATCCATCTCCAGAGAAAGGACTGATAGAGTCTGAATGCAGATTGAAGCATACTTTTTTTTACTTTGTTTTTCTTTTTTTCTCTGTTTTTCTTGCAACATAGCTAATATGTAACTATGTTTTGCATGATTTCACATGTATAATCTACATAAAATTGCTTGACTTCTCAAAGTGAGGAGGAGAAGGAAGGAAGAAGGAAGAGAATTTGGAACTCAAGATTTTTAAAAATGAAAATGTAAAAATTTTACATATAATTATAAAATAAAAATGAGTCATTACACTCCCTAAAAAAATCAGGACTAAACAAAAAGCCTTAATGCCATATCTCAAGAAATCATTAATGCAAAATGCCCAGATTTATTAGAAAAAGAAGAGAAGTGAAAATGGATGGAATCCTCTGGTTATCTCTTCAAAGAAACCCCCAAATAAAAACTTCTAGGACTGTCATAACTAAAACCCAGAATATCTAGGTCAAAGTAAAAGTATAGCAGAAAGTGGAAAACAAAGAATTCAAATAGCAAGGAGCAAGTGAGGATCACACAAGACTTAGTAGCTACTACTATAAAGGCTAGAAGCTCCTGGAATACTATATTCCCCAAAGAAAAAGATAAAGGCTTAAAACCAACAACACCCTAAAAATGAAAACTTTCAGGAATTCTATATGCCAAAAAGAAAGTTCAAGTCTCAAGGAACTACAGTCAAGATCACCCAACTTGGAGCATATCCAACTGCATAACAGGAAATCTTAAAACACAATATTTGAAAAATAATGAAAAACTTACCCCACAAGACTGGGTATAACAATGTAGGGAGGAAATGTATTTTTAAAAGAATAGAAATTTAAGAATTCTAAAAAGTCTAGGCTAGTAGAAACTTTAAAATTCAAACATAGGAGGAAAGAGAAACTTAAAAAGGTAAATATGTTTAAGCATTTAGAAGGAGCTAAATAATGAGGAATTGGTTGTAGCATTTGAAAAATCTGCAAATAAAGGAAACCAAGGCAAAGAGCTCTGAGCATTATCAATTTGTTAGCAATTCTAGCAATTACCAATAAAGAGAGGTCCGAGGATCCTCAGTAGCTAGGGACTTTTAATGAATTTGCAAAGCATTTTTATGGACATGAATGAGGAACATTAGAATTAGGACCAAACAATAAATGAGTAACTTTATCCCAAGTTGAAAAACATGGGGCTAATTCTCATCTGCATTTATACTTTTAGATTTGTTGGGGGTATTTGGGGACTTACCATTGCCGTCATGGAAAGCTGTCCCATGTAATCATCCTTGTCAATAACAGGGAACTTCCACAGGAGTAGGAAACTGACAGGTGAGCATTAATCAGAGCATGGAGATTTTCCAGCCCTAGAAGACCTATAGTCGCTATGACTTATAAGCGAAAGCTTTGCTTTCAGTAGAAATGAGACACCTAGCCTGTTAGCTGAGATCTGCAGGAGGTCAGAGGTGCAAAAATAGGAAAGTAAGCTCACAAACAGGCTGGCTGGAGCGAAAGTCCTGTTAGCCAGCATTGATTAATATTTCACAGGGTGTAGGGTCTGGAATTCCCCTGCACAGGGATATTTGTGGTCCATCTGTCCCCACCCCAAACAGTGGGGCAAGTTTGATACTGAGGAAAGAGGTCGGGTACTCCATGATAATTACGAGAAGTTTAATAATCATAATGAGTTACTTACATTAGGGGCAGTCTGGGGAAGTGGCCAGACACATGATGGATCCCTACCAATAGTTTAATAATCATAAATCTGGGGTGGCAGCCAGATGATTCAGTAGATCCCCACAAAGACCTCCAAAAAGCCTCATGATAATTACAGAAATGAAACAAAGGGAGGAGGAGCAATAGAGTATCGTGACATGTGTCATCGCTGTATAACATTCTGATATACTGCTTAGTATTGGGCTTGAGTCCAGAACCCCAGGTGTGAAGGCCAGTGCTTTTGGGTAGATGCCCAGACACGCAAGGTCATGTATTGGTTGCTGCATCCTCGTTATGGTTCTCACCAATCCAGACCTCACACAGAAAAGAGACTAGTATACCTTCAAAATTCTAATATCTTCAGGGGAGACAGAGGGAGTTAGTAAAGACAAACAAGAGAGATTGATGGTAGTTTTGTGTTTTTTTGTTGATCTTAAGGAAAGGAAAAAAGAAGGGGAAAGAATAGATTAGGATAGAAGTGAGGAAGAATTATAATTGGGAAGTATAAGAAGAAAATTGTGCAAGCATGAGAAATGGGTAGTAGGGATAAACATCACAGAAACTCATTCTTATCCAAATCAAAGAAAGGAGAATTGAATACGCATGCATACACACACACACACACACACACACACACACACACTGAGTTTATTGGCAGAATACATTAAACACAACTAGGAAACAGGCTGGCAGAAGAATCTGAAAGAAGTAGCATTGTGAATACAAGGTGGTAAATTTAAGGGAGGCAAAAGTCACAAAATAAACACCAACTTCAAAAGGTGTACCATAAATGAAAGATTTTAAAAAGACGAATAAAGTGTAAGAACCAGAGATTGAGGTTTGAGAGAAGGGAGCAAAGGGAGGAACAATGGGGTAGAAAGTTTGTTTCGATTATGGTTCACTAATGTTAATCACATTCCTTCTGTTTTACTACCTTCTTTGTAAAGTAGAACAGGTGGAAAAGAGCAGAAAAGGTATCAGAAAATGTGATGGAGAGAAATCTGTAATTAACAAGCATAACCATGAATATGAAAGGATGAGCTCATCCATAAAACAGAAGAAAATTACAAAATTATGTCTTTCCCTCTTACACATAATATATGTGTATACATACATATGTATGTATATATGTATTCGAGAAACATTCTTGAAATATAAAGATATCCAGAGAGTTAACATAAGGTAGTGGAGCATAATTTCTTATGGCTCCAGTGAAGTAAAAATTCAGGAGAAAAAATCATGATGTCAAACAAGGAAACAGGAAAAGTAGACATTAAAAGTGATTTTTAAAAAGGGAATCACATTGCTTAAAGGCACATTAGATAATGAAATATCAATACTTAGTATATATGAACCAAATGGGATAGCATCTAAGTAATTGATTTGCTGAATGAAATAGACAGCAAAATGATAATAGATAGGGACTTCAATATATTCCCTTCAGACTTAGACAAACCTAACAAAAATATGAACGTGAAAGGAACTGAGGACTTGAATAGAATTTTAGAAAAGTTAGAAAATATTCATTTCTGTTGATTACTGAGTAAAAATAGAAATGAATATACACATTCTTAACTATACATCACAACTACAGAGAAAAACATGTTAGAGTATAAAAATCTTATGAACAAATAAAGAAAAAATAAAACAAAATTTTACTCATCATAAACATAATAATTATAATCAGTAATGTACCATAATTGAAGACTAAATAACAGAATTGTAAAGAATTGTTGACTTAATTGTTGCAATCATGACCTCAGACAAAGCAAAAATAGGCCTAATGAAAAGGGATAAGCAGAGAAATCACATCTTGCTAAAAATGAAACTATAGATGATGGAATTATATCAACACTAAACACATACGCACCAAATGGCATAGCATCCAATTTTCTGAGGGACAAATTTAATGAGTTAAAGGAGGAAATAGTAAAATAATATTGGTGGGGGACCTCAACTTTCTCTTCTTAGAGCTAGATAAATTTGTCATAAAATAAATAAGAAAGAAGTCAAGGAGATGAATAGAATCTTAGAAAAGTTAGATATGATAGACCTCTGGAGAAAACTGAATGGGAATAGAAATAGAACATACTTTTTCTCAACCGTATATGGCATCTTCACAAAAATTGACCATGTATTGGTATATAAAAACCTCACAATTAAATGCATAAAAGCAGAAATATTAAATGCACTCATTTTAGATCAAAATGCAATAAAAATTACATTCAATGAAGGGCCATAGATTAAAAATTAATTGGAAACTAAATAATCTTATTCTAAAGAATGAGTGGGTCAAAGAACAAATCATAGAAACAATCAGGAATTTCATTAAAGAGAATGAATACATTGGATGGGGCAATCAATATTCCAAAATTTGTGGGATGCAGTCAGAGCAGTTTATAGGGGAAAACCTACATCACTTAATGCATACATCAATAAAAGAGAGAATGATCAGACCAATGAATTAGGTATGCAACTAAAAATACTAGAAAACGAGCAAATTAAAATTGTCAACTAAATGACAATATAGAAATCTTGAAAAATCAAAGGAAAGATTAATAAAATTGAAGTTAAAAAAATAAACCATTTAACTAATAAATAAAACTAAGAGCTGGTTTTATGAAAAAAAAAATAAAACAGATAAGCCATTGCTTATGGTTACAATTTGCAAACTGCAATTTGGTTAAAATAAAGAAAGAAGAAAACCAAATTACTAGTATAAAACATGAAAAGTTAATTTACCATCAATGAAGATGAAATTAAAGCAGTTATTAGGAGTTTTGTCTCCCAATTATATACCAAAAAACTAACAATTTAAGTGAAATGGACAAATATTTACAAAAATATAAACTGCTCAGTTTGATAGAAAAAGAAATAGAATACTTAAATAACTCTATATTAGAAAAAGAAATTCAATAAGCCATCAGCGAACTCCGTTTAAAAAAATCCCTAGAACAAGATGGATTTACGAGTGAATTTTACTAAATATTTAAGGAACGATTAATTCCAATACTATTTAAATTACTTGAAAAAAATAGGTAAAGAGTCCTACCAAATTTCTTTTATAACACAAATATGGTTTTGATTCCTAAGTTAGGGAGAGCAAAAACAGAGAGATAAAACAATTGACCCATATCCTTAATGAATACTAATACAAAAAATTTAAATAAAATACTAGCAAGGAGACTACAGCAATGTATCACAAGATTCATACACCAAGACCAGGAAAGCAGGGATGGTTCATATTAGAAAAACAATCAAAATGATTGACCATATCAATAACAAAGACAACAAAAATCATATGATTATGTTGATAGACACAGAAAAAGCAATACAATAATACAAGCCAATACAAAAATAAAATACGACACCCATTCTTATTTAAACAGCAACAACAACTAGCAAGCATAGTAATAAAGGGAACTTTGCTTAAAATGATCAGGATTATCTATCTAAAACCAAGAGCAAGCATTATCTGTAATGGGGAGAAGCATATCAGTAAGACCAGAGTTCAAGCAAGGATGCCCATTATTAGCACTATTTTTCAATATTATACAAGAAATGCTAGTTATAGCAAAAAGTCGAGAAAAAGAAATAGAAGGAATAAAAATAGACAACAAGGAAACAAAACTATCACTCTCTTTGCAAGTGATATGATGGCACACTTAGGGACAGCTAGGTGGTACAGTGGATAGAGTACTGAACCTGGAGACAGGAAGATATCTTCCTGAATTCAAATCTGGCTTCATAACATTTGCTAGCTATGTGACCCTGGGCACAAAATCACTTAACCTTGTTTCCTTTGGTTTTCTCATCTGTAAAATGAGCTAGAGAAAGAAATGGCTAACCACTTCAGTATGTGTGTCAAGAAAATCCCAAGTGGGGTTGTGAAGAATTGGGCATGGCTAAAATGACTGAACAACAAAACACTTAGAGAATCCTAGATGGTTAAAAAAAACAAACAACTTAATGAAATCATGAACAACTTCAGCAACATTGCAGGATATAAAATAAAACCATATAAATCAGGCAGACTAACAGTTCCAGATTTCAAAATATATTACAAAGAATAATCATACACACACACAAAAACAACTAAGAAATAGAGTGGTGGATCAGTGCATTATATTATGCACACAATACATATTAATAAATGGTCATAGTAATCTAGTGTATCCAAGCTTTGGGGGTATGAACTAGGCATTTAACAAAAATTGCTTGGAAAACTGGAAAGCAATTTGGCAAAAACTAGGCATAGAACAACATCTCACACCACACACTAAAATAATGTCAAAATGGATAAATGATTTGGACATAAAAAGTGATATCATAAGCAAATTAAAGGAGCACTGAAAAATGTACCTTTGGATCTATGGATAAGGGAAGAGTTAATGACCAACCAAGGGAAAGAGAGGATTACAAGAAATAAAATACGTCATTCTGATTACATGAAATTTAAAAAAAATTTTTTTTGCACAAACAAAACCAGTACAGCCAAGACTATAAGTAAAGCAAGAAAGTGTGGGGGCAAAAAATCTTTTATGGCAAGTATCCCTGATAAACTCCTCATTTCTCAAATATATAGGGAACTGAGTCAAATTTATAATAAAAGTCATTCCTCAGTTGATAAATGGTCAAAAGATATGAACAGGAAGTTTTCAGAAGAAGAAATCAAAGCTATCAACAATCACATGAAAAAAATGCTCTAAATCACTACTGATTAGAGAAATGCAAATTAAAATAATTTTGAGATGCCACCACACACCTATCAGATGTTAACATAACAGAAAAGAAAGTTGACAAATGCTGGAGGGAATGTGGAAAAATTGGGGCACTAATGCACCATTAGTAGAATTATACATGAGTCCAACTATTCTTGAGAACAATTTAGAGCTATTTCCAAAAGGCTATCAAATGGTGCATATCACAGTTTGACCCAGGAATATCAACAGAAGGTATGTATACCAAAGAAATCAAAGGAAAAAGGACTTATTTGTGCAAAAATATTTATAGCAGGGTGTGTGTGTGTGTGTGTGTGTGTGTGTGTGTGTTGGCAAAGAATTGGAAATTGAAGGGATGACCATTAATTGGGGAATGGCTGAACAAGTTATGGTCTATGATTATGATGGAATATTATTCTGCTATATGGAATTATAAAGATGGTTTCAGAAAAACCTGGGAAGATTTATATGAACTCATGCAAAGTGAATATTGCACATAGCAACGGCAGTATTGTAAGGGTGATTAACTGTGAAAAGCTTAATTATTCTGACCAAGAAAATTCCAAAGAGCATGTGATAAAAAATGTTATCCACTTCCAAAGAGAGAATTGATGAACTGATGAATTCATATTGAAGCATATTTTAAACTTCATTTTTTCTTGTTTTATTTTGCCCGGTTTTCTTTTGCAACATGGCTACTATGGATACATGTTTTGCATGGCTTCACATGTATAATTGATATCAAATTGCTTGCTTTTCAAGGAAGAGGGAGGGGCAGCAAGGAGGGAGAGAATTTGGAACTCAATTTTTTTTTAAGATTATAATGGTTTACAAATAATTGGGAAAAATTTAACAAAATAAAAATAAGTTTAAAACTAATGTAATGTTATCTATATTTTATTGTAGTTTTATTATTTATTATTATTTTATTTTTCCTAATTACATATAAAACAATTTTTAATATTATTTTTTTTAATTGAGTTCTAAATTCTCTCCTTCCCTCCCTCCTTCCCTTTGCCTCCCTGAAATAGTAAACAATTTGATATAGGTTACATATGTGTGATCATGCACAACATATTTCCATATTAGTCATGTTATGAAAGAAAACACATAAAAATATCACAAAAATAAAGTGAAAAATAGTATACTTCAATCTGCATTCAGACTCCATCAGTTCTTTCTCTGAAGGTGGAAAGCATTTTTCATCAGGAGTCCTTTGAAATTGCCTTGGAATTGCTGAAAATAGATAAGTCATTCATAGTTGATTATCATACAATATTGCTGTTATTGCATACAATTTTCTCCTGGTTCTGCTCATTTCACTTTGCATCAGTTTATATAAATCTTTTCAGACTTTTCTGGAATCATTCTTCTCAACATATTTTATAGCACAATAGTATTCCATTACAATCATATACCACAACTTGTTCAGCTATTCCTTAATTGATGGATATCCCTTCAATTTTCAATTTTTTTGCCACCACAAAAAGAAAAATATGAATGGGTCACAGGTCATGGAGGAGCTCAAAAAGGATTTTGAAAATCAAGTAAGAGAAGTAGAGGAAAAATTGGGAAGAGAAATAAGAGTGATTCAAGAAAATAATGAAAACTGAGTCAACAGCTTGCTAAAGGAGACTAAAAGAATACAGAAGAAAATAACACCTTAAAAAATAGATTAACCCAAATGGCAAAAGAGGTCCAAAAAGTCAGTGAAGAGAAAAATGCCTTATAAAGCAGAATTGGCCCAATGGAAAAGAAAGTCCACAAGCTCACTGAAGAAAATTATTCCTTCAGAATTAGAGTGGGACAAATGAAGCTAATGATTTTATGAGAAATCAAGATATTATAAAACAGATCCAAAAGAATGAAAAAGAAGACAACATGAAATATCTCATTGGAAAAACCATTGACCTGGAAATGAGATCCAGGAGTGATAATTTTAAAATTATTGGACTTCCTGAAAACCACAATGAAAAAAAGAGCCTAGACATCATCTTTCAAGAAATTATCAAGGAAAACTACTCTGATATTCTAGAACCAGAGGATAAAACAGAAATGGAAAGAGTCCACTGATCATTCTTGAAAAAGATCCCCCAAAAAATACCTCCTAAGAATATTGTAGCCAAATTCTAAGATTTCCAGGTCAAGGAGAAAATATTACAAGCAGTCAGAAAGAAACAATTTGAGTATTGTGGAAATACAATCAGGATAACACAAGATCTAGCAGCTTCTACATTAAGGGATAAAAGGACTTGGAATATAATATTCCAGAGGTCAAAGGAGCTAGGATTAAAACCAAGAACACCTACCAGTAAAACTGAGTATAATACTTCAGGGGGAAAAATAGACGTTGAATGAAATAGAAGGCTTTCAAGCATTCTTGATGAAATGACCAGAGCTGAGCAAAAAATCTGACTCAAATATAAGAATCAAGAGAAGTACGAAAAGGTAAACAGGAAAGAGAAATAACAAGGGACTTATTAAAGTTAAACTATTTACATTCCTACATGGAAAGACAATATTTGTAACTCAGTGTCAGGATAGTTGAAGGGAATGTGTGTGTGTGTGTGTGTATGTGTGTGTGTGTGTGTGTGTGTGTGTGTGTATGTGTATGTATGTATAGACAGAGAGCACAGGATGAGTTTAGTATGAAGGGATGATATCTAAAAATAAAATTAAGGGGTAATAGAGGAATATATTGGGAGAAGGAGAAAAGGAAAGATAGAATAGGGTAAATTATCTCACATAAAAGAGGCAAGAGAAAGTTGTTATAATGGAGGGGAAGAGCAGGGAGGTGAAAGAGAATAAGTCAACCTTACTCTCATTGGATTTCGCTTAAGGAGGGAATAACATACACACTAAATTGGGTATCTTACCCTACAGGAAAGTAGAGGGGAAGGGGATAGAAGGGAGGGCAGATTGGGGGATGGAAGCCAACACTTTTGAAAAGGGACAGGGTCAAAGGAGAAAATAGAATAAATGAGGAGTGGGATAAGATGGAGGGAAATATAGGTAGTCTTTCACAATATGACTGTTATGGCAATTTTTTGCATAGCTACACATGTATAACCTATATTGCATTTCTTCTCTTCTCAGTGGGGGTAGATGAGGGAAGAAGGGAAAGAATCTGGAACACAAAGTTTAAAAACCAACATTAAAAATTGTTTTTATGTGCAACTGGGAAATAAGATGTACAAGCAATGGGGTATAGAAATCTATCTTGCCCACGAGAAAGTAAGGGGTAAGGGGGGGTTGGAGGAATAGAAGGGAGGGCAGACTGGGGGAAGTGGTAATCAGTATGCATGCCATCTTGGGGTGTGGAGTAGGGGAGAGATGGGGAGAAAATTTGGAATTCAAAATCTTGCAGAAATAAATGTTGAAAACTAAAAATAAATAAATTCTGTAAAAAAATCAAATCAACCAATAGTTTATCTATTTTGCTGGGATGTTTTCTTTTTTTTTTATAAAACCAACTCCTAGTTTTATTTATTATTTCAATGGTTTTCTTACTTTCAATTTTTTTAATCTCTCCTTTGATTTTCAGGATTTTTCAATTTGGTGTTTAATTGGGGATTTCTAATTTATTCTTTTTCTAATTTTTCTTACTTGCACAACCAATTCATTGATCTGGTATTTCTCTATTTTGTTGATGTAAGCATTTAAAAATTTCCCCTCAGTACTACTTTGACTGCACTCTGTAAATTTTTATATATGCTCTCACTATTGTTATTCTGTTTAATGAAATTGTTGATGGTTTCTTTGATTTGTTCTTTGACCCACTTATTTGTTTACTATTAGATTATTAAATTTCCAATTAATTTTTATCTCTCAATACCTCATTACTGAATGTAACTTTTATTGCATTTTTATCTGAAAAGGATGCATTTAGTATTTCTGCTTTTCTGCATTTAGTTATGAGGGGTTTTTGCCCTAATACATGGTCAGTTTTTGTGTAGGTGCCATGAACCACAGAGAAAAAAGTATATTCTTTTCTATTTCCATTCCATTTTCTACAGAGGTCTATGATATTTAACTTTTCTAAAATTTTATTCATTTCCTTTTCTTCTTTCTTATTTATTTATTTTTTGTTAGATATATCTAGTTCTGAGATGGGAAAGTTGTGGTCCTCTACTAGTTTTACTATTTCCTCTTTAATTCATTTAACTTATCCTTTAAAAAATTTGGATGTTATATCTTTTCATGCATATATGTTTAGTATTATATTATGATATCATATAGATATATGATACTGCTTTACTGTATATAGCACCTTTTAGTAAGATGTAGTTTCCATACTTATCTCTTTTAATTAGAACTATTTTTCCTTTTACTTTGTTTGAGATCATGATTGCTGTCCTTGCTTTTTTTTTTTTACTCCAGCTGAAGCACATAGATTCTGCTCCAGCTCCTTACCTTTCCTCTGAATGTCTCTCTGCTTCAGATGTCTTTCTTGTAAACAGCATATTTTAGGATTCTGGTTTTTAATCCACTCTGCTATCCACTTCCATTTTACAAGTGAGTTCATCCCATTCACATTTCTTCTACCTCTCTTTTTTCAGTTATTATTACTGTGTATTTCCCTCCATCCTATTTTTCCTATTTAACTTTCTCTTTTTCTCTCTTCTTTCACTCTGTCCCGCTTCACAAGTATTTTACTTCTGACCACCACCTCCCTTAATCTGCTCTCCTTTCTATCAGCTCTGCTCTTCTTTTATTCCTCTTCCCTCCTACTGTAGATTAAGATAGATTTCTATACTCAACTGAGTGTCTGTGTTATTACCTCTTTGACCCAATTCTAAAGAGAATAAGTGTTTAGCATTTCACCCAACCCCTATCTTTCCCTCTGCTCTAATAGGTCTTTCATATCTCTTCATTTAAGAAAATTTGTCTCATTCTTCCTTTCCCTTCCTTCTTCTCCCAATGTAAATCCTCTTTCTCAACTGTTAACTTTTTTCTTTTGGGCATTATCCCAACTTATATCCCTGCTCTTTGTCTATGTTTACTCTTTCTAACTGCCCTAATCATGATAAAATTCTTAAAAATTATAAGTATCTCTCTCTCTCATGTAGGAATGTAAAAAGTTTAATTTTGTTGAATCCCTTATGTTTTCTCCTTCCTGTTAACCTTTTTATGCTTCTCTTGAGTCACATATTCAAAAATCAAATTTTCTGTTCAGCTCTGATCTTTTCTTCAGGAATGTTTGAAAGTCCTTTATGTCACTGAATATAAATTTTCTTCCCTGGAGGATTATGCTCAGTTTCACTGAGTAGGTGATTCATGGCTGTAATCCTAGCTCCTTGGCCTTCCAGAATATATTTTAAACCCTCCAATCCTTTGATATAGAAACTGCTAAATCCTGCTTAATCCTGACTGTGGCTACATAATATTTGAATCATTTCTTTCTGGCTACTTGCAGTATTTTCCCTTTAACTTCAGAACTCTGAAATTTGGCTATAATTATAGCTGTGTTTTTATTTTGGTTATCTCTTTCATGAGGTGAGTGGTGGAGTCTTTCCATTTCTATTTCACCCTCTGGTTCTTGTTATCAGGACAGTTTTCCTTGATAATTTCTCGAAAGATGCTGTCTAGGTTCTGTTTTTGATCATGTCTTTCAAGTAGTCACATAATTCTCAAATTATCTCTCATGCTTCTATTTTTAGGTCAATTATTTTTACAATGAGATATTTCATATTTTCTTCTATTTTTCCACTCTTTTGGTTTTGTTTTATTGTTTCTTGATAACTCATGGATTTGTTTGCTTTCATTTGCCCAATTCTAATTTTTAAGAAATTATTTTCTTCAGTGAGTTTTTGTACTCCCTTTTCCATTTGGTAAATTCTACTTTTTAAATAGTTTTTCCCTTTATTGATTTTTTTGTACATCATTTTCCTTTTTCTGTGCTTCCTTTATCAATCTGTTGACTTTTTTTTATGATTCTCTTGCATCACTCTCATTTCTTTTCCCAATTTTCTTCTACCTCTCTTTTTTAATTTTTAAAATATTTTTTGAACTCTTCCAGGAGTTTTTTTGGGGCCTGAGACCAATTCACCTTTTTCTTTGAAGATTCACATAGATGTTTCTTTCTCTGAGTATGTGTTTTGATTTTTCCTATCAACCTAATAACTTTCTGTGGTCAGCTTCTCTCTCTCTCTCTCTCTCTCTCTCTCCTCATTTCCCCCCCCCCCATTCATTTTCTTTCCTTTTCTCAACAGTAGTAAATACTACATTAGAACCTCTATTTCATGACTTTTCACTTTACGTTAAAGTTGGACTCTGCTTCTGGGGTAAAGAAGGCATTGTTCCAAACTTCTAATGATCTAATTAGGCCTGGGGCCTCATTTCTGGCCTATTCTGGGGCATGGAGCTTTGCTGCTGGCTTGCCTGGACACCACCTGCACTGGACTATGCTCCCCTATTATTCAGTGAGACAGAAGTTTCCTGCTGACATTCTAAGTTGTCTTAGGTTGGAAAATTGTTTCACCCTGCCACTCTGGAATTCATTTTGAGGTGTTATTTTATGGTTGTTTGGAGGTGAATTTTGGAGAATTCAGGCAAATTCCTGCCTTACTCTGCCGTCCTGACTCAGGCCTTTTAAAATTTATTTTGTTAATTAATTCCCAATTAAATTTTAATATGGCTCATTCAGGTGTGTGGGGCAACATGTATTGACCCCTCTTCTCTAGAAGAACTTAGAACTTTGCCACCAAAGTGACAGAATCCTAATAAAGTTGCCCCCAGCCCTAATATTCTAACTTCCCCACTTTTCCCACTGAACAGCAGGCATGCCCTAATTTGATCACACAATCTGGCCTTAACCACATCATAAGTCCCCAAACTCAATCACAGGCTTCACTGAACAGCAGGCCCACTGCCCCTAGTTAGCCTCTGGCTTCAGTTTCAGTTCACATATTTCCCACAGAAACAGGTGTGTCCATGCACTCAATCACAACCACATCATCCATTTAGCCCAAGACAGGACCACAATACCTAACTATCTCTCTTGATCAGACAGGACCACAAATCAAAGCCAATCAAAGCAGCAGCACCAGGATGCTTGACCACCAAACCATAGAAGATCCCACCCCTGCAAGGTAGCACCTGCACAATAATAGTAAAGAACTGACCTAGAGTAAGTTTATGACATAGAGAGACTTATTATAATATCATTATCATATATTAGTGCCCCATCTTTGGGTTTTTCTATATGCATTTTGGGTAACCCCATGTGCAAATCCACTGAGGCTGGGGCCCTTCTCCTCTTACCTAATCCTTTAACAAGTCCCTCCTGCTTTTTAAAAAATATTAATCATATTCCTACATTCTATGGAAACTTTGTGTAATCAGTATCATATACTCTATAAAATTGTCTGTCTTGCCTTACTGAAATCTTTCTTCTAAGGAATTTAGCAATTCACCACAGTGTGAAACCTCAAAACCATAATAAATCCCTCTAACTGGTTTGGATTCGGCCTAAGTCATTGAAACTCTTTTGAGATGTCCTGCTGCAACACAATCTGACCTCATCAAAAGGGTGTGGTGTGATGTGACAGCTTCCTGCCACAAAGCTTAAGATAATTTTTCTCTAAAAGGGAGGGAAGCTTTCTCCAAGACATACAATTTTCCTTCCCATTTCACTTCTCTTGTATCCTGAAGTTTATTTTTATTTATTTATTTATTTTAAATTTTTTTGAGTTACATATTTTCTCCCCGTCTTTCCCCCGCCCACCGCCTTAAAACAGCCATCCCAGTGTTTCCCCCCTCCCCCAGACTATTCTCTCCTATGTCACTTTTTGGTAGGGCAAGATGGATTTCCCAACTTCAGTGCCTGTGTATCTCAAGTTCCAGTTGGATGTAGTCAATAATAATAATAATAATTGCTTATAGATAGATAGATAGATAGATAGATAGATA
>CM053583.1:220134357-220169813 GCA_028627135.1 Pseudochirops cupreus
TGTCTCTGTCTCTCTGTCTCTGTCTCTCTCTTCCCCCCCCCCCACCTTTTGAGTGAGTGAGGGAGATCCCATCTAACTCTTTTCTATGCCTTCCCTATTGGAGGAAAAAACCAGACCCTTGTGTAATGCATCTAAATACCATAGGGACAATTATTCCAACTCCTCTCGTTGGCAAATTGAGTCCCCAGAGCCAAAGCACGGGGTCTCTCGGGGTTCTAAACGGTTGTTTGCTGGGGTTGTGGTTCTTGTTATTGTTGATGGGAGTTCTTGACCTGAGGAGGTGCGTCATAGATAAATTTCAGGAAATCTGTGAATTTGGTTGTTTTCTTATTTTAAAAAATACCTTAGAACTATTTCAATATAGTTAGTTTCATTTGTAATCCTATGTATTATGAAAACATCATTCTGTGAAGGATCCATGACATAAAAAGGTTAAGAAACTGCGTTCTATGAACATCCCCAAGATATGTTGACCAATGCACTGAATGCCATTGACTCTAACTGCTATTCTCATGTATTCTCCTCAATATCAATTACCAGCCACGTTTAGTAATTCCCTGACGTCAGCGACTAGTGCCACAGTATCATTTAACCCGTTAAAATCAATTAGCTTTCCTGCCGGGATATTTGCTGAGAAGATACATATATATCAAGAGTAGAAATACATCCCCTTAACCTGAGGGCAGACTCTCCCCTGTACCGCCTGTGTCGCTGAGGAGAACGGACTCAGACTTGAAGTGACTTATACAGAGCACTCACTCCCCTTCCCCACCCCCCATGCTCCCTAAAAGGTCTGTTTCTAGATTTAGCAGAGTCAATACTGCAGAGTTGTTCTCTTGCTATAGCAGGACACTGAACATCAGAGTCAATTCACGGCTGCATTGGATGAAGCAGAATCAGGGGTCACTGTTGTCTAACCTGGCTTGTCTGCTGAAGAACTCAGGTATGAACTCGAGACCCCTGATGGGTAACCTGGCATTTCAAAGCTCAGATACATACTCTGTCCTCATGCACATGTTTTAGCCCTAAGTGGCAAGATAGGAAGCTGGGCAGCAAGAGGCTGCTATTGCCACTGCTCCTACATCTTTCCGCACCTGGAGGATTTTTATCAGTTATTGTCTCACAAACTGTTGTGGTTTAAACCCAGGGATGCCAAAAACTATTGAGGAGGGGGCTTTGCCCACCCAAAAACTGTTGGGGTTTCATGATAAGAATTCAGAGTCAGACCACCTCTAATCCAAGTATACGCATTTATTGAGATTGACGCCTCTCATGAAGTGGGCTAAGTTCCAAGAGGGACTAGCAACTTCAGAGAGAGCAAGATGGATTTTTATAGGGTAAAGATGCAATTACATAACAGAAATTTACATAGAATAGAGGAATATCATTAATATTATAAAGGCAGGAGGAGTTTGTTAAGGGATTAGGTCATGGAGGAGGGGTCCCATCTATGGTTCAGTGGTTAAACATTCTGGTCATTCTGCCCTCCAGCTGGCTAGCTATTGTGGTCCTGTCTGGTCCAGATGGATGATGTGATTGTCATTGAATACAAGATCTGTTTCTGTGGGAATGAGTCTGGGGGCAGTGACCAGGTAGATGCAGTAGCTAGGTTCCCATCACATGGGTACAGCTACTGTTTATGTGGGAACTAAGAGTTCAGGAACACAGTTGTTCCAGTGAGCAGTAAGGTATATCTGAAGAAGTTAAGACATTGGTGGAGGTGGGGGGGTAGGTAGGTGTAGTGGGCCTGCTGTTCAGTAGGGCCAGGCCTATGATGAAGTTAGAAAACTGGGGCTGGTGGCAGCTTTATTAGTATTCTATCACTGCCACCAGGAAAATGAGAAATTAAGTACGCCAATGGATGTTTTTTTCTTAGGCATCCTCAGTTTTAGCCCAGCACTGAAATTGGTCACAAAATACCTATACATTTTTGAAGTAGAGAGGAAGGCTTTTCCATGACTTATCACCACACACTTCTAGATTCAGGCTCATGTAATGGTAAGGGGATTTGAAGATCTTCTCTGGCCCTAATGGGCCTCACTTGGAGCCCAACAAGTAAAGCTTGCTTAGGGGAGGCTTGTTTTTCAGTAAGGCACACCTTTGTTACTTTGTAATTAGGCAGTGGGTCATGAAGGTTGTGATGTTGTCTGACTCTTGAGAAAGCTATGTATACTCTTCTGAGGTGAGGTTTTGCTTCAGGACTCATTTATGAGAAAAGTTGTGTGATTTGGCCAGATGAGACTCTGAGCAGCCGCTGAGGCCTCTGGCTTTGAAAACTCAGATGCTGGTGCTTCTCTCTCTGGTAACTGACTAGGTATGGATGTGACGGTCGGACGGCTGGAAGCCCTGTCTGTTGGTCTGTTGAATTGTGTTATTTTTCTCTGTATTTTTTTTTCTGCTTGTAATTTCTATTTGTATTTTCTGAAGTTCAGGGTGCTGACTTTTCCCCCTGAACCAAATGAATGATTTTTACGTTTGATTAAAGTAAGATTGTTAGTCTCCTTTGAGTTGCTTTCCTTTAGAAAAGCAGATTAAAGAACTTGTGCTAGCAACCATCCTGGGTATGCTAGGGTGCTTGCTGCTGCAGCTCACTAGGCTTCTCTATATGGTTTGGCAGCAGACAGAACACATTGTGTGTTCTGAAGTTAAAGCTCCAACTGACAATTCCCTGTTACACTTGTAACAAGTCGATAGGGCCAAGCTAAATTAATTCCTTCCTTGACCATGTTCATATATGTTTTTCTCATTTTGCACATTGAGTCTATTACATCTCTGTCATGGGGTGGATAGCAGGCTTCTTTATCAGCCCTCTGCAGTGGTGATTAGAGAGCTTTCTTTCCCTCTGTGACCTCCTTGGTATGTGTATGTGTGTTGTATATGTATTAGATGCATGTATGTGTATATGTGGGCATATAAATTGGCTTGGAAAAAATGACGTGTGTTTTCTCCTTGTATTTTCTGACCCCTGCTCAGGCTGGTGCTCTTTCTTGATCTTTGTTGGAGTAGTTGTGGGAGGAATTTTGGTTGTGCTGCTTCCTCCTATTTCCCTATCTTAGCTTATTTTAAATTTAAAATTAAACGAATGTCTTACATCACATATAACAATAAGCTCAAAATGAATGTGTGAGCTAAATGCTATACCATAAAGAATTAGAGAACTGAATCAGGTGCCTCTCAAACCTACATCATAGAAACTTATTCATTAAACAAAGGATTGAAGAAATCATAAAAGATAAAGCTCATAATAAAACATAATCAATGTAATTAAGATATAGAGCAGCAGTTCTCAACCTGTGGGTCGTGACCCCCTTGGGGTCAAACAACCCTTTCACAGGGGTCACCTAAGACCATCAGGAAACACATATTTTCAGTGGTCTTAGGAACCGAGACATGGCTCCTCTATCCATCTCCAGGTGGTCCGCCCACGTACGAGTATTATAGGGTTGCAGCATTAGGAAGGTTGCGAACCACTCAGGATAACAGTCAATTGGGAAAACAGTCCTCTTCAGATATCTCTGATAAAGGACTAAACAAGATATATAGGGAACTAACACCAGTATATAAGACCAAATGCCATTCTCTTATGGACATATGTATATGTATACATGTATAGGCAACCCCAATCCTCAACTTGTTTGGGGATAATATTCCTAGAAGATGGTGTAAAAGTAAAAAAGAAACATGAATGCTGATACATTGAACCTATGGGAAATTGAGGATTAGGTTGCCGCAACCACCAAGAGCTAATCTTTCACTAAAGGATAGCTGAAAATACATTTTTTTGCATATAGCCAATCATTCATTCTGATAATATGCATTTTTCCTAATACAGTAATTATGAAATAACCTATAAATGCAGTACACAAAATAAAATTGGCAACATGCAAAACATTTTTCTCACTAGTAATTTCCTAGAATTCTGTGACCTTTTGTGCTAACATCTCAATTCAAACAAAACAAAACAAAACAAAAACATTGATTTAAGACAATATTCACTTTCCATATACCATAAATATTGTACAGAAAATAAAATTCTTAAAACTAAAGCTTTTTTTGACCTGAATCTTACCTCCCCCTATGTCAGATGGCAGTGTGAGGTCATTGTACTGTATACCACACTGCTATACAGCTATCTACCTTGGCTGCCTTGTGAAAACCCAAGAAGTTGCTGGGACTTTAGTCACTGCTGTTGAAAGAAACAGACCAGTCTCAACATCACCTCCAACACTATCCTTCACTGCTGGTGAATGGCATTGCAGATTCTGAAGGATGCAACAGCTTGAAATAACATTCAGCTATGTCTGCTTCGTGTACTATTTGATATCCTTAAGGGTCACATGGTATGGGAGCATGGCAAAGGCGACTTGATGTTTAACCATGAGGCTGCAATAGATCAGGAGATTGGCAGCCATGACATCTCTTGCCGGCTGGTCAGTCAGGCCTACAACAGCTGCAGACATTTTGACACTAAGTTTATCTAAAAACTCTTTTCTCACTAATCAGCATCACTGACTTTGCATACTTAGGCTTAGAATCCAAAAGACTTGCACTATGCTTTAGGGGCATAATTCAACACAAAACTTGAGTTTTAAAGGCAAACAATGAAAATATGCAACAATTGCGTGGGGAAATCTTTTGAATAAGATCAATGTAATGGCTAGTAGGATACCAGCTGCTCCACAAACTTGCATGCATTGTACCTCTCATTATTTTTATTATACTGCACATAGCCTTGAATGTGTGAGGTTGCCAATATGAAATTGAAAATGAGGTTACTGATAAAATCACAAGAATACTTGAAGTTATTGAAGTTAAACATGTGAATGTTGAGGATTGATTATATATGTGTATGTATGTTTAGACATGTGCAGACACAATGCACACACTACATGTATACATATATACACAGATATATGTATAAGTGTGCAAACACACATCCATACCTACATATATGCATACAGCACAATAAGTATGCATATACATGCAGATAACTCATGCATATATACACATACATGCATACACATGTGTCCATTGGGGAATGTTAATACATGTAAGTTCCCTATCTAACTTTATTAGTCCTTTATCAGAGATATCCAAAGAGGACTGTTTTCCCAATTGATAGCTACCCTCTATATTTTAATTATACTGATTATGGTTCATTATCAGCTTTATTTTTATGATATCTTCATCCTTTGTTGAGTGAATAATTCTCTGTCGTGTAGCTTTCAAAAATACCTGATTTGGTTTTCTAATTTTTTTATGGTATAGCATTTAACTTGTATATTCATTTTGAGCTTATTGTTGTATGTGATATAAAACTTTAGTCTAATTTTAAAACAAGCAAAGATGGTGAAGTAGGAGGAAGCAGCACAACCAAGCCTTCTCCCACAACTACTCCAACCAATATCAAGAAAGGAGCATCAGACTGAGTAGGGGTCAGGAAATACAAGGAGAAAACACAAGTAATTTTTTTTTCCAGCTCAAGCTAGCCTAGGAGGAAAGCCAGAGGCTGGAGGGCACTGGGTAGTGGGATCCAACAAAGAAGGTATGCACAAAGTCTTCCATCAAGGAGACAAGGTTGGGACTTGTATGACTAATATCCATAAGTTTGGAAAAATAGGTATTGTGAGTAAGGTCACCTAGCAGCTATGTCACTGAGACCCTGAAACTGAATCTCTGAAGTTCTATACCAAGACAAGGAGAGATCTCAATTCTACTGAGGGCTTAAGGCTGTGCAGTAGGCTAGGAATAAGAAAAGAAGCAAAGAAGCCAGTTACAGCTCTGTGGTTCTAATGCCAGAGCAAGAGTTGCAGATTTGTTCCAGAATGGGGCCTCCCAGGGCAAGGAACTAAGTTGCTCTGTACCTCGAGGCTTCCAGCTAGCTGTCAGGGACTGGTGCCAGCAGCAGTTTTCTGGAGCCTGAATCAGGGGCAAGTTTACATTTGTGTCACCCAGACCCAAACCTAGTTTGGGAGCTTGCAAAGCTAATTCTGGGAAGGCCACGATCAGGCTTCACAGTGGACCAAATTGCTCCTGGCCCACTGAAAGGTTTTAGGTGCTCAACCTCAGCTGCCTGCGGATCCTCACAGATCATTGCATGTAAGATCTGGGGGAAGCAGCAGCAAGACCTCTGATGATACAGATCAAAACAGCCCAAAGCTTCCAGTTCCTCTAGAAGTACACGGATCCTGCTCAACTATAAAGTCCTAATTCAGTAAATAAGGCTGGAAGAAAAAGTACATTTTTTAAAAATCTATGATAAAGATTTACTTTTGATCTAAGGACCCAGGGACGACTGACACACAAATCCAGAAGAGAATAAGTTTACAACGTTTATAAGCAAAACTTTAAATGAAAACATGCTTGGTTACAAGTTCATAGAGAGCTTCTAGAAAAAATGAAGCAAGGGCTTTAAAAAGATCACATAATAAATACAATAAATTCTTTCAAAATATTTTATTTTTTCAAATTACATGTAAAAACAATTTTTAACATTCTGGGTTTTTTTTTTTCAGTTTTGAGATCTAGATTCTCTCCTTTTATTCCTCCCTTTATTGAGGTGTATCAGCAAGCACCCTAGTATACCCAGGGTGGCTGCTAGTACAGGTTCTTGTATCTGCTTTTCTAAAGGAAAGCAACTCAAAAAGGGTTAACAGTCTTACTTTACTAAAACATATCATTTACCTAGTTCAGGGGAAAAAGTCAGTACCTGAACTTCAGAGAATACAAACAGAAATTACAAGCAGACAAAAATACAGACAAAAAAATAACACAAATCAACAGACGAACAGGCAGGGCTTCTACATGTCTGATCATTACATACATGCAGTCAGTTACCAGAGTGAGAAGCACCAACATCTGGGTTTTCAAAGCTGGGGTGCTCAACAGCTGCCCAGAGTCTCATCTGGCCAAATCACACAACTGTTCCCAAAGTGAGCCCCAAAGCAAAACCTTGCCTCAGAGGTATATATAGCCTTCTCCAGGGTCAGAGAACATTACAACCTTTGTGACCACTGCCTAATTACAAAGCAACAAGGTGTGGGCCTTCCTGAAAAACAAGCCCCTCCTAAGTGAGCTTCTCCTGTGGGCTCTGCTCCACCCTTCAGCAAACTCCTTCCACCACAGGCTCCATGTGATTACATTCAGTCTATTAGGGGGCAGAGGATATTTTCAAATCAGGAAAGGTCCTCAGATTCACTTAGGCTTATTAAGGAGTAGGGAAGATCTTCAAATTCCCATTACAGAAGGGAAGCAACTTTATATAGATTATACATGTGCAGTCATGCAAAAAATATTTCCATATTAGTCATGTAGTGAAAGCAAACAGGCAAAAAAAACCCAACCTGAGAAAAATAAAGTAAAATAAATATACTTAGATCTGCATTCAGACTCCATCAGTTCTTTCTCTGGAGGTAGATAGTATTTTTCTTCCTAAGTCCTTTGGAATTGTCTCAAATAATTGTATTGCTGAGAATAGCTAAGTCATTCATGGCTGATCATTGTGTATATTGTTGTTACTGTGTACAATGTTCTGGTTCTGCTCATTTTCCATCAATTCATATAAGCCTTTGCAGGTTTTTCTGAAAGCATCATGCTAAGCATTTCTTAAATCACAATAGTATTCCATCACAAGGACAGTTAGGTGGCACAGTGGATAGAGTGCTGGGCTTAGAGTCAGAAGACTCATCTTTGTGAGTTCAAATCCAGCCTCAAACACTTACTAGCTGTGTGACTCTGGGGAAGTCACTTAAGCCTGTTTGTCTCACTTTCTTCATCTATAAAATGAGCTGGAGAAGGCAATGGCAAACAACTCCAGTATCTTTGCCAAGAAAGTCCCAAATTGGGTCACAAAGAGCTGGACATGGAAAGAGTTGGAAAACAACTAAACAAGAACAAATTCCATCAAAATCATATACCATAAATTCAGTCATTCCCCAATTGATGGGGTTCCCTCGCTAGCCAATTCCTGGCCACCACAAAAAATGTACATATAGTACTAATATCTTTTTTTCTTTTTTGGATCTCTTAGGGATATAGGCCCAGTAGTGGTCTTGTTGGGTCAAAGGTTATACACAATTTTATAGCCCTTTGATCATAGTTCAAAATCGCTCTCCAGAATAGTTGGATCAGCTCCAACTCCATCAACAAAGCTTTAGTGTCCCAGTTTTCCCACATCCCCTCCAACATTTGTTATTTTCCTTTTCTGTCATCTGATAGACTGAAGTAGTACCCTAGGGTTGTTTTAATTGCATTTCTCTGATCAATAGCGATTTAGAGCATTTTTCATGACAATAGATAGCATTGATTTCTTCCTCTGAAAACTGCCTATTCATATCCTCTGACCATTTATCAATTGGGTTATGACTCAGATTCTTATAAATTTGAATCCGTTCTCTATATATTTGAGAAATAAGACCTTTATCAGAGAAACTTGTTGTAGATTTTTTTTCGTAGTTCTTACTATGTATTTTCCTCAGTCCTGTTTATCTCTCTCTCTCCTTTCACCTCATCCCTCCTCAAAAGTGTTTTGCTTCTGACCATCATCTGTGCCATTCTTCCCCCCCCCATCAGCTCCCCCTTCTTTTATCCCCTTCCCCTCCTCCTTACCTGTAGGGTAAAATAAATTTCTATACTCAACTGAATATATATGTCATTCCCTTTTTGAGCCAATTCAAAGAGAGTAAGGTTCAAACATTCTCTGCTGCTACTACCCCTTTTCCTTTTCACTGTAAAAAAACTCTTCCTTGCACATTTCCTTTATGTGAGAAAACTTTCCGCATTCTTCCTATCCCTTCCCCTTTTCCCCAGTGTATCCTTCTTTCTCACATCTTTTTTTTTTTGAGACCATTCCAACTTAATTAACTCATATCCATGCCCTCTGTCTATGTAAACTCCTTTTACCTGCCCTAATAATGATAAAGTTCTTGGGGGTTACCTGTATCATCTTTTATGAATGGAAACAGTTTAACTTTTTTGAGACCCTTATGATTACTCTTTCATGTTTATCTTTTTATGCCTTTCTTGAGTCTTCTGTTTGAATGTCAAGTTTTTTTATTCAGCTCTGGTCTTTCATCAAGAATGCTTGACAGTCTTCTATTTCATTAAACATTTATTTTTCCCCTTAAAAGATTATACTCAGTTTTACTGGGTAGGTGATTCTTAGTTGTAATTCCAGCTCCTTGACCTTCCATAATATCACATTCCAAGCCCTCTGATCCTTTAATGTGGAAGCCACTGCGTCTTGTATGATCCTTCCTGTGGCGTCTTTCTGGCTGCTGAAGTGTTCTCTTTGACCCGTGAGTGCTAGAATTTGGCTGTCGTGTTTCTGGTCATTTTCATTTAGGATGAGGAGGTGATCAGCGGATTATTCCCGTTTCTATTTTACCCTCTGATTCTAGCATACCAGGGCGAGGGTTTTTTGGACAATTTCTAGAAATACAGTATGTGGGCTCTTTTTTTATCGTGTCTTTCAGGTAGTGCAATAATTCTCAAATTATCTCACCTGAATTTATTTTCCAGGTCAGTTGTTTTTCCAATGAGATACTTCACGTTTTTTCCTAGTTTTTGTTTTGTTTTTATTGTTTCTTGATGTCTCGTGAAGTCATTAGCTTCCACTTTCCCAATTCTAATTTTTAAAGAATTATTTTCTTCAGTGAGCAGAGCTTTTATAACTCTTTCCCCATTTGACAAATTATACTTTTTAAGGAGTTCTTTTCTTCAGCAAATTTTTGTATATATTTTTTTCCGTTTGGCTGGTTCTACTTTTTAAGTAGTTCTAGTTAGTGAATTTTTGTGCCTCTTTTACCATTTGGTCTGATTTGTTTTTTAAAGGCTTTATTTTCTTCAATTTTTGGTGCCTCCTTTACCAAGCTGTCGGATTTTTTTCCTGTTATTTTCTTTTCATCACTCTCATTTTCTCCCATTTTTTCCTCTACTTCTCTTATTTGATTTTTAAAATCCTTTTTTGAGCCGTTTCAGGAATTCTTCTTGGGCCTGAAACCAATTCATATTTTTCTTTGAATATAACTGCTTTGGTTTTGTTATCTTCATCTGAAGTTTTGTTTTTGTTTTTTGGAGGTAGTTGGGGTTAAGTGACTTGCCTAAGGTCATGCAGCTAGTAAATATCTGAGATCAGATTTGAACTCAGGTCCTCCTGACTCCAGGGTTGGTGCTCTATCCCCTGCATCACCTAGCTGCCTCCTGAATTTGTTTTTTAATTTTCCCTGTCAATATAGTAACTTTTTGTGGTCAGGTTCCTTTTTTGCTGTTTGCTCATTTCCCCAACTTACTTCTTGACTTCTAACTTTATGTTAAAGTTGAAGTCTAATTTCCAAGATAGAGTTGGCACTGTCCCAAGCTTTAGGTTTTTAATTACTGGGTTTGGGTTTTTTTTTAGGGCTAATTCTACACACTGTAAATTTTCATTTCTTCCAAGGTGCTTTTATCCAAGGAGAAGTGTGTGGTCACTCAGTCCACTGAATGACCCCAAGCATCCTTTCCTGCCCTTGATCTGTGACCCCAATTCCCACTCCCTTGTGGCAGCCTCTAGTGTGCTAGTACTTCTCCTTGCCCTGAGACTATGACCTGGAACTGAATGGGCCATGTAGCAGAATCCTACACCCAGCAGCACAAAGGATCCTCACTAATCTCCTTCTGACCTGTTGTCAGACCCCCCCCTTGCCATCACTGGGTAGAGAACTCTGGAGGCTACCAATACTGATTCAGTTTCCCCCAAGGCCTGTGCTGGACTGCATTCCACTATCACCCCAGTGAGACAGAACTCTCCTGCCTACCTTCTAAGTTGTCTTCAGCTGGAAAATTGTTTCACCATGTCTTTTTGTTGGTTCTACCATTCCAGAATTCATTTTGAGGCACTATTTTAAAGTTGTTTGGAGGGAAATTTGGGAGAGCTGGGGCACCCTGTTTTTATTCTGCCATCTTGGCCATAAAATGAAATCTTTTGAGGAAGGAATTATAAAAGAAATGAGAACATTTGAGTAAAAATTTAGGAGAATTAACAGCTTAGTACAAGAGAGATAAAATTTTACCCAATAAGCGTGCTTCCTAAAAATGAGCACGAACTAAACATGAATCAAGAAGAAAGAATAAAACAAGGTCAAAATCCTAAAAACAATAGGAGAAAATACAAAGCACTTCATATAAAAAAAAACAACTGATCTGGAAAGCAGGTCAGGGAGACAAAAAAACCTAAGAATCATTGGATTATCTGAAAGCCGTGACCAGTAAAATTGCCCAGGTAACATGTTTTGGAAAATCATCAGCGAACATTTTCATAACCTAGATCTATCAGAAATACGGGGCAAAGTATGGTCAAGACACTCGAGGGAAATAATTTCACAGGCGGGAAGGAAGGGGCCTACCAGCATCGACTTTTAAACTATATAACAAAGTGATAATGCACAAAATGTTTTTATATCAGTAGAACAGATTAGGTGCCCAGCAAACTAAAGCAAATGAACACTGTAGCCCATGGCCTGTGATCCTAAAGGCTCCTGGTACTGGGGTAAGTACTATGCTTTTGACAAACACTTCCAGAAAAACTGAAAAGCAGTCTGGCAGAAATTAGGTTTAGACCAACAATTTATGCTCCATATTGAGATCAACTCCCAAAGGGTAACAGCACTGGAAAGACAAACACTTTGAAAGATTTAAGAGCTCCAGTCAGTGCAGTGACCAGCCAGAACTCCAGAGGACCATGAAGAACGCTACCTTTCTCTGTGTTTGTTTGTTTGGAGGGGGAAGGTAGGGCAATTGGGGTTAAATGACTTGCCCAAGGTCACACGGCTAGTTTTTGTGTGTGTGTGTGTGTGTGTGTGTGTGTGTGTATGTGTGTGTTAAGTGTCTGAGGTCAGATTTGAACTCAGGTCCTCCTGACTTCAGGGCCGGTGCTCTATTCACTGTGCCACCTAGCTGCCCTGCTACCTTACTCTTGACAGGGAAGTGATAGACTCCAGATGCAGAATGACAAGTACATTTTTGCATACAGTCCACAAGATAATTTATTTTGCTTGACCGCATGTTTGTTACAAAGGTTTTGCTTCCCAGGCTTCTTTAACTGCATGATCTTAGGCAAAATGTGTAATGTTCCTTAGCTAAGGAAATAAGGGGACTAGACTGCATGATGTTCGAGGACCCTTCCAACTCTAGATCCATGATCCTATGATTATGGCAAACTGCTTTACAATTTTCCCAGCAGTTCTGGTCGAATAGAGAATTCTTTCCCAAGCCATTTACATTCTCAGGTTTTTGAACATTAGATCATTGAGTAAAATTTGATTTGGTTTTTCCCTGTTCATTCTGTTTCACTGATCTGTTTTTGGTATTTTTAAACAGTATGCAAAATTTTAATAATTATTGCTTTATCATATAACGAGTTCTGGAAATGCTGTTCCCTCTTCATCCCTACTTTTCCCCATTATTGCTCTTGAAATTCTAAACCTTTTATTCCTTTGAATGAATTTCGTAAACTCTGCATAGCTCTATAAAATGTACCCTTGGTAGTATGACTGATATAGCACTTAAGTAGTGGTCTGTATTAAGAGAGGGAAGATGCATCCTTCAAGCATTGAAGTAAATACAGTCATTGTAACAGTCATTCTTTAGCTTGAAATGTAACCCTTTTCCTGTATTCTTCTGTCATTCCCAGTGATTTGAAGAAGAGATATAATATCACAGCCATACCTAAGCTGGTGGTGGTGAAACAAACTGGAGAAGTCATCACCGACAAAGGACGGAAAGAAATCAGAGATAAAGGACTCTCCTGCTTCCAAAACTGGTTGGAGGGAGCTGACATCTTTCAAAATTTTTCTTCCTGAATTTGTAAAGAATGGCGTAGAGGGCAGCAGGAGACTTTAGGATGTGATGATCATGCCATTTTCCTAGTTCTGAAGATTATTCTTATCATGCTGAAGGCAAAAGTAATGGGTAAAACATTAAGTTTCCATTGTTTATGAGTATTTGTTTTATCATATTTCATGACAGAGGCATTAAGAAAGAACATCAAGTAAATGTTTCTCAGGAAAAATACCTTCCCTACTCGATTATGCAGGCTCATTTATTATTTTTCTTATTCTTAGAGTAATTCTGTTAATAATACTAAGAACTTAATGCAGTGGTTCTCAACCTTCCTAATGCCATGACCCTTTAATACTTGTATGTGGGCATATCTGCATGTGGGCGGACCCGCCTGGAGATGGATAGAAGAGCGGTGTCTGGGTTCCTAAGACCATCGGAAATATCTGTTTTCCGATGGTCTTAGGTGACCCCCAAAAGGGTCGCGACCCACAGGTTGGGAACCACTGGCTTAATGGATCATTCCTGAGTGATAGGTGGCTGGATAGATTAGTTTATCAGTCTTTTGAAAATCTATGCAAAAATTCACATGTGTAGGTCTGTTCAGGTAAAGTAATATATTTCTTCATATAATAGATTTCTGCTGATTAATATATTTTAATGATACAAATTGACAACTATATTAATAAAGTTTATAGTTTTTGTCCTTTTATAAAGAAAACTATTTCTGTATTATTTATCTCTGATTATCCCCTTTATAATTTCAAGCAAATGACATCAGAGAGTAATGAATAAATGAATCCCCCAAACTGTCCATTCCCATGTTCTTCTTAAAGGTCATAAATTCTTTCCTCTCTTGAAATTTCTTCTTCTTCTTTTTCTTTTTCTGAAATCTCCAATAATCAATAATCCTACTTTAAAAAAAATCATACTTTGGAGCTAGAAAGTACTTGATGTTGTCACCTTTCAACATCCAAATCACTTCAATCCAAAAAAATCAAAACACATTAAGTGCCTTCTATAGCTTCATCTTCAGCTATTCTCCCCACTGGAACCTGGGGTTCTGCCTTTCAGACCTAAGGCTCTGATAGGTGAATCTTATCTTGCCCCAAAGTAGGCTCTCTCATCACTTCTCAAATACCATTTCCAAACTTTTCTACCTTCTCTTTCCAGTTCCTTTTTATGTGTTTTCTTCTGTTAGAAGTTAAGCATATTAAGGACAGGAACTATCTTGTTTGTGTTTGTATCCCAAGGACTTAGCACGATGACTGGTACATAATAAATATTTAACAAATATATTCTCTGTTTCTCTGTCTGTGTGTGTGTGTGTGTGTGTGTGTCTATGTGTGTATCCACATAAATTTACTATATTGGAAAAGCACTACATTAAACCCTGGGGATAAAAGAAAGAAAAAATATTAGTTCTTGCCCTAAAGGAGCTTACATTTTATTGAGGAGATATAATATATACAGAGACAAATATACTAAAGGTAGGGAGTTAAGTGGCAAAAGGAAAGATCAGATGGAGCATACTAGAAATATTTGAGTAGGGAGAAAACACAAAGATATCGATGGGGGCAGAGCCAAGATGGTGGAGTAGAAGATATAGACAAGAAACTTAGCTATAAGTAAGCAGTACTATCTGAGTTCACTTGCAAAGGAAGATAAGAATTCAGAAAGGTGGAGAAAAGAGTGCATTCTAGGCATAGTAGACATCCTGTAAGAATGCAGGAAGTTCAGAGATGACATACTGAGTTCAGAGAATAGCAAGCAGACTGGTTTGACTGGAATGTAGAGTACTGAGTAGGGATTAATGGAGAGTGAGCCTGCAAAGATAGTTTGGAGCCAGAATATATAGGGCTAATGAGTACATGTTTTGTTCTAGAGACTAAAGGGTGCCACTGAAGGTTTTGAGGCCCAGAATTGACATGATCAGACCTATGCACTAGAAAGCTTGTTCTGGCAACTACGTAGAAGAAGATGGTTTTGAGAGAAGACAGATTAATTATAAGAATAATTATAAGGTTGTAATAGTAATCTAACAGAGTGGTTATGAGGTCCTGAACTAGAGTGCTAGCAGTATGTATGGAGAGAAAGGGATGGCTGTGAGAAATGTTGTGAAAGCAGAATAGACAAGACAAAGGGAATGAATGAATGAACAAATGAATGAGAAAGCATTTATTAAATTCTTAGTATATGTCAAACACTCCTAAGCTTGAGAGAGAAAAATATGAAACAGAGATGGTCCTAAAAGCAAGGTCTAATGGGAAAAGACCACACATATAATACAATAATAAGCAGGGAATTGCACTTTGGTTTGGAGATTTGTAGGAGTAGTGAGTGAGGCTTGGAAATAGATTGGCACACTCCTTCTAAGGACAATGGAAGAATTTATTTACTTGTGCTTCTAGAATTGGAGAGGGGCCATGGAGTGGGTGGAGAGGATAGAGGTGAAGTTGTCAAAAAGATGGCTGAGAGGAGGTCATCACCAATTGGAAAAACAGGACCCAAAGTAGAAGTTTCAAAGAAGAAATGATTAAAACTTCCAGAGAATGGCTTCTTGTCCATGCAAGGAAGAGAGAAGAGTTGAATATGAAGCTGAGATGTCAAACCTGGGTGACCAGGAGGGGGGTGGCATTCAACAGAAGTGGGGAAGTTTGGAAGAGGTGCTATTTTAGAAGGAAGGATGATGATCTGTTTAGTCTGGGATGTGTTGCCTTTGAGTTTTGGACCAGTCCTAAGTGGAGATAGCCAGTAGGTAGTTAGAGATGTGAGGGTGACATTGTGGAGAGAGATTAAGTCTTCGTACATTGATTGGGGAATCATTTATGTAGAAATAAAAATTGAACCCATTAAAGCAAATGAGACCATTAAGGGAGATATCACAGAGAATAAAAGAGAATCTAAGAGTCTTAGGACATCCTTCTGGGACAAAAAGTAAATGATTATCCAGAAAAGAACAGTGAAGAGGTATAGTAATATAGAGAGCAGAATAAACAGGAAAGGTAGTAGAGGAGAGAGTATCAGGAATAGTGGATGATCAACAAGAGTGGATGGTAAAAAAAGCTGCAAAAAAGCCATGGGGGATGAGAACTGAGGAAAAAAAAGGTCATTGGGAGTCAGAGACATGAGAAGGTTGGCAGGGTAGGCAACCATTTAGCCAGATAATAATGACAATAACTGAAAATTTTGTTGTTCAGTTGTTTTTCAGTCATGTTTGACTACGACTCCATTTGGGGTTTTCTTGGCAAAGATACTGGAGTGGTTTGCCATTTCCTTCTGTAGCTCATTTTATAGATGAGGATGAAACTGAGGCAAACAGGGTTAAATGACTTGCCCAGGGTCACACAGCTAGTAAATGTCTGAGGTCAGAGTTGACCTTCCTGTGCCACCAGCTCCATGATGGTAAGAGCTGACAATTTACACAGTGTTTTAACATTTGCAAAGTGTTTTTTACATATTTGTTATTTTACCTGATTCTCACAACAACCTTGTGGGGTGGTACTATTATCATTTCAATTTACGGATAAGGAAACTGAGGCTCAAAGACACTAAGTCACTTGCAGCAGAGTAAACCAAAGAGGAATTAACTCCACAACTCCTTTTCCACTGTACCCAGATTTGGGACTTTTCCCAAAGTAGAAGTCTATCCAGTTTTAAAAGGTAACTGGAAAATATTCCACAGCCTCCCTTGGCCAATTGTCATTCCTCTTCCTACCAGTTCCCTGCTGACTTGGGTTCCGTTTCTTGAACGCCATGACTCGGATCCTTGCCAGTCTCGTATGAGCAGTTATTCTCTAGCTTATTCGTTCTGTTGCTTCTTGATAATTTGGTCAACTTTTGGACATCACTTTAGAAGCACGTCTCGCCTTCAAATGTATTAGCTACCCTTAATTGATTTTTTAAAAATATGTTTTATCGATGCATTCTGTCTTTACATCAGCCATTTCTCCAATACTCCTCTCCCACTTATTGAGTTTTATTTTAAACCTCACTGTAGTGATTACACTACAACATATACCTCATTGTAGCTTCCACCTCTCTGCCTTCATGAAGGTCATTTGTTCTATTATACAGATTCCAAGATCTTTACTTGTTCTTCAGTTATCCAGAATTCAGCTTCCCCTTTAGGGATCTTTCCATTTATTTGTCCATCCTATATTCATTAATATTCTATTTCCTCAGTCTGGTTGTTGATCAAAATATGAAACGCTGGGCTTAGGACCCAACTTTCCTACCCACTTAAAGCATATCATAACGTCCTCTTAATTTAATAACCATCCAACAATAATACATCTTATTAGCTGTAAACCCTCTTTCCATAGCAATTATGTTTTTCTGGTGTGAAAACATTGGCTCACTCCTAATAACAATAATCTGAGTTGATTCTTTGGCTCTCCACATAATTTTAAATTTTCCTTGTGTCCTTATTAGGTTCCCTTCAAACATCAAAAAGAAGTTAAAGCAAATAACCTTACAAAAATTTAAATAAAGGACAAATCTGTTGCATTATTAGTTATGAATATATGGAATCATAGAACATTGCAATTGGATGGGACCTTAGAATTTACTAGTCCAACTGTTTTTTATTTCATGAATGAAGAAACTGAAGCCTAGTATGATAAAATACTTAGCCCAGGGCCACACAAGAAGTTAATGTCAGGGTTCAAAGGGCCTCTCCTTGGCTCCAAGAGCATCATTTAACCCTATCATTTACTTCATTTTGCCACAACATATGTACAGTCATTGACTTGGTTTATTGTTAGTATAGAAAGGCTAGGGATTACAGGGCTTAGTCAAATTTGTGTTTTCTACTTTGTAATCAAGATGAAATCCCTGTCCTTTGAGAGTTTTGACTCAGCATATCAAGCCCTTCACTGGTAGCTTTCCTGCATTTTCACCGAAGTGGGGAGAGGTATAGACATGGTCCTGTCTTTAGTTTTCTTTCTATTTTAAAAATTATCTCTGAATAAATCAAATCAACATAAACCAGTATTAAATTAAGGCTTCTCTGTAATATGCATTTCTTTCTTCAATTGCACAAACATTAAGTAACTTGTGATTCTGTTGGCAGGGGAACGTCTGCCACCATCACATCATATCCAGTCCATGACTTGTATAATCTTAGACAATCTCTTGTAATTATAGGCTAGATAGCATTTTAATTTAATCATCAATGTTTTCTACAACCTTCACCAAGGAAAATTCTGCCCTCATGCCTCATCATGGCATGACAGTATCTCTAGATTCTTGAAATCTATGCCAGCAGAGTATAATTTCTGGACATTTATACCAAAGCTAATTAAGACTGTGAATATGAATTTAGTGACAGATTTTGTTGACTATTGCCTAAGGACCAGTCTGGCTAAGTTAGGAAGGACCATCAAGCGGTGAGTGATGATTTTGTGTACCAATACTTGAAGACCATCTGCTATTGTGTGTAAGATTTTACATCATTGGAAACAGGCCCAATATCAAACAAATTATTTATCTTGGAAATACTGATGAATTATAGATTATGCAGCAAAGGGGTGTAGCCATTCCTCATTAAGTAGACAGAAGAAAAATTATATTTTTTCTTAAACTAAATCCATAACTTTCTTTAAAAGATGGGAAAATATATGCTTCCTCAAATAGTGGAATTAAACAGGTAGTACATGAAGCTATGATGTGGCAATATCAATGTACCATTTGGGGAATCTGCATTTAACTCAGTTATTTAGGACAGCAAAGTCAAGGTCTTGGATCCCCTTGGAGGTCAATCTGACTTCATCCTATTTCATGATCACAGACTTCATAGTTTTGATCAAACAGGGAGAGGGTAGATGAATCAATGATATCCATCATTACTACTGTGATGAGGGTACTGACCAGTGAGACTTCAGTCTTTGTTCACATTGGCTCCAGAACCTAGTTTCAGCTCTGATGACTCAGGAAGAGCACTAAACAATGAAGAAATACCATATAATTGGCTTCACAGCCAGAAGGATCTAGGAGAGGCTGAATTGGAATTGAGTGAGAATTCATGAAATTTAAGATTATCTCCCACTCATTCCTGACAGCTTTTGAGTGAAAAGGATTGCTTTGACCTACTTGGGATGATGGGAATGGGGGTAAGAAGGTGGTGGGGAAGGGAACTGCCTCATATCCCTCACTCTCACTACAATGCCAGCCAGCCAAGGACAAGTGGCTGGTCACAGCAGTGTCTGCAGTGGAGTGGAGGTCTCCATGAACAAATGGAAGAATAATGAGAGCGATGTTAGGAAGATAAAAGATATGCAGTAGGAACTCTATGTCCTGAGAGGAGCCAGCCCAGCTGAGCAAAGGGAGTGACTTTTTCTAGCATCAGTGCCATGGCCAGAAGTAATTTATTGGGGTTTCTTGAAGAGAAAAAAGCCCTCCCAGAACCAGTAGTTAGGAGATAACTCTTGCACAAACATGTGGTGTATATAAGGGGAGAGGGTGCTCCCAGGTTGGGGAAAAGGTTCTTTATCATTTCTATTCTTACTGTCTATATCTTTGAAGTAAATATTCCTTTGAAAAATTAATCCACATCAGTTGGTTAATTGAAAGAAGAGAGGGTGGGATACCAGATGAGGGCTCAGGAATTAGTAGTGACAGTTCTTTGGGGTTACTCATAAATCTGAAAAGTTCTGTTCTATAGTACGCTGGTAAATGTTTAAGAACTTGCTTTAAAGAAAACAATGTACACCTGACACACTTTTAAGTTTAATCTGCATTATTAACATTTTTCTCCATTACTTTTTCTTAAGTATGTAAATCAAAAGCCAGCCCTGATTTATAGCATTTGCTTAAATTTAACTATGACTCTTGGAAGCTGGTTTGAGCTGGCTCAAGTACACACCTGCCTTTAGGAATCTAACCTGAAATGCAGTATAAATTAGGTGGGTGGGCCAAAGGGAACACTACACTGCTGCAAAAATTATCTTAAATTACAATAAGTGATAGTTATGTAATGTTTTCAGATGATAAAACATAAATTATCTTAAATCACAATAAATGATAGTTATGTAATGCTTTAGGATTATAAAACATATAAATACTTGCTTCATTTGATTCCTATAACCACACTGAGACAAACAGTGCAAATATGATTGTCCCCATTTAACATGTGAATACACTGAACCTCAGAGAATTTAAGTGACTTGCCCAAGGTTATGTTGTAAGAGGTGAATCTGGGAGCCAAGTGTTGTGTTCTGACTCGAGGTCTAGTGATTGTTCTCCACTACACTCAAATTGTAGAGCCAGTTACTAATAATTAGTAGCGCTTTAAATGAGTAATCTAAATGAAAGTCACTGTAAGACAATAAGTAGCACTTTTCACTCTCAAAAAAAGAAATGATGCCCACCTGAGTGGAAGGAAGTGGATGTATGTCGGAGAAAGAAATGGCAAGATTTGGCAAATGAGTGAAAATGTGAAGTCAGCAAAAGAGGAATTGAAGATGACACTAAGCTTTTTCACCTGAGTGACTGGAAGGATGAAGGTTCCCTAGAAAGTAAGAGGGAAGTTCCAGAGAAGGGAGGGTTTGGGTCAGGGAAGATAATGAGTTGTGTTTGGAACATACTGAGTTTGAATTCCCTATGGGACATCCAGTTTAAAATATTTAATAGGTAGTTGGTACAGGAGCTCAGAAGAGAGATGAAGGTTGGGTAAATAGATCTGGGAATAATCTGTCTAGTCATGATAACTGGACCCCTAGGAGCTGATGAGATCATCATGGGATGGAATATGAACAAATAAATGAAAGTAAAAAGATTGTATTTTGGCTCTTACTATGAGCCAAGTACTGTCCTAAAAGTTCAAGATAAGTAGATGTTTTAAATTCAACATTTCCAAAACTGAACTCATTATCTTTCTCCCTAAACTCTCCCTTCCTAACTTCAGTATTACTGCCAGTCACTTAGTCTCACAATCTGGGTGTAATCCTTACTCTCTGTCTCTCCCCCGTCCTCATATCCAATCAATCAAGTCCTTCCAGTTCTACTTTTGTAAGGTCTCTTTTGTATAACTCCTTCTCTTATCTGATTTTGCCAGCACTCTGGTGCAAATCCTTGTCACCTGAGACTTGGAATATTGTAACAGTCTACTGGTTGGTCTCCCTGCCCCAAATCTAGTGAATTTCCTAAAGAACAAGTCTGACCATATCATCCCACCACACCATTCAATAGACTCTAATAGCTACCTGTTGGCAATAGAATCAAACATAAAATTCACTGTTTGGCTTTTAAAGTCTTTCATAACCTGGCTCCTTCTTACTTTTCCAGTCTTTTCCCATCCTTTCCCATCTCATCCCCAGCTTCCATACCACATATTCTATTATCCAGAGACACAGGACTTCTTGCTGTTTCTGAAACACGAAGCTTCATGTCCTGAGTAGGCATTTCTACCATCTGTCTCCAATGCCTGGAACTCACTCCCTTCTCATCACCAATACCTAGATTTCCTAGATTCCTTCAAGTTTCATCAAAGTCCTACTTTGTGCAAAAAGCCCTTCCCAGTCCTTTTTAATCTTAGTGATTTGCTTCTGAGATTATTTCCAACTATCAGACTCTGAAAATAAATGACTAATGAGTCACAGAAATGTTCCACAGCAATTGTTACCTCTGAAAATATCAAAGAGTTCACAGAGGTTGTACACCAACTGTTAACTGTTACAAACAAAATAACCAAAGCCACAGAGGTTGTACACCAACTGTTAAACTCTGAAATGTAAAATAAAATAAAACCAAAGAGTTTACAGAGGTTATAGGCAAAAATCCTTCTTTATTCTATTGGAGGAGGTAAACTAGATACACATACTAGGGTCTCCTCAGAGTCCCAAGGCAGGGAGGCTAAGCTTTGATACATATAGATATGGCTAGTCAAATAGCCAGGCAGTGAGGTCTAACAGCAACAATGAGGCATGTTTATCTAGCAAAACAGTCTCTTTGTAGCAGGATTTTATGACTGGAACGAGGTTCCTACAGGCTCTTGTCTGAGCTCAGGGACCACCTGGGGCTGGCTTGAGCCAATTCTGTGATTTAGCTGCAGTGGAGTTCATCCAGAGGGTGAGCATAAAGGATTGTTGTTATGGCAAGTTCAACTTGCTTTCTGGGCCTTAGCTCTGGAAAACAGGGTGAATCCTAACAGTAAAAAGAGAAGAATGAAAAGAGAGGAGTGGTCTTGGCATGGGGATCCTGGCACAATTTATTGTTTATATCCTGTGTATGATGAATTTTTTCTTTGCTATCTCCTCCATTAGATTGCAAACTTCTCGAAAGCAAGGATAGTTGGGTTTGTTTTTTGTTTTTTTAACTTTTCTTTGTATCTCCGGAGCTTCACACAGTGTCAATTAATAAATACTTGTTGACTGACTGAAAAACAAAAAAAAAGTCCCTGCCAGCAGGAGATTTACATTCTAATGGGGAAGACAATGCACAGCAAGGGCCCTGAAAGTTTCAGTATAGCAAAAAAAAAAAAAAAAAAAGGAGAAAGCCCAGGATAGAGTCTTTGGGTAAAACCAAAATTCATAGGCAAGACGTGAGTGAAGATCCAGCAAAACATTTAGACGGGATGGTCAGTCAGAAAAGAGAACCAATAGAGAGTAGAGTTATGATAACCCAGAGAGGAGAGTATTCAGGAGGAGATGTTTACCAGTGTCAGATGCTACAGAGAGTATAAGAATGGGAATCAAGGTGAGACTATTATAATATTTGGCTATTAAGAGATCATTGCTAACTTTGAAGGGAGCCCCCTGGGATGTGCTGGAATGACCCAGGCATCAGGAGTAGCTTTGTGTGCAATTGAGGAGCATTGAATAAAAATAAGGGAGTGGTAGAAGAAAAGATAAGAAAAATTTGTAAAAGCTTTCATACGTGTTTCAAATGTTGTACAACAGAGTTAAAGTCGTAGTGATTATATTATTTTCTAAATCAGTGGTTCTCAACCTTCCTAATGCCGCGACCCTTAAATGCAGTTCCTCATGCTGTGGTGACTCCCCAACCATAAAATTATTTTCGTTGCTACTTCATGAGTATAATTTTGCTACTGTTATGAATCATAACGTAAATATCTATATGCAGGATGTATTTTCATTGTTACAATTTGAACATAACCCACAGGTTGAGAACCGCTGTTCTAAATAAACCCACAAAATGCAATTTGTAACTGATCAATGGTCAAGCCCACCAACAGATCTTAACAAGCAAGTGTTGGCAGGTGGATGTCACACATTTTCAGGAAGTCCAACATTCATTGGCAGGAATATGTGCATGTAATGACTTGTTTACAATACAATACCATAGGGTTGCATAATACAATATTGCATCATCAAAATTTCAATGCAGGAAAAACCCCAAAAATTTATAATAAATTATTAAATTTGAAGTATGTAATTAAAATTTTTTGAAATGATGCAAATTAAAAAAAATACTAAAGGGTTAAAGAAGTAGATTTCCAGGGAGTGGGGGGTGTTGAATAATTTTTTTTAAGGTAGTGGTAGGCCAAATAAGTTTGGGAATGTCTGTGACTACCAAACTGAAGGTCTATGGAGCCATCGTGTTTACCTTATTGTTGTATGCCTGCAAAACCTGAACTGTGTACTAGCACCATGCCAGAAAACTGAATCACTTCCATTTAAATTGTCTTAGGAAGATTCTGAAGATCATCTAACAGGATAAGGTACCAGACACTGAGGTCCTTTCTTGAACTAAACTGCCAAGCATTCAAACTCTACTGAAAAGAGAACAGCTCCTATGGACTGGCCACATTATTTGAATGACAAACATAGGCTTGCCTAAAAGGCTATTTTATGGAGAATGCACACAGGGTAAGCACTCACATGGTGGTCAGAAAAAGTAATACAAGGACACTCTCATGGTCTCTCTTAAGAACTTTGGAATTGATTGTGTGACATGGGAGACACTGGCACAGGGCCGCTCAGCATGGCGTGCCCACATCAGAGAAGGTGCTGTACTCTATGAGCAAAGCAGGATTGAAGTAGTTCAAAAGAAATACAAGATGTGCAGTTTTAGAGAATCCACCCCAAAAATTCTCATGGACTCTTTGTGCCCAACCTGTGGCAGTGCATACGCAAGCTCATATCGGTCTGATTGAGCATGGTTGGACATGCTGCAACGTGACTCTACCATAGTGATGTCATTTTGGTCCTTTTTGAGAATGAAGAAAAACAGAGCTATATTATAAATTACTAAGAATTAATATTTTGATAGTTCTTTAGTTGGAAGTCTTGGGTCTCATCTGAATGAAAAACCTTATCAGAAAACTTAATCCCAGAGAGACAATGATTTTTTTTCCTGCTTTTTGGAGGAGGGGAGGACAGAGCAATTGGAGTTAGGTAACTTGCCCAAAGTAACATGGCTAGTAAATGTTAAGTGTCTGAGGCCAGATTTGAACTCAGGTCCTCCTGACTCCAGGGCTGGTGCTCTATTCACTGTGCCACCTGGCCACTGCAAAAAGAGACAATGATCTTGATTTTATTTGAATCAAAGATCTAATCAATTCCTTTAAAAATTTAAATAAAAGATTCAATCAGGTTGAGGATCTTACTTCCCTGACACTCGGAGATTTTGTGTTGCTTATAGTGACTGAATTCAGCATGGAGCTGTCTTTTTCAGTTCAGAGAAGCGTCTCTTTGTTCACTTTTGATCAGACTGAGCAGTTTAAGAGGGATTAGTTGATTTATTAACATTATTATTCAAATTAAAAAAACCCTAACCCAAACTTTGCTTTATATTTTATATATTATTATGGAATTTTATCTCTTGTCTCACAATTATTGTAAAATTTAAATAGAACTAGCCTGAGATAGGGAGAATTTCACTTAGTAGGCAAAACTTTCCATTTCAATCTCTCTCCAAATAATAATGCTTGTGTATAAATAAGTGATCTCTGATAGACACTGGCTAAAAACATGAAAAACAATTTCTCTAAATTGTTCTAAATAAAGTTCTTAAGTAAAGATCCTAAATCAAGACATTTCCTTGGAGAACAAAATGCCACCATTCATTTATGTATGGTTATTCTGCCATATTGATAAAAACCATCTCACAAAATATGACAGAGAGGTCTCACCATCATGGGGAAAAAATGATATCATGGAACTTTTTTTCCTCTATTGCAAAGTCTTCAACATTACTAATTGCTTTGCATCATATGCCAAAAAAGAACTTAAACCAAGAGACGGTGGCCTTCTTTGTGCCTCTGAAGATGATATGACCTTTTTTTTAACTGACTGATCATTCTCAACATTGAATATAAAAGTCATAGCAAGAAATGTATATGCCAGGTTGAATTTTCAAAGAACTGACTAGGAAAAACACACACACATACATACACACACACACAAATTCAGTCCAATATTTATGCTAATATGAAACAGGACTGGAAATTTTCCTTTGGTTGTAGGACATATCCAAAGTTGTACTAGTAAATGTTTAATAACCAGCTTGAGGGGGAGGGGAAATGTGTTAAGTTTAATCTGCATCATTAACATTTTCTCTATCACTTTCTAGACTCTAGAGCAATGGTTCTCAACCTTCCTAATGCCACGACCCTTTAATACTCATATGTGGGCGTATTTGCATGTGGGTGGACCACTTGGAGATGGATAGAGGAGTGGTGTCTCAGTTCCTAAGACCATCGGAAATATGTGTTTTCTGATGGTCTTGGGTGACCCCTGTTAAAGGGTCGTTCACTCTCCCCCCCTCCACAGGTTGAGAACTGCTGCTCTAGACAATTATCAAAACAATAAGTTAAGCCTTGATTTGTAAATACTTACTGCAGATTCAACAATTGGCTCTCCCCAGCATACTCCTAGATATCCTTTGGTAAAAGGTATAATTAAGCCCATAAATTAAAACCAAAATATAGATATGATATCAATATTTATTTCATCAAAATATAAGGAATACCACAGAGTACAGCATTATTTATAAATCTTTAAGGAGCTGAAGCATATTTCCTTCCTACTTTACCCAGTCTGATTGTATTCTCTCCTCCCACCCCACTCTTCCAAACAGAATTTATGACAAGAAAAATGGTATCAAGATAACAAATTGACAGAATATTTCCTGATCCTTGCATTTAAAAATCTTGCACTTTAAAAATTGCTTTTGAACTCATGACAGAACTTTTTTTTTTCCTTTCTGTTGTTGCCAGAAGAGTGTGATAGGACTTTGGAGGACTCATGAAACTATTGCAGCTGTTGTGGCTACAGCTTGTCCTGTGCCCCACTTTATGCACATCTGGTTATACATGTATTGGTCAGGGGGCAGGGAATGATATTGTTAGGGAATTTCTCAGCCTAGGTTCCTGAAGAGCATAAACAGAATCCATGGTCTGTAGACTAGAGGTCAAATGCAGAGAGGAGCCAAACTGAAAGGAAAAGAAGTTTATTAGCATACTATGGGAGATTGCTCAACGGTGGCAACTTCAGCCTTCTTGGCAAATTGTTCCTAGTTATATAGCTGTCTGAAAGAGGAATGTTTAGGTTACACAGCCAATAAGAAGCATTCTGTGGCATTTAACTGGCCCAATGGAGTGTTATTCTGTGATATAAGGAAAGCTGATTTCTGGATTTCACTTAAAGTACCATAATGGGGGACTCAACGTTTTGTTGCTTCACCTGCTTGCTCAACCATGCTGTTAGTGTCCATACTCTAGTTTGTGGTAATTCCAGATGGTTATCTGGAAAGTACTTCATCCCTCAGAAAAAGAATATCAATATTTTAATCATATAAAATATTTTCAAAATGGTATTTCTTCCCTCCTGTCACAGTGTTAGAAATATTTTCCTGAGCTTGAACAGCCTGCAAGGGTATTTCCTTCAGGTCCTGACCTTAATAGATGTGTTTCATATCCTTTCTACTTAATTACCAAAGTGGTTTTAATTGAATTCTGTTGGTTATGAGTACCAATTGCATTTTAGCAGCAAAAACAAAAACGAAAACCTTGAACTTGCTTTCTAAGCCAAATTTAAGCTTAGCTTACAAAATTTGGTGCTGTGAGCAGAGGTTTATTCATTTCTTGCTGTTGTGTGTTTAGGTTTTTGTCACATGTAGATTCTTATAAACTCTGAGAACCTTTATTTCCCTATACACTTTTTGCGGGGGGTGGGGGATGAGTTCCTTCAGCAAGATTGTAATTCCCCTTCAGAGTTAAATTTGTTTTTTTTTTCGGTGACAAAAGCCTTGTTTAGAAGAGGAGGTGTGCAGACACTAACTCTGGCCAATACCCTCTTAATTTGAATTTGGTATTGGAACAAAATGAGATACTTGTAGGCCATTCAACAGTTAACAAAAAGGTTTACTTGTGCCTCACAGTGAAACTATATTCAACACAGATACTGTAGCATTTAGTTTATGGAAATATGCCTGGTCCAAAGGACCGGGTGCCGTTGCTTGCACAACCTTAGCACTATTAAGAAATCTGAAAGGCCCTGTCCCCATATGGGTTACTTTGTATGCCTTTAGGTGACCAAGGAAGCTATGTTAATAAGAACAGAGACTACCGGCAAGCCAGCAAGGGAGATGCAGCTTGATCCTTCTCCTCCTCCTCTTCCCGATCCAATCAAGTCCCAGGGACAGCTTTGTTGCCTTTTAGGGAAAAATAAAGGTAATCCATGTTTCATGTGTGGAGGTGGGGGACAGGGAGCAGAGTGGAAACCTGGTAGATATTGGGCCTATCATAAAGCTCCACTTCCTGAAGGTATTGACATTCATCATTATATGAATGATGTAATGATGAATGCCCTGAATGAGGCCATGATGGCATAGACCTTAGATTAAAAGGTGACTCATGTGAGAGACAGGAAATAAGGGATTAATCCAAAGCAAATTAATGATCCAGTTGATTCAAATAAATTTTTAGGGATACATTAGATGAGAAGAACCCAACAAGTTAGCCTTCACAGACTCAAAAGCTTATCAGACTCTTCTAGTCTTAAAGAGTTCAACTTCCACATCTGGGTATTTTAATGACACCTACTTATTGGGTTACTTATAAGTCTTTCTCATTTACCTGGAGACTAGAACAGGCTACAACAGTGAAAGGTTTATAAAGGGAGCTCCCTTGGGCCCCCATGATCTTATGGCACCTGTATTCCTGAAGGTCTGTTCATAAGGAATAGGCTTAAAGGAGTCTGTGGTAGAAACCAAGGGGGTGGCAAGTTGTAATTGGCGAGCAAAGAAGTACTTAGCACCTTGTTTCAGCTATTTAACTATTTAGCACCTTGTTTCAGTTCAAGTTTCTTTCAAACCTTGCCCATGATTATATCAAGTCTTTGTTAAGAAACAGAACTTGTGAACCCCACAACTTGTGAACTCCTATTGCTGATGCAACAGGAAGGGGAGGAGCTAATGATCATATATATGGAGAAGCCTAAGATGGGAGAGAGCAGAATTGAGAAGGGGAACTTTGTGATGGCCAGGCACTCTGTTTGTCTTTTCTGTTTGTGTTGATTTTTGTTTGTGATACTTTGTACAGAAGCCCTGGGACCTTACTGGAAGCCCTGAAAGACAATTTTCTTGTCTGTTTACAGAAGTCCTGGAGAATGGATTCAGAGATCCTGGGACTGTACTGATAATTTGTATTGAGTTCTCAGACCTTGTTTGTGGGTCTGTGTGGATTTCACAGGCAGATTGTGAATTGATGATGGTGCTGGCAATGTGCATGAATGTTGTTTTGGCACTGTTAAGCTTTGTCTTCCCAGAAACAGAAACTGTGAAGAACTTGAGGTGGATTGGACACTGTGAGCTTCAATATGGAATGGGAATTGGATGAGGAACTGGATGAGGGGCTGGGCAAGTTGCTGAGAGCTGCCTACCTTTGAATCCAGGTGACAGTTAGGTAGATTCAGGCAGGAGCTAGAACCATGGAAGAGGAACCATGGAATCTGAGAGCCAGCCTCGAGTCAAGATGAAAAGACCTCTCCTTGGGTACTTAATGCTGACTGAGAAGATCATGTTACAATGTGACCTAGGGGTGGAGAACTTTGACTTTTGTATTTTGTCTCCCTTAAGGAGGCTTGCTCCTCAAGGATGATTGAGTTAAGGACTTACTGAATGGTATCTTTTGTTTAAAACTATGTGGCCACTTTAGTGATAACTTGTTATGTTACAACATTGTGAATGCTGTACTTTGGTTTCTGTGAATGTTTTGTTTTAGTTTATTACTGAATAATAGAGAGTTTACTATACTATGTAATCAGAACCTTGAAGCTATTCACGTAGCACTCCTCTGGAAAGCTGCTCATGCTTGGCTTTACACAAGTTTAAATGACTATTGGAGTTTCTAGAGCCAAAGACTTATTTGAAGCATAGACTGTGTTCAAAAAATAATTGCTGTTGAAAGCATGACACAGGATCACATGGTTACCCTTTGTCCAGAATTACTCATCACAAATTGGGTAATGCAAGATATGTCTTTTAGTAAAATGGGTAGAGCACAAAAGACTTCCATTGTCAATGGAAATGACACATCTGAGATACTGTTTGCTTAAGCATCAGTAATTAGTGCCTTTGGTGAATAAGCTGTGACATCGGCCAGAGACTGAGACTTTGAGTCCTAGTCTCAAAGCTTTATTCTCTCCCATGAGCCCAACAAACCTCTGTCTATGTGGGCCCAGCTCATGAAGAACATTATTTTGCTTGACAGTTCTGCCTCCTCAAGGAAGGTATATGCAATTGGACTTCAGCAGCAACAATTGGACCTGTACTGGTAATACCTTAAGAGATGGGTGTGTGGTAGGTGAAAGATGAAATGACTGAGGAAACAAAGGTTTGAGCTTCTGAGCATATCGATTTATTAAGCAATGCATGCCAATTGCCTAACAAATCAGGACTAGTCACTTTCCTTGGCTTTGGCACTGGACAAATACAGGGGAAGACTGATTTTTTTTGTACATTAAAAACAATCAAATGAGACCAATTATTTAAAAGAAAACAATTAAGCAGTATACAGAATTAGGTAATCTGATTTCTAATTGAAGGAAAGATTAGGGACTTTTCCAGCTGGGAGGGAGAGAGCAAACAGGTACAATACCCTGAAGTAAAAAAAGGATGTCCCACTCCCTCCAAGTGTCTATTCAATCAAAGGAACATGGAAAAAATAACTGATTGACCAGTAATGAGGCCAGTTTTCAGATAAGACTTGAGTTGCTTGAGACACATAGTTGGGAGAAAACTCCTCGCATTAATCTTTGGATCTGACTGGGTTTCTGGTCAGTATAACCTAGGTCTTAAGTTAAGGGTCTCTAAGGAGCAAGTAGAGGTGGTCCAGCTTTTCAGAGTAGGTTCAAACAACGAAATAGGGTTTTCTCACAAGACAGAAATTGGATTAGATTCATAATTGAATAGGAAGGGAAGTGAGCTAGCTCCAGAACTGTCACAAGATGGAATCATTGTATTCACCCAATTCTCACTTCTACGTGCTGTTTGCATTCCCTAGGGTGTCCTAAAGCAGTGGTTCTCAACCTTCCTGATGCCACAACCCTTTAATACTCATATGTGGGTGTATCTGCATGTGGGCAGACCCGCCTGGAGACAAATAGAGGAGCCATGTCTCGGTTCCTAAGACCATCGGAAATATGTGTTTTCTGATGGTCTTAGGTGACCCCATTCAACCCCCAAAGGGGTCGCAACCCGCAGGTTGAGAACCTCTGTCCTGGCCAGTCTTCCCAAGGGTACGACCTGTGATTTGCGCGGCTGTTTTTGAGAGAGACTTGAGGAACGGAGAAGATACAATTTGTATTTCTATTGGCACCTGGGCGATGGCTATGGGCTTGCCCAGAACAGAATCGAACAATTAAAAGCTCTCCACTTCTAGATCAAGATTAATGGAGAAAAATTACTGATGCCTTCCACCATATGCAGTTGTTTGTGGGGCACGTTAGTGCCCACCAGAACAGAATTAAATCAGAATTGGACCAATTAAGCCACCAGAGAGACTACAGACCCTTACTGCAAAGCTGAATAACCAAGTTTATACCCTGACAAGCACAGCAGAAAGTGGGGATTTGGTACATCATCAACATGCACATGGGGACTCTTGCTGTGTTGTTATGGGTACAGGACCATATGATCCCCTTCATAAAGTGTGATGTGCCCACCAGTGCCTTCCCAACAATGCTCTTCTAGCCAGTGAGAGCATCAAATTTTGAAGGATCAATATGACCTGATTCCACATGGTTCTTGAACTGACTGACCGTGTCGCTCCCTTATTCGCTAAACACCAATTTTATTCAAACTTCCTGTTGCCTCTAGGCTCAGATACAAAATCCCTTGGCTTTTAAATCTTGTTATGATCATCATGGACCCTTCCTACCTTTCCAGTCTTCTTACGCCTTTCTTCTCCCTACATACTTGATCAGTCCATAGAAACTGACTGAACTCCTGTTGTTCCTTGAACAGGATACTCCATCTCCCCACTCTCCCTCATACCTGAAATGCCCTCCCTCTTCATCTCTTCTTCCTAGTTTTCCTTAGTCTTAGCTAAAGTTCTACCTTCTGCAGGAAGTCTTTCCCAGTTCTCTTTAATTTTAGTGCCTTTCCTCTGAGATGATAAATTTATTCAGTATATATCTTGTTTGTACAAAGGTGTTTTCATGTTGTCTTTCTCTTGTAGACATGGGTCTAGCCTCAGTGGTTCAATATCAATATTGAGATAAAATGAGGCACTCATGAGCACACATTGAGCAAAGGAGATTTATGCTATTCAAACAAAGAATATACAGCAGAGATAGAGTGGCCCTTAGCTTCTCTGGTCTGGTTTCTCCTTCCCTTGCCCTGTCTCAATCTGGAATTCATCTATCCAGTCAGTATGTCATCAGTACATCATCAGGGCATGGTAACTTGTAAGATCTCAGGCACCTACCAAGTCTGAGAGGCACTAACTACATGTGACTGGGACCTTCATGTCCCAGTCCAAGAAGCTTTAGCCGAGGAACTAGAACTGATCAGGTTGCATGACAGAGAGGAATTCAGGGAAGGGATTGTGAGTTACTTGAGGTCAGGGAATTTTTTGCCTTTCCTTGTACTGCCCATGATTGGCCCTCATTGACTTGAGTTACCATTTCCTTTCTTAAGGGTGGTGGTTGTCCTATCTTAATTGAAACATTATCTTTAATAAAATAGCAATGCCCCAAGAAGGGAGATGACTCTCCAATCCAGTGATTTTTTGAACTTGCCCTTCAAAGAGCCTTGTCATACCAGGATGCACTAGTTTTGGATTTAGTCTTTCTCAGTTGATCTCCTTCTGTCTTTCTTTATTCTATCCTCTTTATGGGGTCACTAAGACATCAAAGTTTTCGTCCCTCAGAAGGATCTGTGCAATCCCCAGGGAAATGGTTTAGATCACACTTTATAGGCAGGTTTCCTTGGGATGGTTCCGTTATTTTTTTTCCCAGAAAATTTTTCAGGTGTCTCATAGTGGAATTATTGGGAAACACTTTGCTTTTTGGGGGGAGGGGGAGGAGCTATACGGGTTAGTGACAGATTTGAACTCAGATCTTGCTGACTTCAGGCCCAGAGCTCTCTCCACTGTTCCACCTGGCTGCTCTTTACTTTACTTTTTAATGATGTGGGGAAATTGTCTTTTTATCAGTATGTGATCAAGAGTGTGTTTGGAGCAAAGGGGTCCCCTTGGCTTATTTATTGGTGATTTTAAGTCCTGAAGGAAGGTGAAGCAGAGTCTTCTGACCCTCGTGGAACAAGAAGTATGCTCTGAGTAAAGATCTTTAGTAAGGTCCAGATTTGTTTTATCCCTTGAAGGGATTCCTAATTCTTAAGGAGGAGGAGGAGGAGGAGGAAGTGGTGGTAGTTTTGGCTGGTGAGCCTGGGAACACCAAAATGGTGTTGGTATAAGGTGAGTAACGGTATCAACATGGGCCCCTGGGTAGATTGCATGCAAGAATCTGCCTAGCAGCTTTAATTCAGATGGTCCAGAGCTGGGGTGGGAATTGGGGAAAACCTCAGGTTTATAATCTATTTGTTAGACCTCGTATTGCTCTTGGTTACCATGATTACTTTATCTTAGAAGATTTTTATGAACTGGCTTTCACATTATTTCTCCACTGCTCTAAACATATGATTTATATTGTTTACATGTTTATTTTGGGGGTTATTTGCTATGTTTTAATAGTGAATTGCCTTTCTAGAAAAGCTTTTGGGATCTCGTCACCAAGAAGTGGGAGCTGAGATGGGCTCCCGGGGCTATTGCCATTGTGGCCATAATCAGTTCTCTGCCTCTCTCCTTGGCTTAGTCTCAACTTATGCTTTATAAGGCAGGGGTTTTAATTATAAGAGGATTGATAGGGGTAGGAAATACTGTCAAATATTTTCTTGAGCTCCAACTACCTTTATAATATACTTTCTTCAGCTCCTAATGATGAAATTAGTTGTGTTTTATATACTTTTAATTCCTGTATCATGTGTTTTTAAACTTAAATTATAAAAGTAATTTAAACTGGATTTTATGATCCATGATTACTTTTTGCATTTTAGTGACAACAACAATCTTTGCCCCTGTTGGAGTAAACCAAATTTGGGATTAGTACAGAATACTCGGTCAGGTCAAGAATTTAACAGAAAAGTTCAAATACTCTTACTTCAATATTCTGGTGTTCAAGCATATGCATTCACGTACACATACATGTGTACACATAAAGGGATTCACCTAAGCCTTTATTTCTTCCTTTAAGGGCATATGATACTAAATTATTTGTCTTTACTTTCTCCTTGGTGAGCTCAGATCATGTGGTGTGAGACAGTCTAATCCCTCATCCTTTAGAACCCTGATCTCATTATTAACTGGGGAGCAGGAGAAGACAGTTAATGCCACTTAATCGGAATGGGAATGATGGTGTCTCTGCTGAATAAGAAAACTTTAGTAAATTGTCAGAAGGAAAACTCAAGGTATTCCTTGGGGTTTTACTTCTCAGGTACTGGTGCATGGGCCCATCTGGTGATGTGTGTACTTATTTTCAAGTATTCTCTCAGGGAGAAGGAGGGAAGTGAATGTGAAACAGAAGGGCTGAGGGTGATGGCACACTGAGTCAGGAAACTTGTGGCAGCAATGAGAAATACTTGCTTAAATGGTACAATCAAGGACCCAACATTTAAATTTGAGAAATATAGTTTACATCAGAAATGATGATCTTTATGTAGTGATTTAAAACTGACAAAGCACTTTATGTATCTCATTTGATCCTCACAACAACTCTGTGAAGCAGATGCTATTATTATAATCAATTTGCAGATGAGGAAACTGAGGCTTAAATAGGTTAAGTGACTTGCCTAGGGTCATACAATTCAGCAAGTATCTGAGGTAGGATTTAACCCATGGAGAGATTTATACACCACATGTAGGCAGTGGTCCTTGGTAGAGCAGAGATGATGTAAAATGATGTTTAAAAATTTTTTATAAATAAGATAAATCCACAAATCATTTTAAAAGTTTGTTTAAAACTTGTTCAAGAACTAAAGGTCACATTCCTGCCTGCTCATGACTAACCCCTTCATCAGAGTGCCTGACAACTTAGAGAACGGACAGGTATGAAGTTTCCTTTCCTTTTCTTTGCCTACCCTCTCTCCGGGTCAAATAAGCAAGGGAATGACAGAAGAGCAGGAAGTTGGGAGAAGATTCACAAAATAAGTAATTAGGCCTTCTATAATTGAAAATCTGCTACAAGGGGCAGCTAGGTGGCACAGTGGATAGAGCACCAGCCCTGAAGTCAAAAGGACCTGAGTTCAAATGTGACCTCAGACACTTGACACATTTACTAGCCATGTGACAAGTCACTTAACCCCAATTGCCCTCCAAAAAAAAAGCAAAAAAAAAAAAGCAAAAGAAATTCTTTAAAAAAAAAAATCTACTACAAAAAATAACATCCTTTTGCCTCATTTGATAACTAGAGCAGCTTTTTTTTTGTCATGGTGATAGAGAAAAAGTCAGCCCACACAGAATGAGGCTCTGTGTATCTATACCAGTTCTCACAATAACCTTGTAAAGTAGGTGCTAATATTATCATCAGCTCATGCACAGGTAAAGGAACTCAGATTGAGATCAATTGGGTTGGCAAAAAAAAAGTGTAGAGACTGTGGGAGGCCTTAATTAAAGGAATATGAGATTCTTTCTCATTGAATTAAAAGAACCCTTTACGTTGAAGGTTTTTTTTTTGTTTTTTTCTTTTTGGAGGTGGGAGGGCAGGGCAATTGGGGTTAAGTGACTTGCCCAAGGTCACACAGCTAGTAAATGTTAAGTGTCTGAGGTCATATTTGAACTCGGGTCCTCCTGACTCCAGGGCCAGTTTTCTATTCACTGTGCCACCTGGCCACCCCAAGCCCTTTACCTTGGTTTAGTCACTTAACATCTTTATTTTTTTTAAATTTTATTATAGTTTGCATCATTCATTTCCACAAGATTTTGAGTTACATATTTTCTCCCCGTCTTTCCCCCGCCCACCACCCCAAAACAGCCATCCTACTGTGTCCCCCCTCCCCCAGTCTATTCTCTCCTATGTCACTTTTTGGTAGGGCAGGATGGATCTCCCAACTGCAGTGCCTGTGTATCTCAAGTTCCAGTTGGATGTAGTCAATAATAATAATAATAATTGCATATAGATAGA
>CM053583.1:220170313-220275991 GCA_028627135.1 Pseudochirops cupreus
TTTTGGAGTTCTAGGATTGGTTTAGAGTCCTGTTTTATGGGTATTTTGGGGTGGCTATGTGAGAGCTGCGATATGTTGCTGCTGCTACACCGCCATCTTGGCTCCGCCCCCCCACTTAACATCTTTAAAGCTCAGTTTCCTTAACTGGACAATGAGTAGGTTGAACAACTAGAACACATTTTAGGTCCTTTCTGGCTCTAAATCGATGTCCCTTTGAACCAGGAGTTCTTACTCTTTTTAATTTTTTCTAACTGACGCTTTTAGCAGCATGGTAAAGCTACGTACCCAGAATGAATATAACAAAATACATAGAATGACAAAGGAAATAAGAGAGCGAGAGAGCATGTCCATGGACCCCAGGTTAAAACTCCCCTGCTACACAAAGCATAACTGTGATTATAATATGCAGTCCAAAGGGGAAGTATGTAATGTTCTGGCGATAATTACTGGATAGAATTCAGAACTATGGAACTTGTGTTTACATATGTAAGGAAATTATGTTACTACAACAATTCCTTTTTTCTTCGAACAAATATTTGCTCATGGCCTATCATACATGACAGTATACTATGGCGGGGAAACAAATAAAACATGCAATTATTCCTCTCATGGAGCATATAGTCTAGTACAGTGGTTCTCAACCTGTAGGTTGCGACCCCTTTGGGGGTCTTTCACAAGGGTCCCCGAAAACCATCAGAAAACACCTATTTCCAATGGTCTTAGGACACCACTCCTCTATCTACCTCCAGGTGGGTCCGCCCACATACAGATACTCCCACATATGAGTATTAAAGGGTCCTGGCATTAGGAAGGTTGAGAACCACTGGTCTAGTATGTGAGCTGAAACTTATAAATTAAAAAAAAATCCTGAAACCATTCACATTACCAGATTTTCCTTATGTTCATTACATTCATCAGGGCTATTTAGTATCTGGTACAATGTATCCCTTAGAATCAGAGGGTTTAAAGAAGTAGTCCTTTTACTAGAATCGTATTCCAATATCCTCTGGTAGAAGTAATTATCAAAGCAGGTTAAAAGCAATCTGGAGGATAAAAACAAATCAAAACTTCCCACAAGAAGGCTTAAAAAACTAATCCACCACCATCAACAAGGAAGTTCCCTGGTGTCTCATGAATTACTCATGAAGGCTCAAAAATTACCCTATACTCCTCTTTCCCAAAGGGCTCACAGCTGGGTCCTAGACCTAGGCAGTCGTTAACTTAACTCAGGTCTACTTCACACCTTCCTTGCTTGCAAGGGTCTGGAATGGTTTTGTAGGGGAGGGTGTGTGAGGATGGGGGAAGTATTTCATTCACATCTCCCCAGTTCCTGGCCCTCCAGAAGTACTCTCCTTCTTTCTCTACTGCTGTCTCCTTCACTTTTGTTAACTCTTTTTTATGCTAAGAGAACAAAAACATCTGCTTGTTGGCTACTAATTCACACAGTGTTTCTTAAAAACGGTGCCTTCCATGAAAAACAAAGAAGAAAGAAACCGAAAAAGGAGTAACAGGATAATGAATGTCTTTTAGACAAGTTGCTTCATGTCCTTCAGGCCTGGCCTGATTTACTTTTAGTTCTCAGCATATGGTTACATATTTGTTGCCATGACTACAAAAAGAGGTGCCTTATCTCCTCTGTTTTTGTTAGAAATTCTTTTGCTCATGTGTCTCTGGGGGCCTCATTGAAGCTCAAAACAAATGAAAATTATATGCACTAGTTAATAAGATAGTTTCAGTAAGATCTAGTATAATAATAAGCAAATATCTGGGGACCAGAGACTAATTGTAGTCTAACATGAGGGACATTCCTATAATGAACCTGAGAAATACAAGTAACATGAAACCCTCTCTTTCAAAATCTGTAACTACCACTGTCTACCTGAACTCAGCCACCCCAACGTCTGCAGATTCCAGATTGCTGTCATCTGCAGTGCTGTGATGTTTTCCTCAAACAGACGCATTATCTAATTTGATGGAGTTACTGCCATAAATTTAAATTCTGTTACATTTATTTACCACCTATGTACGTAAACACACAACACACACATATACACAGCACACATGAATACAACCATATGCACGCACAACATATATGTCTATGCAAACATAACACACGGATAGATGTATAACAATGCACACACAAATACATATGTATATACATGTAGCATATATGGACATACATATAACTTATGTGCATATACATATAAAATACATGCACACATATAATACATATTTGTGAGCGATTTGTCTTGTTACTTAGAATGAGTTCCAAGAACTTTAGGACAATTCTCTTACAGATGTCCCATTGTTCCATGTACCTGCCATGATGTTGATGATCAATTATTGAATAAGATTTCCCCAGAGAAGAGAGGTCCAAAATGGGAAGCAAAGATATATGCGTTATTTAGATAAATTTGGAAGACTCTTTTTTTTTGCATCTATTATCCAGGAGATTTCTTCAGATTATACAATAGAAAGGGAGAAACAGTATGGTACTGAATTTGTGGTCAGAGGACCTGCATTAAAATCCCAACTATGCTACTTATTACTAGTTTTGACTTACTAATTACTACTTGTTTTATTTCTTAATTGTTTTACTTGGGCAAGTCACTTAACCTCTGTGGGTCCCAGTTTTCTTATCTTTATGTAATAAGAACAATCATAAGAACCCCTCACCAATTTGCTGAATCTCACAATTAACTTGATGGGATGATAGGACTTGTACTTTTGCTGGAAGGGACTTGGAAGTAGAGTTGGGGCTTAACCCCTTTAGGAGAGGACAAAAGTAGCTCCTCTGATAGGAGGAGCCTAAGATTTGGGCTCTCCCTTGAGGTTGGAGGAGCTGCCTCCTCTGTGGCTCATAAAAGAGAGCTAAGAAACAAGTGACACTGTTTCTCCTTTCCTTTAGGAATGCTGCAGTGGGGCTAGGTGAGAGGTAAGAGTGGCAATACTTCTCCCTTCCGAGGAGATGGCAGGAGACAGCAACTTGGAGACGGTGAGAGACTATGTACATACATCAGATTTTTTCATTATGTTGGTTAGTCTTGCTGAAGTTTTCTCCCCTCTTTTTATTTTTTTATTATAAGGCTCTCTGGGAGATGGTTAAGAGGGAGATACATTTGGAAATGTAGGTGATGTAGAAATAAAAGTGAAAAATGAAAAATAATAGACATGTTAAGGGGTAGCCCTAATACCAGTACTCTTTAGTTCAGTTCTGACGTTGGGAACTTTCCTATCACTGAACAGTTAACAAAAGGAGGTTTACTGTGCTCTGATGCAGGAAGGATATGCATCCAGGAAACAGAAGCACTGGGCTTCTTTAAATGAGCCTTCCACCCTCATCTTCATATGGAAGCATGTCTAGACATCAGGGCAAAGTATAGTATACCAAAGTATAGTCTTCATACATCCATCAAGTCCAAGGGGCACCAAATCCTCATGGGTGGCACTTTTTATACCTTTAGGTGACCAGGAAGCCTCAAGGCAGGAAGGGACCACTTGACAGCTTTTGTTGTCTTTTAGGGAAAACTAATCCTTGCTGCTAGGAAATGGGGAATTGTGGTCCTCTCTGAGCCTGGGATGGGAGTTTCTGGACCCCCAATTCCTTGAGGTTTTCTTCTGCCTTTTCTGTTAGGTGGCACAGTGTGCAGAGGACTGAATCGAGAGAAAGGAAAGCCTGAGTTCATATCCTGCCTCAGACACTTGCTGGCTAAATGAATCTGGGCAAGTCAGTTTCCTCATCTAGGAGATGAGGAAATGATAGTACCTACCTCTCAAGATTATTTTGAGAAATAAGTGAGACAGCATGCATGCCCAAGATAGCCTTTACAAACCTTAAATCCCTAAATTGTTGAAAGCAGATTTTTGGGAATACACGAATGGCTCCATTTTGTTCTGCATTTGCCATTTTGCTGTGTATAACCTCTGCATGAACTGCAGGACCAGCTGCCACAGATAGTTCCCTTTAAGTGTCTTCTTTGCTCCTTTAATTTGTACAAAGAGACTTAATTGAAAAAAAAAAAGGAAGGTTTTTACATTCTCTGGAATGATCCCTTCTTTTATCTAGCCTCATAGGTAGTTCCCTTTAATTCAATGCAACCAGCTACATTAACAAGGACAGCTCCTTTTCTATCTCCTCCAGCTAATGGTATGCATTCTCCTTAGTGAGCACAATTCTTTTTCCTATGGATAGCTAGCTCCACTGTTGGCTTTAGTTAGTTGAACAGATAGGAAAATTCAGGCAATAATATAAATGCTTCCTATTCTTTTTAGCTATCATTTTCTAAGCTCAGATCAGTCCCTCAGGGTCCAACCTGGTCTGTGTGAGCTCAGAATCCTTGGGCAAGGAATGGGGCAAGGCTGGCACTGAGGTGATTGAACCAGACGACCTCTAAGGTCCCTCTCAGTTATAAATTTGTGATCATATGGAAAAGCTACAGGAGTTTTTATTTTAAAATTGAAGGAAAATGTCCTTGAGGGCCATGCAGTTTCATTTTTAATTTGTATCCTTGATGCCCAGTCCAATGGCCTACACATGGTAGGCATTTCTTGAACTTTTGTTGGGTTGCAATATGCTTAAATTTAGCTAGTTTGTGGTAAGTAGGTATAATCTACTTACTGAGTACAAAGACATTAAATGGTTTGGTGATTGGTGGAAATGATGGGGTGCTTGGGTGCCTGTGCTTGAACCTCAGTTTGTAAAATCACATCCAGTTCCAAAATCACATTTCTCCCTAGCCTCAAATCTCCCTAGCTATAAAACACTGTCTCAGGCAGTTTCTCTCTAGTTCAAGGTCAGCATTCCCTAGCAAAATACTTATCTCTCTTCCTGTTACAGTGGCCAGCTGCACCTATAGAATTTAGTGGTTTGACCCAACTGTGTACTGGCTGAAGCAGCTGTGTACTGGGTCATACCTATCCTATATATCCTAGACTCAGTCATATGTATACTCCCTAGCTCATTATATATATCCTGAATACCTCATGAGCTTGGGATATACATATATTCCCAACATCCATCTTGTCAAACATGACATTGATGGTTGGCACCTTGGTCATCCCTGACTGCTAGCTGACTTAGTGATGTTTCAAGCCTAAAACCACACCTCCATGCAGGCCCCTCCCCCCCGGGGCTATTTCCCAGTGAATTCTGGGCAATATGCCTTCACAGTAGATATTAAAAGTGTATGTTCCTTTAAGAACTGACCACTCCTTAACTCCTCCCTAATCTGGTCTTGACTCACCTGGTTAGCATATTTGGCACAGGTTTTACTATAGTTATCCTATATAAACTATAATATACCCCCTTTAAGGTTGCAGGTTCCCTAAGAACTCTTGCCTGCTGTAAAGCATAACAATAAAGCTTTGCCCCCTTGACTCAGAGAATGCTTGAGTTTGTGAACTCATTACAGACTGCTTTTTAGGGACTCTGGTTATTGGGGTTCCTGGACTCCCTGAACTCCTTGACCCCCCCATGAGAAAGATACACCTTACTCTTTAAATCTTATGTGATAATCCACTTTCAAAAAATTTATTGATGTCCTTTCTCTTTACAACACTCATTTCCAGATATAATGTGCTCCTATTGACCCACCTGCACAATGGACTCCCCCTAATGTAATCTCATTTGTGCCCAGGGTGAGCAGTTTCCTGAGAGACAGTCCTTTGTTACTGAGTACTTGAGAGATATGACTCTTAATTGGCTAAGAGATCTCTGAGCCTGCAATGCTCACTAGAAAAGATTTTGAGAAAGACTGATCAAGAGAGTGCTCAAACTTTTGAGTGGTTGATAGGAGATCTTCCTGGAGTCTCTGACACATGGTAAAGGTAGTCCTAAATGTGTTCTTTGATTTCCCAGTGCCTGTAATCCTAGAGTCATATCCCCTAGCATCTCATTGGAATAAACCCACCTCTAATTAAAATAGTCATTCTTCTCATTAATTGTTAACCAATCAGAGTTGATTGCCACCCTCAGGAACACCCATTCTTCCAAGAGAATATAAATGTTAAGTGTGTCCCATGAGGGGTCTTTGGCATTTATGAATTCCACTGACCCCTTTTATTAATTATCTGCTAGCATGATTAATAAAAAGATTGACTACCCAGAAACTATGTCTCTCAAACTTTTTATACATCACACTAATTACAGCTTCCTTGGGGTATAAGCCCAATAACGGTGTCTCTGGTGCAGTCTATGGATATTTTAACCATTTTATTTGCATAATTTCAAATTGTTTTTCAAACTGGTTGTATCATTTCACAACTCTACTAGTAATATGTCAGTGTGCCTTTTATTCTACGGTCTCTCCAACGTTGAACATCACCATTTTTTTGGTCATCTTTGCCAACTTACAGCATGTGAGATGAAACCTTAGGATTGTTTTGATTTGAATTTCTCTTATCATTAGTGACTAGGAGTATTCTTTCATGGAGTTGTGAATACTGATGTAAAGGATTTTAACATGGACTGATGATGTATCTTTCGTCCATGGACCAACCTAGCTAGGATTAGAGAGAGGCTTGTTGTCAGGTGGAGAGAAATCTCCCACCAGCACAGTAAGAAACCCTTGAAGTATGAGGTGTTTTAAAGATCTTAGGCAATGAGTTCAGGCCTCTGATCTTAGAGAGATGAATGGTATAGATATATAGATATATGATATATAGATAATGAAGACAAGAGATAAGGTAGGAATGTTCAGACCTTTGCTGCCAAGAATGCTAATGGACCAGTGAGACACAGGGTCTGAGTGCACACATAAGAAGTCTGGACCAGGACCACCTCCTGGCAAAACTTTAAAGTAGATTAAGTTTGTCTTCAATGGCTCCCCTTTTTGTGCCTTTTTAAAAAAAATTAAGCATCCAACCTAGAGGCCTAATGTATTCATGTTGCTCCTCAGCTTCTTCAGTCCTTACTACCAATGCTTCCTTTACCATTGTCCATTCTGAACTTAACCCACATCCCTTTTTCTAAAGGATGCAGTCTGTTAGGAAAATTATAAACTAATTCAAGCTAAAGGGTTAGTGATTGATAATTGGAGGAGTTTTCCCTCATATCACATTTACGTTTTAATTTCTGCTTCTAGGATCTTAGTCTAAAGGAGTTAATAATGACAGAATTTCAGGCCCTAAGGGAGGTCGTTGGGAGAGCTGGTTTGGGGGCCTATGGGACCTTCAGCAAGTATTAGATCAAACTACCGGGATATAGGCTTGTGATTCTGATCCATACTTTTGAACGAAGGTGGAGTCAATTTTCTTCAGTGAAGGTTTGAGGGGAAATTACCCTTCTTTTCTCTGACTTTCCTCATCATAGCTTCTCATCAGTGCTATTGCAGGCTCAACATGGGCTTGCAACACTTCCACTCTTAACTCATCCCTCCAAAGAAACAAACACACTGTTTTTCTCATTCTAAGCTGGTTCAAATTTCTATGACCATTGCATAAGTCTCCCAAAATTTTCCAGTTCCTCATTCTTCTCAGAAACATGTTGTATAGTCTATATTCCCATACTCATTAAAAAAAAGGTACTGTTTCTCTGATATGAAATTGGTTAACTCAATGAAATTCTTACTAGTATAAACATGTATTTTGAAACATGCAATATTTACAAGAAGGAAGAGCTACTGTGTTCTAGAAGCATTCTGGGTTTTATAATCGGTCATAAACCAAATCCCACAGGAAGAAGAGGAGAATCAATCTTTTTCATTACATGTCCTCAGAACCTGCCTCTTGTTATACTACAGGTATGGGTCATCTATGGGGCACTTTATTGGAAGAATGTTCAGTCAGTAAAGCCTGATACAGAGGGTTTGGAATATTTCTGGGTCATAAATCAAATTCTAATTCATGATCTTCTTATCAAATGTGCTTTAAAAAGATTCAAAAATGTTCTTTTCTCAAAGGTCAAGCCTTGGTTATTTTAATGAAAAAAATTGAGTTGGGTCATTTGTTATCTCTTTTTCAGAGACAGAAACAGAGAGTGTTTGGTGACAGAGGATTGGGTATATTACAAAACTAATAACCTTCCTTTAATAGCTGTTCGAAATAACAATGACCTTTCTATGTACTTGGCAACAGAATATTATTTTAGGACCTAGAAACAGCAGATTAACATTGTGTGTGATAGAACTACTTTAATTGTCTGCCTATCTAGTGTAGAAACATTAACGTATGGGTGGTAAGAGTTAGACTAATAATATCAGGGGTGGGGAACCTGCAGCCTCAAGGCCACAAGTGGCCTTCTAGGTCCTTGGGTACAGCCTTTTGACTGAGTCCAAGTTTTACAGAACCAATCCTTTTATTAAGGTGATTTGTTCTGTGAAGTTTGGATTCAGTCAGAAGGCCACACTCAAGGACCTTGAAGGCCACATGTGGCCTCAAAAGACCACAGTTTCCCTAGCCCTGGTAGCTTCTTATAGGTCACTAGGAAAGAGCCAAAGGTTCTTTCTAAGGTCAGGCCTTAGTGGTGATAGGAATGGAAAAAGAAGAGATGGTACTCAAAGTATAAACAGAGTGGTTTTTAAAATGAAATTTAAATCCACATGTTAAAAATAAAAACAAAAAACCCAGAAAAACAACTAGAAACAAAATGTTTGCTCATTAATTGACTGAATATGTTCTGATATTTAAATATAGTGGAATAATAGTGTACCACAAGAAATGATGGAGTCAGAGAAACTTGGGAAGACATGGCTATGAATGTGGCTGTTTCCTCTTTTTTTTCCCCTCTCTGATCTGCTTCACTCACCTCAGTCTGTACATATACACCAGAAGGTTGGGGAGGTTCCCAGATAAGGTTGCCAAACCTTTATAACTTATTCTCAGAGTTCTGTGGGTATCCCTGGAATATTCTCTTAAGTACTGCAGTTCCTGAACTGCCACCAGTGTGCTTCCCAATTAACATATCAGCTGATATGGCATCATTAAGTCTTAATCAAATACACATACTAAATAGGAGGGAAAGAAAGAATAATTGAAACATTATTCCACATAGAAACCTGGAACATGTTCTCCTACCATTGTACGTAGTGTCCATAGGACAGTATGTACAAAATTACAAAACCTATCAGTGAGGTATGGGACATATGCCTCGGTTGGGGCAGGGAACCTGTTGCCTCCAGGCCACAAGTAGCCTTCTAGGTCCTCAAGTGTGGCCTTTTGACTGACTCCAAGTTTTACAGAATAAATCCTTTTCATTAAGGGGATTTGCTCTGTGAAGTTTGGACTGCTTAATCTGGACTCCCTTTCTTTGGGGCTAATGGAAATTTATTAATCTCTTTCAGCAAAAACAAATACCCTAAGCCTGTAATCTTAAGGGCTTTTTCAGACCTTCTCCCTTGGCTAGGCTTGGAAGCAGTATTATATCATTTCATTAAATCAGAAATCCTAAGCCTGCTATCTGAAGAGCTTTTCTAGGTTGGGTATCTCTAGCTAGACTTTGGAGGATTTCTATCTCTCTGGAAGCAAGTGTCAGTGGTTCTGGGTCTCCTAGCTGGAAATCTCTCCTGAGTTCTCAGTTCTGCTCTGAATTTCAGCTCTTGTAAGCAAGGTTCCCAGCTCAGCTACAAGCCTGAAGCTCATTTTGGCTCAGTTGCAAGCAATTGGTAGCAATCTTTTTCTTCTTTTTAGCTCTTCCTAGAAGCATGTGGCAATAAGTGTTCTGAACTCTATTCCCAGGCCCAAATGTAGATTCCTCTTGGTTCCAACTCTAAGGATTTTTTTCAGATCCAACCTTGGTATCTACTATGACTCACTCATAGGTGTGGACTTCACCTTGTCTCCAAATCAGGATCTATTGTGCAAAATAGACTCAACTCCATCTCATGAAACCCCCCTAAATTCAAATTTAAGAAAGTCAAGTCTCAACTAGACAATATGCATTTGTTTCATAGTCACCAAATATTTCTAGGTATTGGGAGTATCTAGTAATTAACCTTAAAATCCTCATATCAGTCATATATACATATTGCATGACAGGAAATATGACATTTTGTCTGTTTTAACTCTGTGGGTCTTTTTCTCAGTGTTTCTCTCACAACAGTCACTGTTTCTTCTGCTTAATAAAATTGTCACTACCTTACACTGGTATGCAATAAAGCAACGTGAAATGAGTGGACCTGAAAAAAGCAAATTATTCTATACCAGTAATGATAACATTGTGAAGCAAAACATCTTTGAAAGACTTAATAAGTTCAACGGATGCAATACCAATTGACAATAAGACTCTGAAAGACTGATAAAGCTTGTTTCCCTACTCTTGGTGATAAAGTGAGGCATTGTAGACACAGAATGAGACCTATATTTTCAGAAACAACAAACATGTGAATTTGTTTTTCCTCAATTATTTCCAGAGATCTTTTATTTATTATGAAGGTGGAGTTTTAAGGAAAAATAACTAGGTAGATAGTGATATGAAAAAAGAAGAAAAGGGCATCTAGGAAATTTTAAAAGTACACAGAAGGCAACAGGAAGTTCTGAAGGAAATGGTCTGGGTTGTGCTGGCGCTGTAAACATAATGTGTACTTTTGATAATATATACTTAATTGTATAATATATATTAATATAATATAATTATAACTTTATTTATATTTCTAAATATATAACATTTTAGAATATAATATTATTTATAATGTATACTTAATATGTACTTTTTAATATATACCTTTTAAACTTAACATACACTTGAAAAGACATTCATTGTTTCATATAGGATTCTTTGTTTCTGTTCTTTCTAGGATTAAAGGGCCATTGAAATTTTTGTATTTGTTGGTGTCTGTTGAATTTATAATAGAAGAGAAAATTTTGAAATTTTTGAAAGAAAAACCATGTAGCTAAATGGCTCCCCTGCCCCCCAGGGGGCAGGCTCATTCAAGGCAGAACTGAAATAGGAAGTTTAACTTGTCTTCATCTCTAAGAACTTTTATTATTATTATTTGTTCTTTTAGGAACTCCTGGGTCACAGGTTCTCTTCTGACATAAAAGATAGTGATATACTTTGACTGACTTCTGTCTTCTATAACTCTTACGTCAAGATGCTGGTGCATGATTTTTTCTTGCAGATGATTGTACACTCAATGCAACCTCTGAAGATGCAACAGTGTTAACAATTAACACCAAGAAGACATAGGTTCTCCATCAGCCAGTACCACACCATCTATATGTGGAGCCATCAGTTACAGCAAATGGAGAAATTTTAAATGCTGTGGCTAAGTTCACTTACCTTGGCAGTGTACTTTCCAGGGATGTACACAGTGATAATGAGGTTGACGCCCACATTGCCGGAGTGAGGTCAGTGTTTGGGAGGCTCTGAAGGAAAGTATGGGAGAGAAGTATTAGACTGACTACCAACCTGAAGGTATACAAAGCTGTTGTGCTCATTGTATGCCTGTGAAACCTGGACAGCATACCAGCATTATGCCAGGAAACATAATTGCTTTCATTTAAATAGTCTTAGGAAGATTCTGAAGATCAGCTGTCAAGATAAGGTACCAGATACTGAGGTCTTTTCTTGAGCTAAATTGCCAAGCATTCAGATTCTACTATAGAGAGTGTAACTCTCATGCAATGGCCATGTTGTTTGAATGTAAAGCATACTTTTGCCTAAGAGACTATTTTATGGAGAACTTGCTCAAGGAAAGTGCTCACAAGGTGGTCAGAAAAAGAGATACAAAGACACTCAAGAGCTCTCTGAAGAACTTTGGAAATGATTGCTTGACATGGAAGATATTGGCAAAGGATGGCATAGTATGGCAGGCCTGCATCAAAGAATGTACTGTGCTCTATAAGCAAAGCAGAATTGCAGTAGCTCAAAAGAAACATGAAATGTACAAATTTAGAGACAGCTCCACTCCAAACGTTCATGTAGCCTGATCTGTGGTAGAGCGTTTCAAGCTTGTATTAGTCAGATCAGTCACAGTTGGACACATTGCTCTTTGACTCCAACACAGTGATGCCATTTTGGTCCTCTTTGAGAATGAAGGACAACAACCATCACCCTGCCACAAGACAGATAGATAAATAGATAGATAGAAGATAGAGGATTTTTAAAAGTACTTATTAAGGTACCTAGGTGGCAGAGTAATTAAGAGATCTGGACTTGGTATCAGAAAAAGCTGAGTCCAAATCCCATCTCAGACACTTACTAGTTCTGCAATCCTGGACAAGTCACTTAACCTCTCTCAGCTTTAATTTCCCCATCTGTAAAAGGGAATAATAAAAGCATCTACCTCACAGTGTTATTATGAACATCAAATGAAGAAAACATCTATAGAGAGTTTTGTAATATTTAAGGCATCATATACATGCTAGTTACTATTAGTGGTATAATAGTATGGACACCATGCTAATTACTTGGAATAAAACTACAAACAAGCAAGACAGTCCTAGTTCTCTAGGAGCTTATGTTCTAATAAGGAAGAAAACAACAATATAAAGGAAATGAGTGAGGGGGGTGGGGTGGGAAGAAACTGTGAGGAAGTGGGGAAAAGGCCTGGTTCCAGACAAGGTAAGTTTGAATGCCTGCCCACCAGAGCCGAGGGTGGATAGAGTACATGGGCATGGTTCATGTTTCTAGAGGGGAGTAGGTGGGGATGAGGGGAAGCTAGGTGGCACAGTGGTAGAACATTGTGCTTGGAATCAGGAAGACTCATCTTCATGAGTTCTAATCTGGCCTCAGATACTTACTAGCTATGTGACCCTAGGCGAGTCACTTAATCCTATTTGCCTCACTTTCCTCATCTGTAAAATGAGCTGGAGAAGGAAATGGCAAACTATTCCAGTATCTTTGCCAAGAAAACTCCAAAATGTGGTCATGAAGAGTCAGACATGACTTAAATCACTCAACAACAGATGGAGATGAAGGCCAGAATGGAAGTGGCATGGTCTAGAGATGACTGAAAAATGAATAATATGAAAACTTTGATAGTTAATATCCCTACTAGGGCATAGTCACCAATTAACTCCATTTAAAAGCACATAGACTTACAAAGCTCAAACAAATTTATTATTTAGGGGCATGGGCATATACAGAGCGTAGATTGGAAATGCCCAATATACAACTGTACAATGATTTATTTATCCTTATATTTCAGCATTAAGGGAATCCAGTGGGTTTATGTCACATTCCTAAGAAATAAGATTCTCTTCTTGGAGGCACCTGTATAGTCTGAGACAACTGCAATATTGTCATAGAAAGGGATTGTTGAGGCACTCAAGGCTTGCTCTTCCATATCAGTGCTCCCCTCCTTGAAGCATTCCATTTTCTTTTTGTTACTCTCACCTCTAATCACTCTTAGAAGATGTCACCCCTCTCACAGGCTCATTTTGTTGTCCATTCTGTAGCTTTCTTTAGCTCCCAGAAAATGTCAGTCTTTCAGAGTTCACTACAGTATATATCCTTCACAGTCCTGCATTGTTGCCGTTTAGTGGTTTTCAGTTGTGTCCAACGCTTTGTGACTCCATTTGGGGTCCTCTTGGCAAAGATGCTGGAGTGGTTCACCATTTCCTTCTCCAGTTCATTTTACAGGTGAGAAACTTATGGAGTTATGAGAAACAAATGAGGTTAAGTGACTTCCCCAGGGTCACACAGCCAGTAAGTGTGTGAGGCCAGATTTGAACCCAGGGAAAGAAGTCTTCTTTTTATTAGTTTAAATTTATTTATTTACCTTTAGTTTACAATATTCAGTTCCACAATCCCTCGAGTTTCAAATTTTCTCCCTCTCCTTCTCTTCCCTGCTACCCACCACGACAGCATGTAATCAAATATAGGTACTACAAATAACTTCACATTGAACATTATTTAAGTTGTAAAGAAGGATTAGAACCAATGGGGTGAACAGTGAGAAAGAAGGGACAAAACACAACACAAATGAGAGAGAGCAAATAATTTGCTTCAATCTGCATTCACACTCTAGTTCTTTCTCTGGATCTGGATATCCCTTAGCATCTGGAAGCTTTTGCAGTTGTCTTCTAACCTTGCATTGCTGAGAGGAGCCCAGTCTTTCAAAGTTAGTCATCATATATACGATGTGTCAGTAATTGTGTACAAAGTTCTACTGGTTCTGCTCTCCTCACTCATCATCAGTTTATATAAGTCTCTCCAAGTTTTTATGAAATCTGTCTACTCCTTATTTCTTATAGTATTCCATTGCATTCATATACCACAACTTGCTTAGCCATCCCCCAATTGATGGGCATCCCCTTGATTTCCAATTCTTTGCCACCACAAATAGAATTGCTACAAATATTTTTGTACAAATGGGTCCTTTTCCCACATCTATGATTTCCTGGAATACAACCCTAGAAGTGGTATTGCTGAGTCAAAGGGTATCCATTTTTTAAAAGCCCTTTGGGCATAGTTCCAGATTGCTCTCCAGAATGGCTGGATCAGTTTGCAGCTCCATCAACAATGCATTAGTGTTCCAATTTTTTCACATCCCCCTCCAGCATTTATCATTTTCCTGTTTTGTCATCTTAGCCAATGTAACCTGTGAAATGTGGTACCTAAGAGTTGTTTTGATTTGCATTTCTCTAATCAATAGTGATTTAGAGCATTTTTTGGTATGCTTATAGATATCTTTAATTTCTTCCTCTGAAAACTGTCTGTTCATATCCTTTGACCATTTATCAATTGGGGATTGACTTGTATTCTTATGGATTTGACTCAATTCTCTGTATATTTTAGAAATGAGACACTGACTGTAAAATTTTTTCCCCAATTTTCCACTTCCCTCTTAATCTTGGTTACATTGACTTTATTTGTACAAAATCTTTTCAATTTAATGTAATCAAAATTATCTATTTTGCATTTCATAATGCTCTTTAACCCTTGTTTGGTCATAAAATCTTTCCTTCTCCATAAATCTGACAGGTAAACTATTCCTTGTACTCTCAGATTGCTTACAGTATCAGGCTTTATCCCTAGATCATGCACCCATTTAGACTTAGATGGTGTAAGATATTGGTCTATGCTATTCTTCCATGCTATTTTCCAGTTTTCCCAACAGTTTTTGTCAAATAGTGAGTTCTTATCCCAGAAGCTGGGGTCTTTGGGTTTATCAAACAGTAGATTACTATAGTCATTGACTACTGTGTCTCATGTACCTAATCTGTTCCACTGATCCACTACTCTTTTCCTCAGCCAGTACCAAGTAGTTTTGATGACTGCTACTTTATAATACAGATTAAAATCTGGTATGGCTAGGCCACCTTTCCTAGCATTTCTTTTCCTTAATTTCCTTGATATTCTGGACCTTTTGTTCTTTCAGATGAATTTTGTTACTATTTTTTCTAGAACTATAAAGTAATTTTTTGGTAGGTTGATTGGTATGGCACTAAATATGTAAATTAATTTAGGTAAAATTGTCATTTTTATTATATTAGTTTGACTTAGTCATGAACAACTGATGTTTTTCAAGTTATTTAGATCTGACTTTATTTGTGTGAAAAGTGTTTTGTAATTGTGTTCATATAAGTCCTGGCTTTGTTTTGGCAGGTAGATTCCCAAGTATTTTATAATGTCACAGTAACTTTAAATGGCATTTCTCTTTCTATTTCTTGTTGTTGGATTTCAATAGAAATATATAGGAATGCTGAGGATTTATGTGGGTTTATTTTATATCTTGCAACTTTGATAAATTTATTATCTCAAGCAGTTTTCCACTTGATTCTCTAGGATTCTCTAAGTGTATCATCATATCATCTGCAAAGAGTGATGGCTTAGTCTCTTCTTTGCCTAATCTGAGTCCTTCAATTTCTTTTTCTTCTCTTATTGCTACTGCTAACATTTCTAGTACCAAATTGAATAAGGGGGTGAAAGTGGCTACCCTTGTTTTACCCCTGATCTTATTGGAAATGCTTCTAGCTTATCCCCATTACATATAATACTTGCTGACGGTTTTAGGTAGCTGCTACTTATTATTTTAAGGAAGACTCCATTTATTCCTATACTTTCTAGTGTTTTTTAATAGGAATGGGTGTTGTATTTTGCCAAAAGCTTTTTCTGCTTCTATTGAGATGTGATTTCTACTAGTTTTGTTGTTGATATGATCGATTATACCTATATTTCCTAATATTGAACCATCCTTGCATTCCTGGAATAGATCCTACCTGATCAAAGTATATTATTCTCATGATAAGTTGCTGTAGTCTTTTTGCTAATATTTTATTTAAATTTTTTTCACCTATATTCATGAGGGAAATTGGTCTATAATTTTCTTTCCATTTTGTCTCTTCCCAATTTAGGTATCAGTACCATTTTCATATCATAAAAAGAATTTGGTAGGACTCCTTCTCCAATTTTCCCAAATAGTTTATAGAGTATTAGAATCAATTGTTCTTTAAATGTTTGATAGAATTCACTAGTAAATCCATCTGGCCCTGGAGATTTTTTTCCTAGGGAGTTCATTGATGTCTTATTCAATTTCTTTGTCTGAAATGGGATTATTTAAGTATTTTACTTCCTCTTCAGTTAATCTGGGCAGTATGTATTTTTGTAAATATTCACCCATTTTACTGGGATTATCAAATTTACGGGCATACAATTGGGCATAATAATTCTTAATTATTGCTTTAATTTCCTCTTCATTGGAGGTAGACCTTTTCATTTTTGATACTTGTGATTTGGTTTTCTTCTTTCTTTCTTTTTTATTATCATATTGACTAAAGGTCTATCAATTTTATTGGTTTTTTTTTTTCCATAAAACCATCTCTTAGTTTCATTTACTAATTCAATAGTTTTCTCAATTTCAATTTTATTAATCTCTCCTTTGGTTTTCAGTATTTCTAATTTAGTATTTAATTGGGGATTTTCAATTTGTTCTTTTTCTAGCTTTTTCAGTTGCATGCCCAATTTATCGACCTCCATTTTCTCTATTTTATTCATGTATGCATTCAGAGATATAAAATTTCCCCTTAGAACTGCTTTCACTGCATCCCACAAGTTTTGGTATGTAGTCTCACTATTGTCATTCTCTTGAATGAAGTTACTGATTGTTTCTATAATTTCTTGTTTGACCCACTCATTCTTTAGGATTAAATTATTTAGCTTACAGTTAGTTTTTAGTCTATCTTTCCATGGCCCTTTATTACATATAATTTTTATTGCATCATGATCTGAGAAGGATGCATTTAATATTTCTGCCTTTCTGCACTGAATTGTGAGGTTTTTATCCCCTAGTACATGGTCAATTTTTGTATATGTACCCCTGAGAAGAAGGTATATTCCTTTTAATCCCCATTCAATTGTCTCCAGAAGTCTTTCCTATCTACCTTCTCTAAAATTCTGTTCACCTCCTTAACTTCTTTCTTGTTTATTTTGAGATTAGATTTATCAAGTTCAGAGAAGGGGAGATTGAGGTCCCCCACTAGTATAGTTTTGCTATCCATTTCTTCCTCTAACTCCCTTAACTTCTCTTCTAGGAATTTGGATGCTATACTGCTTGGTGCATATATGTTTAGTAATGATATTGTTTCATTTTCAATGGTGCCTTTTAGCAAGATATAGTTTCCTTCCTTATCTCTTTTAATTAGATCTATTTTTGCTATAGCTTTATCTCAGATAAGAATTGCTACCCCTGCTTTTTTTTTTACTTTAGCTGAAGCATAATATGTTTTACGTCAGCCTTTTACCTTTACCCTGTATGTATCCCCCTATTTCAAATGTGTTTTTTGTAAACAGCATATTGTAGGATTATAGTTTTTAATCCATTCTGCTATCCACTTCTGTTTTATGGGAGAGTTCATCCCATTCACATTCACAGTTATGATTACTGTCTTTGTCTTTCCCTCCATCTTATTCCCTCCCCTGATTATGCTTTTATTTCTTCCTTTTCCCTTCCCCTCCTAAAGAGTTTTCTTTTTGACCACCACCTCCCTCAGTATTCCCTCCCTAACAACCCCCCCTCTTTTTCTTACCCCTTCCCCCTCTTACTGCCTGTAGAGTATGATAGATTTTCATGCTTAATGAAGTATGTTATTTCCTCCTTGAACCCAGACCGAGGAGAACAAATCTCATACAATGCTCCTCTCCCTCCCTTCTTTCCCTCTATTATGATAAGTTTTATGTCTCTTCACGATAGAATCCTATACTTAACTGATTATGTTATTCCCTCCTTAAACCTAGACCAATGAGGGTGAAGCTAATATAATGTTCATCTCCCTTCCTTCTTTTGCTCTACTATAATATGTTTTTATGCCTTTTTGTGTGGCATGATTTACCCTTTTATGCCTCCTCCTTTCTTTTTCTCCCATTACAATGCCTTTGCACTCTTTAGTAAGTTTTTTTTTATCATCACTTTAGTTAATTTATACCCACACCCTCTACCTATCTCTATCCCTTTTAAATGTCACGATAAGTATACAGTTCTCAATATTTACAAGTATCAGCTTCCCATATAGGGATGTAAACAATTTGCTCTTATTAAATAACAAGTTGTTTGTGTGTGTGTGTGTGTGTGTGTGTGTGTTTTCCTTGTTTACCTTTCTATGTCTCTCTTGAGTCTTGTATTTGGAGATCAAATTTTCCATTGAGCTCTGGCTTTTTCATCAGGAAGGTCTGGAAGTCCCTTATTTCATTGAATCACCATATCCTTGCCTGAAAGATTATGCTCAGCTTTGCTGGATAGCTGATCCTTGGTTGCAGCCCATGTTCTTTTGTCTTATGACATATCTTATTACAATCCCTCTGATCTTTCAATGTAGAAGCTGCTAAGTCCTGTGTGATCCTGACTGTAGTTCTGCGATATTTGAATTGTTTTTTCTGATTGCTTGCAGTATTTTTTCCTTGACCTGATAATTCTGGAATTTGGCTACAATATTTCTTGGAGTTTTTAATTTGGGATCTTTTCCAGGAGGTGTCCAGTGGATTCTTTCAATAACTATTTTACCCTCTAGTTCTAGGATCTCAGGGTAGTTTTCCTTGATGATTTCTTGGAAGATGTTGTCCAGGCTCTTTTTTTCATAGTGACTTTCTGGTAGACCAATAATTCTGAGATTATTTCTCCTGGATCTGTTCTCCAGGTCAGTTATTTTTCCAATGAGATATTTTACATTTTTTTCTAATTTTTCATTCTTTAGGTTTTGTTTGACTGATTCTTGATGCCTCAGAGAATTTGAGTGAATCTAAGTTTTTAGCAAATTATTTTCCTCAGTTAATTTTTGAAGCTCTCTTTCCATATGTTCAGATTTCATTTTTAGGGATTTATTTTTTCCAGTTAGATTTTGAACCTCTTTTTCCATTTCACACATTCTACTTTTTAAGGAACTATTTTCTAAAGTGAATTTTTTTCTATTTTGGGAATTTTAATTTTAAAAGAATTGGTCAATGTATCTTCTACCTCTCTAATTTGGCTTTTAAAGTCCTTCTTGAGCTCTTCCAAGAATGCTTTCTGGGCTTGAGACCAATTCATATTTCATTTTGAGGCTTCAGATGTGCATGTAGAGTCAATGCTGTCCCCTTCCGAATTTGGTTCTTCTTACTCTCCATAATAGAATTCTAAAGTCTTTGTCTTTCCAATTTGTTTTTCCCCATGCCCTTCCTCTAGGACTCCCAAGTCTGTCACTGGTTCCACTATTTTAGGATTTCACCCTGGGGCAATATTCTTTGGGTTTTCAGGGTCAAAGGGGGCAGGGATTGGAGTAGCTAGGGTTTACTCCACCATCTTGGTCCCTAGAAGTTCAGGTAGGTGATTTTTAAATATCCAGGCTATGTGTTGATAGTCCCAGGAGTAGTTGCTGTTGCTGCCACAGGCTATGTTTTTGCCTCTTACCCAGCTCCAACAGATCCCCCATCCTGCAGTGAGAGGTCTGGGAATTGCCCCTGTGGTAGGTGAATCAGCTTGCCCTGGCTTGCTCTGGCTCCATGCTGTGTCCACCTCTGCATGCTGCATTTGCCTCCACCTGCATGCAGCCATCCACCTCCATGTGTATGCAGGCATTCCAAAACAAGTCTTCTTGACTCTAGGTCCAGCACTCTGTCTGACAAAATCCTAACAATGCTACCCTTAGTCTCAATATTCTAGCTTCTTTACAAGCCCCACTGAACAGCAGGTATATCCTTATTTAACCACACAATCTGGCTTTAAGAACACCACAGGCCCCAGACTCAATACAGCCACTACCACTAGTGAGCCACTGCCCCCAGATCCAGTTCCCATGCTTAAACAGGTGTGTACTTATATGCAACCACAATCACACCATCCATTTAGCCCAAGACAGGACCACAATAGCTAGCCAATCAGAAAGCAGCACAACCAGCATGTTTGACCACCAAACCATAGAAGGGACCCCTCCCTGTTACCTAATTCCTTAATAAATCCCTCCTGCCTTTTAAATATTAACAGTCTCTTGTGTTGTAATCAGCATCATTACACTATAAATTTTCCTGTGTTGTATTAATAAGTTGCTGGTTCTTCTTAGAACCTAGCCCACTTCTGAGTGGTGTCAATCCTCAATAGATGTCTCCACTTGGATTAGAGATGGTGAGCCTCTGAATTCTTTGAGACGGTCCCACCACAACCCTTAACATGAAACTGCAACACATCCACTGTGCCACCTACCTGCCCCCATTTTTATTGGTCCTTTCCTTTAACTCCTAGCTGATAAGGATCATCATGTTCTGCTGGGTTTGTGGCCTATAAGATAAAAGTAATTCAGAATCTCAGCAGAGCATGTTCATAGCTTAAAATGGCCTTCAGATAATAGTGCCTCCATTTGTCTAAGACTTTCTTTTGTGCTATAGCTCCCAGGGACTCCCGATGGAAATGCAAAAATTCTTGGGGGCTGAAGGCATCATCTCTGCTTATACCTTTCATGCAGCTCTCTCCCCAGTTTACATATACTTTACTCTATCACCCCAAGTGTCCCCCCCATAATTCAGGGATGCTGGTTGCCTCTCATAGGACACTCTAGCTCCTGACTCATACCTAGAATATTCTCTCCCCTCATGCCCACATTCTGGCCTCTCTGGCTTTATCTTGTTTGTCCTTATTGTTTGCATATTGTCTCCTTGGCAGTGGGTACGTCTTTTACTTTTCTTTGTGTCCCCAGTGCCTTGCTCATAGCAAGCATTTAATAAGTGCTTCCTGACTAATTGACCAATATGGCCTTCCTTACTCCCTGTTAACCTTGATAATAACATAATTAGCTCGTGCCTTCTAGTTATCTGAATGGGAAGGCACCCTGCCCAAATTGGTATAACTAAACAATATGAACGACGCTCCTCCCCCTCCCCAGATGAGGCTATGGGTCGTGGCAGAGCATGACTTTCCTTCTCACACAAATTCTCATTGATACTTGTTTATTGACATTTTCTAAATTACCATGGTGATATCTCTCCTCTCATCCCTCCCCTCCCAGAGAATCATCTGATCTGACAAAAAGTATTTTTTAGAAAGGAAGAAGCAGCACAACTATTACACTGAAAAAGTCTGAAAACACGTGCAATGTGTAGCACCTGCGGACCTCCCGCCTCCACGCAGAGAGGTCAGGAGCGTCTTCTCGTCCCTCCTCATTTGAGGCGTATTTGATCTTTATAATTTTGTTACTTTTTGACTTTTTAGTGTAGCTGTTCTTTCCAATTACATTGTTGTAATTACTGAATATATCAGGATTGACTTTCTATTGTAAAATTGGATCCTTTTGATTCAATACTGTGGTCCCCAGTAATTAATGTAGACTTGATGGAGGACATGGCTTCCTGTTTCTTAAATAGAATTGGCTCATCCTTTGATTTATAATTGACTCCTTCCCTGGAAGAACACAGATTACTATAACTTCACCCTTGGGGGGAACATAGCCCTGGGTCCTAGAAGGGTGTAGTAGGTACAGTATCCACTTTGTGCAGTGAAGGCTAGTTTTCCCCAACTATCTTTGAAACTTAATTGATGGAACTCAAACCATTGACATAGTTTCCCCAATTGCCTAAAGCAAAGTCCCAAAGACTTGACCCAATACTGCCAAATGTGGGACCATATTAAAATGTGGTAGTGGGGAAATAAAAGACTAAACAAAAAAACATATAAAATTAAAAATGTAATTGGGGAATATTTAACAAAATGTTTTAAAAAAAACACAGTAAAAGAGAGACAACATTACACTTTAAAACAAAGTCAATATGCTGCCCACCGGGATCCCTATGCACAAATTAGCAGGCCCATTTCTGTCTGAATTTGATGCCACTTTGATTCCAAGTGAAGGACTAAAGCATAAAAATCTCATCTCAGCTTCTTAGGCTTAATGACTCCTTACTTCCATTGGAATAAACACACATTATGAACCACCCATCCCACTGTGAGGACTGGTGGGGTGGGGTGGGGGGCGCTGAAAGGAGCTGCATTCAACTGAGCCATTGCTGTGTCTTAGCTGAACATCCTTCCCCTGCTATTAATAGACGTCATTTTGACAAATAGGCAGGCAATAACTATTTACTAAGCGCCTACTACGTACCGGGCACTGTTAAGTGCTGGGGATACAAAAAGATAGTCTGTGCCCTCAGTGTTAGGTGGTCTGCAAGTATCTCATTTTGTTCCAGTCCTGAACCTAAACCTGGAGCACTGCAGTGACTGGACTTAGCCCTAGGACAAAGAGTCCCATAGCAGGTCGTGTGTGACATATTGTGCAGAAATGGGAGGGGGGCTCCAAAAGTCCACGTGTCCTCGGAGGTTTGCTTCGTGGTTTCTCTCTCTTTTCCCCTGCTTTTGATGATGATGATCCCGATAGCCTCCTGGGGCCCCTATTTGGCATTGGTTTAAATTAATCCTTAGACACTTACTGTGTTAACCTATCTGAACATCAGTTTCCTGATCTGTAAAATGAGGTTAATAATAGCTTTAGTCTCACAAAGTTGTTCAGAAGCTTAAATGGGATAATGTATGTAAAATGCTTTATACAGTGTAAGAGCTGTGTCAATAACAACTGCGACTGTAGTTCCCCTTCATTCTCTCTCCTGATTAAAATTTTGTATTTATTCTTCAGGCACCCTATGTTTCATACACAGATTTTGAGAGTGCTGGCTTGTAACAGATTTGGGGTGTGAGCAGGTCAGATAAGGGCAGTAGAACTGAAGAGTGTCTCCCTCCCCCCCAAAAGCCACGCTTCTCTTAATGACCTTGGTGATGGGTTTTTCACAGCGTGTGTCCTCTCTTCTCCAGCGTTTAAGATTTCCATCACTCACTGCATCAGTATTTTCATTCTACAGACTCAGAGAGAGCTCTCCCATTTAGGGGGGTGCTGGAGCCAGCTCATACTCAGCAAGTGCTACAGATCAGAGCTTGATTTATTGTTTTGTTAATTGTCTAGAAAGTGACGGTGAAAGTATTAACGCAGATTCAACTCCAAAGTGTTGGGTGTGTGGCCCTGCTCCAGTCTCTCTCAACTTGTTTCTCAGGCCTCTGTCTGTAATTTCCCCTGAGCAGCTTGGTGGACTATTCAAGTCACTCAGAATTATTTCCTGAAATCTTTGGGGGAAGGAGAAGATGGGACCACTACCTCTAGCACCACTGTGTGCTGTATGCTCAGGAGGGAAAGATTTGTTTTCCCTGTTGTACTCATACAGCATTTTTCAAGCTGTGAAGCTTCATCACAAAGTTAGAAAATGGCAGTCAGATACTTAAATACAAATCTCGATGATCTTTGTACTATTCCATAATGGTTAAATGATAAAAATTATTTGTGCCATCCATAATGGCTAAACCATAATAAAACCCATAAACCCCAAATAACACTTCTCCCTCGGCTGAGATTCCTGTTTTCCTTTAATAATCCCAGTTCCAAAGCCCATTGGTATGGAATTCTCTTCATTGGTGGAGATCAATGCCCTACCCTGCATGAGGCGCAGGGTGGGGTTTGCAAGAGAGTGGGGGAGAGGAGAACTCTTCGGCTCTTTTAAAGTTCTCTTTGAGCTTCAAGTTGTTTTGTGAGCTTCTGGCTTCCGACTTTGAGAAGGAAGATAAAAGAGGTCAGCCCCATTTCAGCTTGCTGAAGGAAAAGACTGTGAAGATAGGAGAAGAGCTGGCAGTCTTCAACATGTGTTTCCCTTGTTTGTTATACTAGAGACTTTGGGGAGTTTCTCTTTGGGTGATAGCAAAGACTCTCTTGGTTGAGTTATATTACTCCCAGTGGGAAAGTTCCTTTACTCTGTATTGTCTGCTGTATATCCTCTTATATATACCTTCTTTGATTTCTGTTTTGCTGTGATTGGATAAATGGGTTTCTTTGCTATTCTCTATGTGTGTTCATTGAATAACTGGTATTAAATGGAAAAGATGCCAAGCCACTGATATGAAGTTCAGGATCCTCTTTCCCTCCAATAATGACACAGTGATTAGAAGTTATATTGAACCTGATCACACCCCCCAGATTTGTTTTTGTTCATCATTTATTCTCAAAGAAGACCCATGGCATCATGAGGATGTCCTAAAATGCCTGTGAATTAGATTTGTGAGGCAGAGCTGCATAGTCATCAGCCTCACTCTCACCTCCTATCCTGTGGCAAGACAGAAGTCAGGATGGCTGGCAATGGCCATCTCTTAGGCTAACAGAGAGCTGATAACTTTAATTCTAGTGCTGTGCTCCCTCTTTCTAATGAGAGCAGAGTAGCCTTCAGTTCCAACCTCCTGCTCTCCCTCACCCCCATCAGGAATTAGTTTCCCTTGAAGAAGTTTTGGGGAAGAGGCTAAACACATCTATTCTTTCCTGATTTGAGCCATACAATGATACCCTTATGCTGTATGTAGAAAATCAGCTGTCTCTACATGTGAGCCTTCACAACACTTATTTTATCCTGATTTTACCTATTTAATAATGTTGGAGACGGGGCATAGATCATGATTTACAAAAGCTTTGGAACCTGGGGATGTCTCAAATATCATATTTTCTTCGATTCCTTACTTTTTCTCTCTGTTGCAGACTTACTAATACCTTTTCTGTCCATCATCAACACAGATGCCTGAGAAGATTGTGAGTGGATGGAAGTAATGAGGACAAGAACAGGCAAGGACATACTTGTCATGTTTTGTACTCATAGCAAGTTTTCCAAGCTATTAATCCTACTTCACAAAACCCGTATAAAGAAGAACAGGATGTTATCTATTTACTAGAAATTAAAATACAAACAGAGCAGCTACCTGTTTCAAAAGATCCTGAGAGTAAACACACAGCCAAAAAACAATCAAATTGGGGAAAAAAATCAGGAATATTCAGAGAAACTGAAAAAAGTATTTGGACAACCAAAATGACAACTAATTCAATTTCAAATGAACTTGTAATGAAATTCTAAAGCACATCCTCCAAGTCAAATGGTCTATTCAAGGGTCTTAGATTGTAAACAATTAGATGCAATCAGAAATACACATCTAATTCCCAAATTCTCCTTTGGCTTTTTTTTGGTGGGGGGGAGGGAGTGGAGAAGCAATATTGGCTTAGACAAAAAATAGCACAGACCAACTTTGTAACAAATCACCTTAGAATACCTCAAGTTCCTCATATGGTTTCAGTGACTCAGAGTCAGGTGAAAAATTGGTTGAATAGCAAACACAGTTGTTAAACCAGTGAATTATAAATTGAATTGGGGGGGGGGACCCAGTAAAGTTGAAGTTTTTTTTTCCTTCACCTGATATATGTTCCATGAAGATGCTAGATTAAATTCATTCAGCAATTCAGTAAGGAAATAGAACTTTGAGTTAAGGAGTCTCCCAACACACAGATCCAAAAATGTGGCACTACATTGTACAATGTCATCTTGTAGAAGGCAGCCCCACTGGGGGAAGGTTTCATTTATAATCTTTAAATTACACTTTTTCCAAGCATTTTAATATCAGGGAGGTTTTTTTAAAAAGTATGCTTTTCCCTTATCTGATTTTTATATACTCTTTCGGCTTCCCCTCTCCTCCCCCCACCCCATATGTTTAATCTAAGAACTGGAGGTAGTATGACATAGTAGATAAAGGCATTGGTGTTATTCAAGACTGGGTGGAGGACAAGGTAAAAGTTCTTGAGAATCTTGTCTGTCTTGGGGTTGGGGGATGAGCCGTGTTCTTAAGAGTTCTACTTTATCATTAATCCCCAAATGACCCTCCTTTCTTTCTGACCTCACTACATGAATTTTTTTAAAATTATAATTGCTTTTTAAAAAGAAATCACTTTTTGATTATATGATAGTCTGAGAGTTTCAAGTTGCTCTTGATATGCAACATGTTCATTCCTGGTATCCGAGTATCACATTTTACCTTCTGCTAGTTCTCTGCCCTTCTTCATTCCAAGATACCTATTACCTTCTGGGAAAAAGATATCATTGATCGGGGCCATGGAGTTATGGAAAACATTGATACAGAATGAATTCTCCCAGAATTCTGATGCAATGGGAAAAATGATTTTTTGCAAGTTTAAAGACTTGATTCTCAGTAGTCTGTACACACATTAAGCAAAAGAGTAGTTATAAACATTTTCAAAGACAATTTAGTACATCCCATCAGTGTGTCACCTGAATGTTTTAATAAATATCATTCACCACCTTTTGAATCCAAGGCGTAATTGATTCTTTTTTTTTCAAGAAAATTACATATTTGTTAATCCTTTTTTGTGTTTATTTTTTTTTAGCCTTCTCAGATCAAATTCAGCTGTTTACCATTATCAAGAGTAGAATGCATGTCAAAGCCACCTTCCCTGGACTTGCATTCTCTTTAAACTGAAGAGAACTAGAGACATCAGGTACCACTTGTCCTCTAGACATGGTGTCCCTTTGGGGTCATCCTATTCCAAATGGATCAAAGACCTTCACCAACAGGAGTTGTGAACTGATCCAATCATTTTGGAGAGCAATTTTTTTTTATTATCCCCATTTTTTTTTTATTGATTTGTTTATTTTACTTTTAGGTTGCCAGATTCAGTTTCAGAGTCCCTTGAGTTTCAAGTTTTCTCCCCTCCCTTTCCCTGCCCCCCAACCCATGGTGGCATGCAATCAAGTATAGAATCTGCAAATGCTTTCACATTGGACATTAGTCTGGTTGTATAGAAGGATTGTAACCAATGGAGTGGACAATGGGAAAAAGGAAACAAAACCAAACATGGAAAAGAGCGATAGCATGTAGATTGCTTCAGTCTCCATTTAAACTCTGTTCTTTCTAGATCTTTGTCTGAATGTAGACATCTCCTTCCTTGCTGAGACTTGTAGAGTTGTCTTATAGCTGTGTGTTGCTGAGAAGAGTCCAGTTTATCAAGGTTGGTCGTCACACATACGATGTAGCTGTGATTGTGTACAAGTTTTTCCTGGTTCTGCTCTTCTCACTTAGCATCAAGTTGTATAGGCCTCTCCAGGTAAATATGAAGTCCATCTCATCCCTATTTCTTATAGCACAATAGTATTCCATTACATTCACATACCACAACTTGTTTAGCCATTCCCCAATTGATGGGCATCCCCTTAATTGCCAGTTTTTTGCCACCACAAACAGAGCTACAATAAACATTTTTGTATATATGGGTCTTCCTCCTGCTTCTATGATCATTTTGGGATACAACCCCAGAAGTGGTATTACTGGGTCAAAGGGTATGCAATTATTTATAGCCCTTTGGACATAGTTTGGAGAGCAATTTGAAACTATGCCCAAAGGGCTATAAAAATGTACATACCCTTTGACCCAGTAGTACCACGTCTAGGGCTATATCCCAAAGAGATAATACAAATGGGAAAAGGACCCACATGTACAAAAATATTTATGGCAGTTCTATTTTTGTGATGTTAAAAAATTGGACATTGAGGGTATTGAGCATCAGCTGGGGAATGACTGAACAAGACTAATGTTTACTAGCCGAGTGACCTTGGGCAAGTCACTTAACCCTAATTGCCCTGCCCTCCCCCCTCCAAAAAGCCAAAAAAAAAGACCTTTACCAACAAAATGGGGATCCCAAGTAAAGGGCATAATGCCACTACAGACTTTTCCACCAAGTTAGGGAATGGTAAAATAAGGCTGGTGGTTGTACAAAATTCTGACCAAACTTGGTTATGAAGAACTGGAACCTAACACTAAAGTCAGTTTCCTACTCAAACAGAAGCAATGCAGAAAAGCACTATTCTTATACACTATTGCACCAAATATGGAAATTGCCTCCTTCTCAAAAGCTGGATATTGCTTTGGTATTTGTCATAGAGACCTCATAGCATCATGGACAGACTGCTAAGCTGGGTATAGGGAGGATGGATATGCCTGTCCTGGTCTCCCCAGCTGCTAGTGCCTTCCCCTCTGAGATGACCTTCTGTTGCCTCTGTGTGTCTCAGGCTGCTGCCCTCATCAGAATATCTGGTCATTGAGAGCAGTTACTAATCATGAGATGAGGCCTTTTAAGGAGAAAGGCAAAATAAAGAGAAAAGATTAACTGAAAAAGGACAAACTAAAGGAAAAAAATTATTTTAGGAATTTGGGTTCTTCCACAATTTTAGGCACCAGAAATAAAATCTCTGACTCTAGAGGAATTTCAGTTCAGATTGTGCCTCCTCCTTTTTAGAAGGCTGCTTTAGAACTCTGTTCCCATTCAAAGGATGAAAAGGAAAATCGTTGCAAGGTGACTTAAGACTTTACCCTGCTGCTTTGTCCTTAGGGCCTGGCACATCTAACGTTCTGCTCCTTTGGTCTATTTTGGTGTATTTTTTCCCAATATTCTAACTTGCATGTATTTGTGTAAGACAGACAGCAGTGGCACACAGGAGGGCTTGATCTGGTCAGACAGGAAGACAGCTTCCGAGGGGTTAATAATCTTAGTTTACTCTAGTCTAGTCTTCTCAGAAGGGTTGCTGGTAATGGAAGCACCAACTTCTATTGTGTTTCCTAATCACACTTCTTGCAAGGGCGGGAGAGGAGGCGAACAACTTCCCCTATGTCTTGATGGGGTCAATCGAGACCTGCACAGCTTGTGCACTTCCTTAAATCACCTCAAGCCTCAATGGGGGCCAATTGAGGCAAATACAGATTCCCTCCAAACCTTGATGGGGGCCAGTCAAGGCACACACAATATTCCAACTTGTGCATTCAACTCTAATGGTCCCCACTCACTGACCAATGCCCTCCTACTTTATGAGGCAACAGACAAAGAAGGCATATTTCCTGCAATAGCCTTCAATTTTAGTGCCATTCCCCTTGGGCTCTTGCCTGCTTCTGGCTCATGCCCACCACTGCCTCCAGGATGAAGAGGAGCTGTTCCAGTTCAGCTCGGGCTCTGCACCATTTATCTTTCTCCCATCAGTCCTGCTCCTACCTTCTTTGGTCTTCTAACATCCACGTCCTATTAGATAAAGTAGAAAAGGGACATACAAGTAAGCACATAAGTGAACACGCAAGTAAGTGTTTGGGCAAATTAGCTAAGGGTTAGAAAAACTAAATTAGAGGCTAAAGACATTTAAAAATGTAGCCAACTCCATGGAACTAAATCACATGGTGCTGGAATACTTTGCGATTTTTAACTTTTCAGCTATTTACTCTGAGCCAAGTGATTCTAGAGACCATTTATTTTTGTGTAATTATTCTAATTGTGTTAACATATTTAAAAAGATTTCTCCCCTAGTTCAGGGATGGGGGACATTTGTTCTGTAAAGTTTGGATTCAGTCAAAAGGCCGTACTTGAGGATCTCGAAGGCCACGTGGAGCCTCAAGGCTGCACGTTTCCCACCCCTGCCCTCGTTTATGGTGTCCTCCTTTTCTTCTCTTGACTCTATGTTCCTATGGACTAGGCAGAAGCTGCCATAGACAGGAGTCTGTCTGACTTGACTGATGCCAGCAGCAGTTCATCTGGGCTGACTTTTTCTGCTTGTACATCCCTGTATGTATTCCATCCATATAGAGCAAGGAAGCACAAAACTGCTATTCTTGGTCTTACCCTTGGATCTCGAGGCCTGGGTATGAGTGTGTGTACGTCTTCTTGTCTTTGGGGATTTCATAGCACTTTATCTGGCTGCACTTTTTCAGTAATTATAAGACCATTACAGAAGGGAACTGAGGTCACGAATTTAAAAGTGTTCATGGCCATCCATGTGCCTTCCGAGTTGTTGGTTTTCCTTTCCAGGGTTATTTTGTTATAGCAATATTGCTTGATAAACAAAGACAAAAGGAACCTAGACACAGAATTTATGCTTTTTTTTTTTTGCAAATGCATAAACTATTTTTGCTTTTAATAAATTTTAGTACATTTACCATAATCACCTCTTGAAAACCAGAGGTGGAATATGTGTTAGATTTTTCTAAATGAAACTCAGATCATGATCTTATAGTGCAGTATTCAAGGAATCATGCTATACAAAAGAGGACAAAGAAATTCTTCAATCTTTGTTTCACTTTTGTCTGGTACTAAACTTGAATTAGCAATTTATTGAACTTAATTTGGATACTTGACTAACTATAGATTGCCTGTCAAAAAATATTCTCAAAGCATGACACACTTAATAGTCTATAGTTAGATCAGCGCTCTAAACTAAAAAATATTTGAGCATGTAACTTATGCAATATATTGTAGTGCCAATGCAATATGCACAGCACTGACAATGATTATGAATATGAGGCATAGTTTTGAATTACAAAATATAACAGACTCTCCATACAGAAGACAAAAGCAAAACATTTATTTAGACACCATAAAGCCAAATCCCAACACTGGAAAACATGGGGATGATAATAATAATAATAATAATAGTATCTATTTCACAAGGTTACTGTGAGAAACAAATGCAATCATGTCCTGTGCTTTGCAAACTTTAACATACTAAATGGGGATGGTAGTGGTCATAGTAGTAGTTGTAGTTGTAGTTTGGGGTGAGGTAATGAGGGCCTGAACCAGGGGTGGGGTGGAACTTGAACCCAAATCTTCCTGCCTGATAAACATGTTCTGCAGTCTCTCTCAATAACTTTAGTGTAATTAAGAATTTAAATAAGCTATCTACCAGGCAAATTTATAGTTTTTCACCAAGAAAAAGGCAGTGGGCAATGCTTCTCCTGCACCAGGCTCTTGGGGAGACCAGAATCTTGCTCAGTTGGCATGTGTCATATTATAAGGGGGAATATTTAAGAGATGCTGCAGAGGTGAACTTGACAGGTGTTGGCACCAGCTTAGATATGTGGAGTGAGAGATAGTGAGGAGTCCAGGATGACTCTGAGGTTGGGAGCCTGAGGGACTGGGAGGATGGTGGAGCTCTCAACAATAATTGGAATGGTAGGAGGGGGAGAAGGGTTTTGGGAATAAGATAATGAATTTAAGATGTCTACTGGACATCCCATTGGAGATGTCTGAAAGGCAGAGATCAGGGCAGGAAAGGTGGATGTGAGAATCATCAGCATAGAGACAGTAACTAAATCTATGGGAGTTCATGAGATTACCAAGTGAAGCAATATAAAGGGAGAAGAGAAGGCGGCCTAAGATGGAACCCTGAGAGACACCTGTAGTTAAAGGCATGATCTGAAGGTGGGCCCAGCAAAGGAGACAGATGGTCAGAGAAGAAGTAGGAGAACTGAGAGAGAAGGGGGGGGGGGCGCTATCCTGAAAACCTAGAGAGAAGACAATGTCAAGGAGGAGAGAGGGATCCACAATATTGAAGGCTGCAGCGAGGTCAAGAATGAGGATTGAGAAATGGCCATTGAATTTGGCAACTAAGAGGTTGTTGGTAACTTTTGGAGAGAGCAGTTTTTGTGGAATGACAAAGTCAGAACCTGGATTGTAAGGAGTAAAAGAGAGAAAGAAAGGCCAAGCCATAGTGCTCCCCTTTGCTGACCCCTCTACCTCCTCTCAATGCCCATCTTCCCTTTCCTAATACAAGCTCCAGATCATGACTGGATTTTTATCAACAGAAATGACCCCAAAGAACATGTATTACCATCTGTTGGGCCACTACCTCTTGAGGACTGCAAGTGATGCCTCACTGTCTGACTTGCAGCAGAAAGCCTTGTGTGTTGTTCTCCCCATCCTCCCTGCATTAAAAGGTGAGTTCTTGGAGAGTAGTGACCACTTTGATTTTCTGTTTGTATCCCCAGCAGATAGCAGAGTTCTGGGCATACACTAAGTGCTTCGTACATACTTTCTCATCCATTCACTTGCCAGTCTTCTCCCAGAAGGCACTTCATGTGTGCTCTCTGCATTTTGTTGAGTCAAAGGGAGATATTTGACTATGGTGTTGATAGTGACAGATCTAAGGTCCACAATGGTGAACCTGCAGCCCTGGCCTGCTGTGGGATCTGGCCAGGGGTTTTCACTAGAAGGAGAGGCAGGAGATCCTCAGGCCTGGAAGGGTGGAGGAGCGGAGAAGGAAAAAGTGTGAAATGCCTAACACGGGGAATAGAAAACCTGACTATGTCCTGGACTTGGCTGCTGAAGATCTTCAGACCACATTTTGTTCTGTTTTGTTTTTTAATCAAGCTTTCTTATGAAAGAATTTGAATCCATATTGTAAGAGAAAACAAATGAACCATCAAGCTAAGTGAAAATGCATAAAGGTTGGCACTAAATTGTAACCATGAACATGGAATCACTTAAGAGTTAGAAGCTGTGAATTAACTGTTCAGGCTGGGATACTAAGGGCAGCGGAAAAAGGTCAGGACTAGTAATCCACACTCAGATCTAGGCAACTCCTCCCCTTAAACATTTCTCCCAACAAGAGTTAGAATATATATGTGTGTGTGTACACACACATATATATGTATATATATTTAAACTGAGGTTATGTAGATTATAAATACATATATGATATATGTGTTGTATATCCATGTATATATACATAAAAACACACACACATATATGTCTACACACGCACACACACACAAATGTTATAAGCAGGAACAACTGAAGTCACTCAACATCCCAGTACCTGAGAGACAGTAAAAACTCACTCATGATGATGAGTGAAAGAGACAGGACTGATGAGGAATAAGAAACCATCTTGGCTGCCCTTCTCCAAAAGTCATCAGAAGGCTTATACCTTCTACCTTTCTGAAGAGTTTCCACCAAGTGAGCAAACCAATCAGGAGACTGTCCTCTTAGCTATCCTGTCACAATGAAACTTGATAAAACTTATCAATTCATCCTAACACTTGGTATAATGGAAAATACTGGATTTAAAATCAGAGGATTTGGATTCAAAACTAGACCTTTTTCTTTTAAGAAATTATCTCGGTGCCTCAGTTTCTTAATTCAGCTCAATTCAGCAAATATTTACTAAGTATGTACCTGCTAGAGACTGGGATAACAAAGCCAAAGTCAGAACAGTCCCTGCACTTATTGAGGTTGTTTCTGTTGGGAGGGGTGGGGGGGCTGCACAGGCACAGATAAGTTAATATGAGTAATTTGAGAAGTTACAGCAAGACAGCTGGGGAGTCCATAGAGCCTTCTCCCTAGGAAATCATACCTGAACTTAGCCTTGAAGGAAGCTAAGGTGAGGAGGGGGCATAGTACCTTGCCCCAGCTGGGCAGAGGCAAGTGAAGGCCAGAGATGAATTCCTCAGCTTGGGGAGCAGCCAATGAAATGAAGGCCTATACTCTATTCTCTCTAAGCTGAATAAGATGTAGACCAGTAATGGGCAGCTGTGTACTGCCACAAGAAGAAGGGCCCACACGCCTTTGCTGGGCACTTGCTCCAGCCATAAGGCCACAGCAGCTTCAGCAGGCCATTGAAGGCTGGCAAAAAGTCAGTGTAACTTAGCTGGGCTACAAAGGGGAAGGCATCAGAATGAGCTGACCACTCTGGGTTCCATGTGGCCTCTCAGAATTGAATTGAGTTCCTGAATAATTAACTAGCAAATGGAACAGCATCCTAGGAGAGTAAGCTTACAAATAGCATTTTACCAGTCTGAACAGTACCTGGAAGAATTGTTTATTTTCTTCATTACCACTTGCTCAGGCAGTAGATTCAAGTATTAACATGAGTGGACCACTATTTATTTTTAAACTCATGTACAAAAAGTGTTTTATAATTTTTTAAGCTTTGATTCTTATAATCACAGGATTTTTACTAGGTTTTGCTTTGAAATATCCTGATGTCTTTTTGACTCAAAATATCTTCAGCTTTTTTTTTTTTAGATTCCCCCTCAGGAACATCCACTCCTTTTAATATGTCAAACAAAGCAGTGAGCCAGCAAGGTACCCCATGGGAGACCCTGATTGTATTTGCTATCAGCCTCAAACAACTTAATGTTCAAATGAGAATGAGCAACATGATGGGTAGTACAACAGAAATCATTCATATGTTTAATCATCTCCAGTATAATCTTTTTTTAAAAAATTCTTAAGAGGGGCAGCAAGGTGGTGAAGCGGATAGAGCACTTGGCTTAGAACCAGAAAGACTCATCTTCCTAAGTTCAAATCCATCCTCAGACCATTAATATGTGACCTTAGGCAAGTCACTTAAGCTTCTTTTCCTCAGTTTCCTCATTTGTGAAATGAGCTGGAGAAGGAAATGGCACAAACCGCTGCAGTATCTCTGCCAAGAAAACCCCCAATGAGGCCACAGAGTCAGATGTGACATATTTTAGATTGGGAGTGGCTTTACGTGTTGTTTATCACATCCCTTTCTGTAAAATTAAGATTGTCAGCTTAGTTATTCCTGTTATGCTTTAGGAGTACAACTCAACCAACAGATAAACTATGTAAATTGCTTAATCCAGAGCAGAGTGCCCATCTGGTGACACCATAATTCAAGGCCAAGAGGAGTGGGTGATCCAAAAGAAGGGAACAAGAATTGGATGAAGCGGCTGAGAACGAGAAGACTCAGGGGGGACAGAAGAGCTGTCTTCAAGGGTAGGGAGAAGGATTCGACCCATTCTTTTTCCCTCAAAAGGCAAAATCGCAAAAAAGGAAATTCAAACTTGGTAGTAGAAAAAGCCTCCTTTAAATAAGAGCTATCCTAAAGTAGAATTAGATGCCTCAGAAGCGGTGGTTCCCTCCTGGGGACTCTGGAAGCAGAAGCTCGATGGTGCTTAGTCCTCTGTATTATAGTGGGAATCCTTTCCAATTTCAACTCTCAGATTTGGGTTCTGGTTGGACTTAATGGCTCCTGAGGTCCATTCCCATTCTCCAGTTCTTCCATTCTGTGAATATTATAAAGAGAATAGGATATCTTCTATCTGGATAGCAGAAAAACTTTATTTTATTGCTGTCATATTACAGCTGGTAACTTCTAGCTTGGTTTTTTTTTTTAATAGACTATGGCACAATGTCCTTGGCAAAGTTAACCTTTACTCTTAGCTGTTTTAAATCTCCATTTACATAATTTGAGACATTAAAATCCATCAATTTCAATTAGGTCCCATTTCCTTTTTTTTTTTCACCAGTGGTTTGAAAAGTCGGGGTCATCTGTCAGTAGGAAATAATGCTGTGAGATCAGTACGTTGGTTGGCCTGTGAAGATCCCAGTCAGATTCAAAGGGAGGCACAGCTGGAGATACCACAGATGTTGACACTGGAGATGGCTGGGATGTTGAAACACATTGATCTGTAACTAAACTGGTTTTTACATTATTCTGCATCTCCTTGAAGCCTGTTAATTTAAGGCTTCTTTAAATACACCTCCCTCCTTGCCTCTCCCTCATACAGTGTCTCTCTTCCTTCCAAATGCCTTCACCACAAAACCTTTCTTGACTTCTCCCTCCTCCTCCCCAAATGCTGCTGCCCTTTTCATTAACGACCTTGTATTTATTCCCTTTATATTAAATCTGTATATCCTGTATGTATGTGCTTGTTCCTTGGTTGTACGGAGGTAGGTAGGGATCGTTTCATTCCCTGTATTTATTTATAGCCACAGTGCATCCCACATTTCAAACTCTTCATAAATGTTTGTTGGCTGATTAAACAGAAACTAAAAATTGAATTATTCTATTAGGAGGTAAAATTATCTATTAGTCTGATTTAAAAACGAAACATTTTTATTCTGATTATTTCATTAATGCTGACTTCTTTAAAAAGTGACTAAATATGTCTCTTTCAACTCATATTTCTAAACATCCAAACTAGCAACTGAGTAGCAAAATTCAAATTACCCTGTATTAAGCTGAAGTTCATGTGGATTACGTGAGGTAGAGCATCCTCATGGGTATCTTTGGTAATGTCGATCTCAAGCTGCAGCATGCATGGAAAGTGAATCTGTATCATATACGGGATTCTAGTCTATCAGATAAGACGTTCTGTAACGGGGGCCTTTCTTTGAATACCTTACATCTTTAGTCTATGTTCTTGTATACTTTCTGAAGTTCAACTAACAAGCCCGAAGCTTATTTGTCTCGGCTAGGCATCATACAGCACGGTTAACTTGGAATGGAAAAAAAATAATGGGAAAATCCGTTTTGGGATATGACCTAACCATTGTCATATTTATTGAGAGATTCACTTTTATGATTTAGTGAAGTTTTTGTGCATGGAGACTTAAATTGAGATATTTTCCAAGTAGTGGTTTCCAGATCAACCACTCCCGACTTGATAAAAATAGGAATTCTTTATTGAGAAGTCTGACACAGTCCGGTGGGCTCTGTCTACAGGCAGGCCAGTTCTTTACCTTCCCCCGAAGGCAATGGCCAGTCACCTAGAGAAGAACTGGCATGAATTACATAAGAATTATGAGGATGTATTCTCATATATTGTGTTTTCTATTAGACCTGTTAGTCACCATCTGGAGAAAAATCTACTTTTAGCCACATTCATTAAGCATTTCCTCAGTCATAAATTTTTTTAAAGCTCTTTCCCAAAGAAAGTGTCATTTTTGTTCACTAAACGAGTAAGAAATTAGATACACATGCCTGTGTAGGTAAGATCTTTCATTCTACCTGAGTAAGAAATTTGAAAAGGAATATTATTGTTCCAAAAAGAGATCCATAATCAAATACTTGCATATGAATTTCATTAGCTCTGGATTAATTACATGCACCCAAATTTTAACATTTTGAAAATAGCTTTGTCATCTATGTCATAATCTTCCTACAATCTCCTTTGATACTTGAGAAGCAGCTAGGCGGCATGCAGTGGACAGAGACCTGGCCTGGGGTCAGGAAGACCTGAGTTCAAATCCGACCTCAGACACTTCCTAGCTGTGGGACCCTGAGCAAGTCACTTACCTTCTCCTTTCCTCAGTTTCTTCACCCCCAAAATAAGGATAATAATGGCACTTATCTCTCAGGGTTGTTGTGAAGATCAAATGAGATAACAACTGTACAGCACTTAGCAGTCCTTAAAGTGCCATATAAGCGCTAGCAGTTATTATTATTTTCATGTTTAGCACTATTATTATCATCCCTCTTCTTGGCTGACCCTTCAGTGGATTCTCTCTACCAGTCCTGGTCACACAGCTGTCCTGTGTAAATTTTGTTCCTATTCATCCACATCTGCTCCACTCAGGATATGCTCAGTGCTCCAGGGCCCCTCCTTTAGGGCTGTACCATTGCAGTCCTCAAGCATCTATGACCCCTTGTTTCTGCCACCACCCACTTCTTGGGGTGGGGGGTGAGGCTGTATGTGTAAGTGTGTGTGTGTGTGTGTGTGTGTGTGTGTGTGTGCATGTGCACGTATGTGCACATCCTGGATGATGTTTTTGTTGTGTTTGTGTTTTTTTAATACCACTTCTCATGTTCATGTCACTATTGATGATATGGCTGTATGTCTTCTTAGACCCATAACTGTCCGATGGGGTACCTTCTGGAGTCATGGCGCTTCATGATTTATAACCATGTCTCACCACTGGGAGAATATTGGCCTCAGAAGAATAGGTTTTTGCAGTGATAGACAGCTGGGAACCAATGAAAATACCATGCAGTTTGCTAGAGACAACCAGCCCCCTGCAGTGCTATGTATGTCCATCTCATCTAGGCAGCCACATCTCCCTTCTCAAAAAGCCTCTTCTCCCTTTGGTTGCATCCACTTCTTGTACCTCATGTCCTGGCACCTCTTCCTCTAAACACCTGCAGGCAGTGGAGGGTAGCCGTTAAGCTTTCTGTGTCATTATTTTTCTTATGCACCTCACCACATTCAGCTTCACCCAAACACTAAGCAGCAACCTCACTGCTGTGGCTATATCTCTATCAAATGATGCTCAGAGGAGAGGACACTTCTGAATGAATGGTTTGCTGTTCCCTTGCAATATTGGAGGCTGCTCATCACCACCATTGGCCTGGAGTATTGAAGGTTGTATCAAGATGCCACCTATCTTTATTTCAGATTCCATTGCCAGACAATGGAATGCAATTTGGAGGCTCAATGAGCCTACATGGAAATCACATGACACTCACTTGTTTCCATGGTTCTGGTTTCCACTCAAAATCCTGGTTCTTTTTCATTTAGAAGAACCAAATACTGCATTTTGGACAGAAGCACAGAAAATCTGGGAAGATGGCAAGCATTAATAGCGGTTGGGGGTATGTCTTCTGAGAAGGTTAAAACAACCAAAGTAATCGTCCTTTGTCTTGAACTACTATTCTTACAATCCTTCAAACCATGTCTCTCTGAAATGATGTATTTATTGTTTTGGACAGATCAAATGCTGGACAAAGACAGTTTGGAGGGCAAGAGTATGTTTAGTGGACTTCTTTCTGAACTTAGCTACTCTCTTCCCTGACTAGGTAAAACCAATGGTATTAAGAGATTCCTGACACCACTCTTGGGCAGGTATTTGGAAGCTGAAGTTCCTACGACATGGTCAGTTGTTTTCCTGACCTGCAGGGGAAGAGTTGGCCTCTTACCCTCAACTTTGTGTTTCTTTTCTGAATCAGCTTTTCCCAAGTTTTATCATAACCAAATGCTTGGTCCCAGTGTGCTATAGAAACTATTACTAAGAAAGGAGGGATTGTCTCATGTGAGTCAGCCCAGATTACAGTAGGCAGTTTCACAGTAAATGCATGAGCATCCTGAAAATTCTCTTTACTCCCAAATACTCACATCAGGAGAAAACAGGGAAAGTAAGTCCTTTGTTGTCCTAGACTAGTGGTTAGAGAATGAAGGGTGGAAGGACCTAGAGTCCAGTGGAAGAACAGAAAGTCTTTGAAAAGATCACCTGTAAGGCCAAAACCAAAAAGAGGAAAATGAAACAGGGGTGACAAACTGGCAGAGAAGTCAATCATGGATGTTGCATTGTGGGGGACCTGAGGAGGCCCAGAAAGGTAAAGTAAGTGAGATTCAGACCAATATCCTGTGATTCCCAATCGGATCATGGTGCCTTCAGCATGGTATGTTGGGAAGGTGGGAGGTCATGTAGGTTCTGCTAAAGAAGTAAAGACAGGAAAGTGGAGGAGTAGAAGGATGGGAGAGCCTGGCCATGGGGGAAGATTTAGAGTTAGAGGTATGAAGGTTCAGAGTACTCGATCTAAAGCATTGTTCTTCTCATTGGCATGCAAGGAAGAGGTGAGATGGAGATCATGAAAAGTGGAAGGGAGGCCAGAATGTCCCAAGGAATATCATGATGAATATGAAAGTCACCAAGTATGAGGGCAGAGGCTGTAGGAGAGAGAAAAACTGCTAACCATGTTCTGACTCCTTAAGAAAAAGAGGACAAACATCTGGGCAGAATTATATAGAATATGCCTCACAGATGCCTATCACCTAAAAGATCAAATATTAAATTCTCTGTTAAGCTTTTAAAGCACTTTACAGCCCACCTTTTCATCCTTTCTAGTCTTATACTGTACTTACTCCCCTCCACCTGCTCTCTGGTCCAGTGACTCAGGCCTTCTTGCTCGCACAAGACCCTCCATCTCTGAACTCCAGGCATTTTCTTTACCTGTGCTGCCTGTCTCCCCACTCCTGGAAGGCTCTCCCTCCTCCATTTTGCCCCCTGATTTCCTCCTAGTTCCAGGTAAAATCCCACTTACTGCAGGAACTTCTCCCCACCCTTTTCCAGGCTCATGCCTCCCTCTGTTATCTCTTTTTTTTGGACTGTGAACTCCTTGAGGCTGAGGACTGTTTCTGCTTCTCTTTATATCCTCAACACAGTACAGGGCCTGGCACACAGTAGGAGCTTACTAAATGCTTGTTGCCATGACTTGACATCAAAGGAAGGGAGATTGCTCAAGGCTAGGGTTGGGGTGAAGTGGGAGCAAAGCATCTGCCATCCTCTCCAGCCCCAAGGCATCTGGGGCTTGGTACATATACAAGAGGAGTAGCCAGCAGAACTGGACACAGTGAAGGGAATGCAGCGTTTTCTAAGGGGATTCCATGAAGGCAGGAAAAGGGAAGCCTTGGGGGGAGGAAAGGGCTATGATGGGAAAGTATAAAGAGCAGGGTAGGGCTCAGAGTAGCAGGGCCCAAGGATTTTTACCTCCACAAATGGTGACCTTGAATCCCACAGACAAGGGGTACCAAGAAGAAGTGGTTTGGATCCATTGAACAGGAAATACCAGGTGACCGATTCACTCAGTTCGTCAGACCAGAAGAGCAGAGAATCAACGAACGTGGTTTGTGAGAAGATTTTGTGGTAAAGGAGCTCACTCATCCCAGGCCATGGGTAGGCTGATACAGCCCCATCATGCTTCTGTCCCTCAGCATCACTGTCTTTGGATGGGAAGGGGAAGCCTTTGAGTCTCGAGCAGTAGGTAACCACTCCCTTCTGTTTAGTAGAATGACATGGAGAAGGCAGGTCTGAGGCAGGGATGGTAGCAGGACCTCTTCCCCACTCTGGCTCAGGAACTCCCACCTCAGGCAGAATCAGAGATTAGATGGATTCTCTTAATCTCTTTATGGTAGTAAGGAACAGTACCTACATAGCAGGCAGCTTGGAAATCCTTTGGGAAATGGAGGTCTCCAGTCCCCATGAGGGGCCAAGACTAGGACTTTGCCCCCCTACTCCCACATGCCCTTCCCATATTCAAAATTAAATGGATTCAGCACCTCCTGACTCCTCAGCATTGGTGGGTAGTACTCACAAGTACTCACAGAGTGCCTCTTCAGAAGTCACTGCAGTGAGCCATCTGGGAAGGGAAGAGACCTCCAATCCCCGTTTCTGAGTGGGGCCTACCCACCTCTGGCTATTGCAATAATGTCTCAATATATTTATCTAATTACAAAGAACGGAAAATTTAAATAAAACTCTAAACAGATATGGATTTAGTAGTAAAAATGGCATCTTTAACGTATTTTTTCCCCTTTGGGTCAGGTTCAAGTGATCATTCTACTTACGTTGTCCAGATGTTGGATTGCCATCTAGGTCACAATACCATGGTCACCAAAGCCTGTGGCTTTTGAGAGAGTCCCATGGCAACAATAACCAAGATCACAAGACACCATGAGAATCCACCCCTCAGAGTGGCAAGTGTGAAAGACTGGTTCAGTTATGTCGCTACCACAAGGAATGAGAGTCAGTAACTTGGGGTGCTTACTAGCTGGGATCCTGTTTATTACGTCTCAAAGTGTAAACACTGGCAAAATTGTTGGTTATTTAAGTTTTGGAAAGAAGCCTCATTTTACTTTGATACTCTTGACAAACTCAGTAATAGTAGCTCATTTCCATTGTGTTTGAAGACTCATTAAAAAACAACAACTCTATAGTAGTCTCATGAGGTGGGTAGTGCAAATATTCCTACCCAGGAGGAAGCTGAGACTTAGAGAAATGATAAGATTTGCCTATGATCAGTTGGAGAAGCACAGAAGCAGGCATTCTTACTGGCAGCCGCAGGTCTATACATTATGGTACAAGAAACCCAAAATATGCAAGATGTCCCCAAAGTCTTAGTGTCATTCTAAGTTCTAAGGATGAGTAGATGCCTTAAGACTTCGGGGGCAGCTCCATAATCTTCAGGTATTACTTAACAATTTAATAATCTCTAAGACCTGGCTCTAAAATCCTGTGATGCTATCTCTTTGGGAGTTAGAGAAATTTATTTTTAAAAAAATTGATGGAATTACCTAGACTCATTATATCAGTTCCACTTCGGTACTGAGCATATAGGCCTGATCTCACAATATTTGTATTCTAATTTGGTTTTGGAGTTTTTACAAAAGCTATTCATTCTTTTAATTTTTCTAATTTGAGCAAGCTCATATATTTTCACTAAGTCACATGCCAGAAGGCTTATTGGAGTTTGGCTGTTTAATGTGAACATTGATTAAAGATTATTTTACCACGTAGAGTTAAGCCTTTTTTAAATGTTGATGCTCATAACACAGAGAACAGCACAACTGTAAAGAGTTCTAGTCTGTTGAGTGGATTTAAAGGACGTTCTAGTTACAACCATGAAACAGAAACCATCTTTGCCTTCCCATGGATGGAGCTGGACTTCAAATCCATTCGTATTCAAGAGTCACAAGAGCCTTCCTTGCAGGGTGGGTGCTTGGGACTTTCAGTTTCCTGTCTGCCTCCATATAATAATATATCTGAAATAAGTTACTGGTCTTAGGAGAACATAGCCAGTCCTGAGTCTATTCTGAAGACAAGAAATGCCATCCTCATTCAAACATGTTTATTGATAATAATAAGATATAATTTTAATAAGATGTAATTCTCTGTGGAGGGAGTATTTCTCTAGTTAGACATTTAGCATTCACTTAATAGATATTGTCAAGGATTGAGAGCAATGTATTTTTTAAATGACTCAGAATTTATCATGCATATTAAATAGTTTTTATACTTCAAAATCCTGGTTTCTACCAAAATTAACCTGCTGCCAAGCAAATATGACATGTTCTAAGTAAAATACCTGCCACTTTCCTGGTATGCTTTGTCCTCAGCATAGAGTTGTAGTGATTTCTACAATTAAACATTGGATTCGAGAGAATCCCAATTTCATTTTTATATACAATTAGATATAAGAATATAAATAGAGATAGTTCTTATATATATTCATATAGAGATTCATATAGATATATAGAGGTATAGGTATATATATATTTATATGTGGATATATATATCACTACTAATGATGAGGATAATAAATAGTAGCTCTAATAATAATATTAATAATATTAATTAAAATAATATTAATAAAATTAATAATAATAAGCTAAATGTAAAATAAATCACCTTTATGTGTATGTACATACACACACATATGGGAAAGAGGAAGGAACCTTATTAAATTAAAATTGTTTCCCTAAAAAAAAAATCTTTTTTCATTTTCAGACACCAACATCAAGCCAAAGGTGTAGTGTGGTAACAGAATTCAAGACCACATTTGTGTGACTATGGATGTTGAGCTAATTAAGTTTCTTCATGACTTAGTATCATCTTATCTTACAGAAAAAGAAAAGATAGGCAGTTAATTCTCTTTTGAAAATTTAGTGAAAATGTCTTCATGATGTCTATGTCATTTTTCAAAGAATTATTATGAGTAGGGTTCCTTGAGAGGAGGGATTCTTTCATCATTCATTGTGTTTGAATCCTCAAGCCCTAGCACATATTAGGTTCTTTAAAAAAAAATAAAACCACTTGTTGACTGAATAATTAATTGATTGGTAGAGACCAAAAATTTTAGCTTCCTCAGTTACACTCAATCAGGCAGAATTGATTCGTAGTACATGAATGTGATCACATTGTCAACGCTGGGCATCTGCTAGATTCCATGGGGGATACCAGGGTAGCAAAAAAAAACCCCAAAACCAACAAAAAAAACCCCAAACAAACCAAAAGCTCTTACAGCATTGATAGGAATTGAAAGAAAAAGGCTGGATGTGAGTATGTGCACCACACAAGAGGCTGCCCCGTCAGATCACATTTTCAGTATTACATTCAGTCTCCAGAGTGAGCTGGAAGAGGGACTGAGATTGCAGGAAACTTGAAGTCATATTGTATGGAGACCACTGAAGGAACTGGATGAAAAACTGGAGAAAATCAGATGTAGAGTGGATGGGATGCCCAACTGCTAGGATTTGACAACAGCCCTTGTGAAGAGGCTCAGACTTTTTTTGCTTGGCCCTCAGAGACCAAATCAGGAACAGTAAAGAGAAGTTTCACCGAGGCAGAATTTAGCTTAATGTAAAGAAAACTTCTTCACAATTAGAGCTGTCCGAAAGTGGAAAGGGCATCTCTGGTGGCAATGAGTTCCCCCAGTCCGGATTTCCACTTGTTGGGAATATGATAAAGGGAGACTTCTCGGCACGTAGGAACTGAAATTGGTGACCCCTGGTGTTCTCTTTCCAATCTGAGCTTCTGTCTTCTGCACATTGAACTCAAGGGTTGCCAAGCTGGGAGCAAGTGTCCAGAGAAAAGAAAATAAAGACAAGGGATTGAGGAGGAAGAAGAAGAAAAATGTTGGACTGACAATCAGGGGTCCCAAGGAAGGAAAGCATTTGAAAGGTCTAGAAATGTAACCTAGGTTACAACAAAAAAGCAAAATCTTATAATACAACACAGAAAAATAAGGGCTGAGACCTAAGAGTCTTGGAAGCACAAAAGCCTAACTGAAACATTGAAAAGAGTGCACATGGTGTCAGACATGCTAGTCCCCTGGAGGAGGCTATGCAATCAAATGAACACAACAATCACAAATGTAATTAAGTCAGAAGGAAAGAATATTCATATCAGAATCCACCTCCTCAAGCAATTTGGAATTAGCACTACTAGGTCTGATCCCAAAGAGATTAAAAAAGAGGTAGGGAGGACTTATATGCACAAAAATATTGGTGGCAAAGATTTGGAAATTTAAGGGGTGCCCATCAATTGGGGAATGGTTGAACAAATTGTGGTATGTGATTATGATGGAATACTATTGTGCTATAAGAAATGATGAGCAGGATGGCTTAAAAAATACAAACCCAGGAAGACTTACATGAATTGATGTAATGTGAAGTGAGTAGAACCAAGAGAATAGTATACACAATAAAAGTAATATTGTAAAAATGATAATTGTGAATGACTTAGCTATTCCCAGAAATACAAAGAGCCAAGGCAGTTATGAAGAACTTATGATGAAAAATGCCATCTATCTCAAGAGAAGAAACTGATGGAATCTGAATGTAGATTGAAGCATATTTTTTTACTTTATTTTTCTTGGATTTTTTTGTCTGTTTTCTTTCATGACATGACTAATATGGAAATATATTTTACATAACTACACATGTATAACCTTTATCAAATTCTTTGCCTTTTCAATGATGGGGGATGGAAGAGAAGGTAGGAGAGAATTTGGAACTCAAAATTGTGAAAAAAATGAAGTTTGAAATTGTCTTTATGTGTAATTGAGGAAAAATAAAATGTTAAAGTTTAAAAAAAATTAAAAAGAAAAAATAAGAATCCTCTGCTTCACATTGCCAGAACCACTGGATAACAGCATTAATTTTACCAACTTACTTTGCCAACTTACTTAAAGTTGGTAACCAGCTCTACTTACTTGCTAACAAAAATGTAGCCAAAAGTTCCCTCAGCAGATTTTTTTTTAAATTTCAGATTAAAGGAGCGTCATCAGCCTGAAATAAAGAATATTTCAAGTTTTACTTATTGTGAATTAGAAAAAAATAGTGATTTCTAAAGCTATATTTTCCAGGGCATGAAAGAAGATCAACACTGTCATCCTTTCTATAGGACAGATTGGAAATTTCTCTTGTCAGCCTTTCACGAATTCTTTCCTAACAAATCTGACTTAGGGAAGAAATCTGCCAGATGACAGCTGAGCTTGGGAACACATTTGAAGGACAGCCTATAACAGCTTAGAGTTGTTCCTTTCATCATAGTACAAGCTCCTTGTGCTAAAAATGAACTTCGAGTGAAACTAAAAATGAAGATTTGGAGACACCTATGAGACTCAGCTAGAATTTGGAGGAAAGGATTGAACCATGGGACAGGCTCCTTACAGAGACAGAGTGTGTAGAAATCCTTCACAAACATATGCAAGACACACTTAAATTTCATCTTTTCAATTTTGTTTCATTGTTTTAGTTTTGTTTTCTTTTGTTTTGTAATTTTCTCATCCTGTCTTGAAAGGATTTCAGATTTTTCTTTGGTTTTTAAAGAGTGACATTGGACTTTACTAAACCAAAATGACGGTTTTAATACATTTTAATATTTCTTTGGTATTGTCTCTATCAGTAACCTATGGTTAAAATATATTTTGCCTTGTGTACTTTTAGGAGTTTTATTTTCCATAAAATGACAATAAGCATAAACATTTTAAGAACTAAATGAATAGAATGCTCAAGAAAATGTTAGTTATAAATTAATACTTTCATCGAGTGTGTACAGGAACTCTACCTCCAGGCATTCTGTCAGGCTGATAAACCTGTCCTTGTTAACCTATTATGCTATCATCTTATCAGTATCCTGCAGAATTACTTTGGGGCAGACATGTTTATGAAACTGTCATATGTTAAACATTACTGACAAAATGTCACCATTTTTGTCCAGGGTAATTTTAAAAGTTTGGTTTAAACAACAGTAAGATGATTTCTATCACCATCCTTTACATTGAGTTCTAAGTACATGATTTTTTTTTTCTTTTTGGAGGGGGGAAGGCAGGGCAGTTGGGGTTAAGTGACTTGCTCAAAGTCTCACAGTAAGTATTCTATGTCTGAGGTTAAATTTGAACTCAGGTCCTCCTGACTTCAGGGCTGATGCTCTATTCAACGTGCCACCTAGCTACCTCTGATTTTTTTTTTTTACCAGAGCTATTTTATTTGTAAAGATATTATCCAGAAAGAAATTATGACACATTCCTCCTAATTGATAATAGAGGAAAAAGACCTTTGGTGCCTCTACTTTTCTCTGTAGAGTAATATACTTTATTAGTAACTTTAAAAGAGATATTAGACTGAGTCTTTAGTCAGGTCTTAAAGGAAGTGACACAGAAGTATATAAAAGATATTAAGAAGATTCATCTGATTGGAGTATAGAGAAGACAGAGGATAAATTGTTAAGAGTTTTACCAGGTGACTGTTACCTTGTCAGTCAAAATAACCTGAATTGGTAGGTATTGATCTTTTGCTTTCTCATCTTTTGATCCCCTTTGACTTGAAAAACAGAAATCATAATTTCCTCATTCTTAACCTGTTGATTTCAAATTAAGTTCTAAGATTCACAAATTAACTTTTTTCTGTTCCAGTTATTTTTCCACCTTGGCTGTTATCCACTTGACTAGGACAGTAAAGTCCAATCATCATTCATAATGACAACTCGTCTGAGAAGGACAGAAACGAAAGCATTATGTATGTTATTCTCAACTGGAGAGATTTTATGCGCAATACTCTAGAATAGCGGTTCTCAACCTGTGGGTTGCGACCCCTTTGGGGGTCAAACAATCCTTTCACAGGGGTCATAGGGGTCATCTAAGACCATTGGAAAACACATATTTCCGATGGTCTTAGGAACCAAGACACCACTCCTCTATCTGTCTCCAGGTGGGTCTGCCCACATGCAGATATGCCCACATATTAGTATTAAAGGGTCTCGGCATTAGGAAGGTTGAGAACCACTGCTCTAGAACCTATGCTACAGTGTGGAGCTATCTATAACATAGTCTTTTGATCAGAATTCTTTTTTTAAATTTCATTTTTAATTTATGGAATAAAACAAACATTTCCATAATACAGTACAATAAGAAATATAATTGTACATGAAACTGCAAATCTACTATGCACAACTTGCTATTCTTTTCAAATATACAGCAAAATTATCATGTAAATTTCCTTTTTTTCTTCTTTCCCCTTAACCCCATCCAGAAATGGCTACCATTAGACACAAACAGGCATATGTGTGTGTGTGTGTGTGTGTGTGTGTGTGTATTCCACCAACAATGAATTAGTGTCCCAATTTTTCTACATCCTCTTCAATATTTGTCACTTTTCCCTTCTATCATTTTAGCTAATCTGGTACCTGTAAAATGGTATCTCGAGGTTGTTTTAATCTGCAATTTCTCTAATCAATAATATTTACAGCATTTTTATATAAGTATAAATTGTTTTGATTTCTTCATTGGAAACTGCCTGCTCACATCCTTTGAACATCTATTAACTGGGGAATGACTCATATTCTTGTAGATTTGACAAAGTTCTTTATGTATTTTAGATATGAAACCTTTATCTGATACACTTTTCATAAAATCACCGCCCTCCCCCCCCATTTTCTGCTTTCCTTCTAACCTTGGCTATATTTGTTTTATCTGAACAAAACCTTTTTAATTAAATGTAATTGAAATTATTCATTTTATACCTAACTTTGCTCCCTGTCTCTTCTTTATTCATAAATTGTTCCCCTGTCCATAAATCCAATAAGCAATTATGTTCCATGTTCTAATTTTCTTGTAGAATCTCTCTATATCTAGGCCATGTATCCATTTTGACCTTATCTTGGTAAATGGTGTGAGATATTGGTCCATGCCCAGTTTCTGCCATAATACTTCCCAGCTTTCCCAGCAATATTTTTTTTTTTACCAAATAATGAATTCTTATCCCAAAATCTTAAGTCTTTACACTTGTCAAATACCAGGTTATTATGTTTATTTGCTGCTGTAAATTTTACATCTACTCTATTCCACTGATCTACCTCTCTATTTCTTAGCCAGTACCAGACAGTTTTGATAATCACTACTTTATAATACAATTTAAGACATAGTACTGCTAAGCCTCCTTTATTTACATTTTTTTCATAATTTCTTTTTATATTCTTGACTTTTTTCTTTTTCCAAATGAATTTTATTATTTTTTATAATTTAGCAAAATAGGAGCAGCTAGGTGGCACAGTGAATAAAGCACCAGCCCTGGAGTCAGGAGGACCTGAGTTCAAATCCAGCCTCAGACACTTGACACACTTAGTAGCCATGTGACCTTGGGCAAGTCATTTACCCCCAAATGCCCTGCCCTCCCTTCTCCCCTCCAAAAAACAAAAAAGTAAAAGAAAAAAAATTAGCAAAATAATTTTTGGTAATGTGGCATTCAATACATAAATTAATTTGGTAAAATGGTCATTTTTATTATATTGGTCCTAACTATCCATGAACAATTGATAGTTATCCAATTATTTAAATCTGATTTTATTTGTATAAAAAAGTTTTTTTTAAAATAATTTTGTTTATATAGTTCCTGGGTTTGTTTTGATAGGCATACTCTCAGATATTTTATACTGTCTAGAGTTATTTTAAATGGGGATAAAATCAGCATTCTTGAGAACATCTTTACAGAAATAGTATTTTTGGAAGTGCATTTTGTTAAGTGTCATTTACCCAAAGTCATTGCTTGTTCAGGGTGATTTTTAACATCTTTTCTCTTTAGTGTTGCAGCTGTCTTGCTGTCCTCAGGCTATTGCTTCCTAATGCTTCCTCTCCTATCCTTACCCTTGGGTCTCTTAGAGGGTTCCAGAAAAGTAGCAATCAGTGAGTCCTTTCCACCTCTGAATACTCACAGTCATTTTGTTTTGTTTTAGCAACCCCAGGAAACAGTGCTTTATGCTTAGCTCAAATTGGCATAGAGCAGCTGGTTTACATTGACAAACATGTTGTTTTCTCTCAAATTCAATAAGCAACCTAATTTTCCTGATTTTTTTTTTTACTAAAGACTGCTATGTCTACAAGTACTTTTCTTTAAACAACTAGCTAAACGAGGAGTTTTACCAAGCTTGGAAATATGAATACTGCCTGCTATTAGACTCTCTTTGCCTTCTCTGAAATGTCTGATACATGGTATTATGGGATCTAGGATCTGAAGGCCCAAGTTTAGGATTGTTCATTCCAGTGCTGCGGGAACCTGCACTGTGGTAAATAGGTTGTCCTTCTCAGGAACTAGCTATTCATCCCCCTGCTTCTGAGCAGGTTCCTGGGAGATGTTTCCAAGCACTAAATCATAATACATTGACATTGAAAAACAAGTGCATTTTCTCATTAGGTACATTTTCCCATAAGCAACTCATGTCATCACTGCATGTGTGAATAGACAACAGTAGTTGGGTGCTGTCAACTTCTGATATTGTGTGTATAGTTGCCAAATTCCACTTTAGCACCAGTTGGATCCAAATATGACAAACTTTATGTTTTATGTTGAAATAAAATTCCATAGGTTTTAGGACTCATGGGTTCTTTAAAGATCAGATAAGTCTGACCCCTTCAATTTAATGATGAGGGGGTTGTGAACCTGAAAGGTGAAAGGGCTTTGCCATTACAACACAGCAGACAGTCAGCCATCCAGAGATTCAAACTCAGATCTTTCCCTCCCTGTCCATATCCTGCTACCTCCTGTAAGTGGACCAAAGGGCTGCAGGGTTGCTTGCAGGCATTTGTTTCTATCTCCTAACAGAGGGCACTGGAGTGTTGCCTGAGCTTTTCTCCCTGTTTGGCAATAACATCTGTCCTTTTGGTTATGCTTTCAGGTTCCTAAAACACTTTCCTCCTAATAGCCCTGGGAAGTTGGCCATTTCTGTCACTTCTCCCCATTTTTCAGATGAAGAAATTGAGGTTCACAGAGATGAGGTTATTTTTTTCCCATGGTCACTCAGCCAAGTTCAGAGCTAGAGTTTGTATACAGGTCTTCTGAAGGTGGCTGGTCCATACAAAGAGCTCTGGGGAATCTGGGTTCAAATCTTGGCTCTGCTATTTACCACATGTGTGACCTTTGGCAAATCTCCACCACTCTGGGCCTCAGTTTGGTCATCTTGTAAAATTAGGGTATTTGACTGGAAAACCTCTCTGGTCTCTAAATCCAGTGATTCTAATCCCGGGACTCCATTTTAAACACCACACAGCCTCTCCTCAGTGGTCTAGAATCCAGGTCAAGTGTGCTTTATTTCATACGCCCTCAAAACCCCTAAATAAAAGAAAACATTTTAGAAAACCAGGCATTTTTAAAAAGCTGTATTATGTTTAAATGTAATTACACCAAAGACAATATAGCAAAATAACAAAATGTCTTATAAGCAACGACTTCCCTGTAGACAAGGGCTGGTGACTGCTTTGACAGCAGGAAGTTTTCATTCAAGACAATACACTGTAACCAAGTCAGCAAAATACTGTTACTCTGGGCAATGTGAAATTGTGGCCCTTTCTCTAGAACTGTCTGAAAGTTTTAAAATATTAAACTCATTTGGATGATTCTGAAAACCATTTAGGACAATCTATTTTGTAAATGCAAGTAGACATAATGAAAAAATACTGTGAATTTTTTTAGAATGTATATAAAATAAAATAACACAGTTTTCCATATAGTTGTCATTGAAACCCAAAGTCTTACACTTAGACTATTAGCAAGACAGTAAAAATAACAATTTCTTGTCACAGCTTTTTGTATACTTTATCTCAATTATCTACAATAATAACAAGCTCACAAATTTAGAGCTAGAAGGCTCCTTAAAGACCATCTAGTTCTCTTTCTCCCATTTTAAGGATAAAGAAACTGAGGCACTGGAAGTGGGAGTGACTTGTGCAACAGTAATAAGGGGGACAATCAAGATGTGGACTCAGCCCTTCTGTCTCCAAATCTACTGTCCTTTCCACCATTCTTGATGATTCTTGTAACTCTGAAGGGGTTCTTTAAAACGAAACAGATTTTTTTTTGTTCTTTTAGACATTCTAGTTAGTATGTGCCTCAAGCCTAAAAAAGTTTTTGTAGCAAGATCCATCAGTGAATTAGCAAAAAGGAAAAAAAACGTGCCTTTTACCTGGGCTTTCTTAAGAGCCTCTAGAAGCATTTAATCTCATTTGGCTTCAAACACATGCAGCATTTGTGCACCCTTAGCCAAGTAGATACAGGATGATGTCCCGGTTAGCTCAAGAATGGGGGTTTGGGTTATGGTTATGTCATATTATATGTGCATGCCAAAATTTTTATAAGCATAAAGGTGTTTTTGAACCTATATTTGAGATTTTAGTGCTATGGGGGAGGGGGAGGCTTTAGCCAAAACTTTTTTTCTTTCTAAGGTTAATTTCTTGGATTTGAAGAAAAATTGGCCAAGTAGGTGTTGATTGCATTCTTCGGATACTGGGCTTTCATCACGCCAGAACCGCTTGGTCCTCATCACAAAGCTTGGTACATACTACACAAGAAAGAAAGGAGAGGAAAAAACAAAGGAGAACACGAAGACATACTGTCTGTGAACAAACTGGAACTTTGTGTCTGTTAAGTTTACTGCAGTGAAAGGCGTTATTGTATAAAAAAATTATTTTCTGTATAATTTAAAGATAATTTTAATGGGGTTTTGGCTACTATGTTCAAACAGTTTGTGAGTTTTTCTGTTTATTATGGCAGCTCCACCATTCCATAAACAGTGAAGTATTGCATGATGATGTAAATTTTACCAAAAAAATAGATTAAATATATAAATCTCCTGGTCATCATTCATAATTGTATTATGTGCAATATAATTACTACATCCTTAAAATGTCTGCAGACTAACTGTGAATTTCTGTGACTAAAAGCCACAACATTTTAAAAATCTTGCTGATAATTTGATCTTTTTACATTGGTAATGGCTTTTATCCCCTTCGGTAACGTATAGACTTGTATAAATTCCTTATAGTTTAAGAAACTGTGATAGGATTGCTTAACATTGAAATGTGTTCATTACAGGTGTAATAAAAAGCCACGATAACTTATCTTCAGTGCTTGATCGTCTCAGTCTTCATGTCTGTATCTTTGTTTTCTTTTGTAGCTTGTTATTTCTCAACTGATAGACTGCCACCTTGAATTTTAACCATGGAACCCTTTAAAGAACATGTCTCAGTTTCATTTCCTAATTCTTTATACCCCAGATAATTAGTTAAGCTTCGAAACTCAGCCATAAATTCACTAGCATGCATTAAGTGCCACACTGTAGTTTGCTCTTGCCATGTAATCATATTTTCTGCCATTCCCTTTCAGTGACTATATACGCCAGGAAAATGGAACCACTCTCTGGCCTTCTTGGTGTGCTGCCTCTCATTGCACCTTTACCCAGTCATCCCTCATGTCTGGAACAGACTACTTTCTTCACTCCTTATCAGAGGGGATGGGGTAGGATTAGATAAACACATGTACCAATGGATATTTTCAGCATGGCTATCGCCTCCATGGGACTGGAAGCCTTCCTTGCATTCTCTTCATGTTACATGCACGCCAGGAAAGCATATGGGCTGTTTGTTTATCAGGTGTCCTTCACTCCTGCCATGCAGCAGCCACATTGTTTTCTCTAGCTGTAAATTCCCAATGACATTCTTTAACTTCTGCATAATTCCTCACTAGTAACATGTTCCAGTTAATTCATATGCATCATGTATCTACCCATATACAGTTGCATAATGTCAGTGGAAAAATACTGGTATTAAAGAACAGAACCTTGTTTTGAGGAGAAGTTTGGGCTTCTGAAGTGTACAGCTTCCCAAAGGCAATTCAACCCACATTCTTTTTCATCTCCGGCCCCAAGGTCTATTTGCAACATCTATCTCTACAATGAGCATGATCAATGAGCACAATCCACCCAAACATAGGTGTACTTAAATAATAATACAGAACCAAGATAATATAATATGGTAACATAATAACCAGAACCAAGTGAAGGAAAAAATACTTTGTGTTTTGAATGAAGAATATGTGAATCTCAGTAAGTGAAGAATAAGTGAAATCTTTAATAATAAGAGAAATGAAAATGAAAAACAACTCTGAGGTTTTGACCTCAAACTTATCAGACTGGCACGGATGACAAAAAGGTTATTGGAAGGCACAGTTATTGGAAGGCACACTAATGGGCACTGCTGGCAGGCTGTGAATCGGTCTAATCGTTCTGTAAGGCAATTTGCAACTACATTTAAGATGTTATTGAAATGTGCATATACTTTCACCCAGTGATACCACTAAGAGACAAAGACAAAGGAGAAGAACACATTTATTTTTAAAAAAATATATGACAGCACTTTTTTGTTGTGCTAAAGCACTGGTTCTCAACCTTCCTAATGCCCAGACCCTTTAATACTCATATGTGGGCATATCCGCATGTGGGCAGACCGGCCTGGAGACAGATAGTGGAGCGGTGTCTCGGTTCCTAAGACCATCAGAAATGTGTGTTTTCCAATGGTCTTAGGCAACCCCCAAAGGGGTCATGACCCACAGGTTGAGAACCGCTGTGCTAAAGGATTGGATATAAGGTGAGTATCCATCAATTGGGGAAATGGAGGAATACATTATGGGATGTGAATACAATGGAATATTAATATACCATAAGAAATGATGAAAAAAAGGATCAATTCATTGATCCAAAGTGAAGTGAGCTGGATCAGAAGAACAATTTTGTCCAATGACTACACTAATACAAAGGAAAACTTTGAAAGACTTAACTGTTCTCCATGCAATGACCGAACTTAATTTCAGAAGCTGGATAATGAATCAGACTTCCCACTTCTTGGCAGAGAAGTAATTAACTCAAGATCCAAAATAAAACACGTATTTTCAGACTCAAGCAGCATGTGGAGTTGTCTTGCTGGGCTATATATACTTACTCATTAGAAAGGAGAACTTCTGGAGAGTGCGTGGTGGGGATTTATGGGCAACTTTCTTGCAGTAGTGCAAAGAGAAAAGACAGCATCAATACCAAATACAAGAACAGAAAAGAGGTCTGCAGCGGACATAGATAACCCCGGTGATTCTGTTACCAATGTGTTACATTTGGTAAACATTTTTTTAAAGCCACATTCACAGAAAAAACAAAGGATAAGGTGGAGGGAGAATGAGTAACACCAAAGCAACACAGGAAAGGCAAAAAAGTTGCAATTTAAAAAATGTTTTATTGATGTATTTGGGGTTTTTTTACACCACAATTACTTCCCAGTAACCACTGCATGTGTTACCCATAGAACCCTCCCTTATGTGAAAAATAAAAATAAGTCAAAATTTTTGAAAAATTTATCAAAGTTCCAGGAGGAATTTAGGAAATCTTGTTAGTTTTTCTTTGAATAGATAGGGAATACATTTGTGATTGTTTAGTCATTTCAGTCAAATACAATTCTTTGTGACCCTATTTGGGGTTTTCTTAGCAAAGACTCTAGTGATTTGCCATTTCCTTCTCCACCTCATTTTACAGATGAGAAAACTGAGGTAAACAGGGTTAAGTGACTTGCCCAGGGTCACACAGCTAGGAGTACTTGATGCCAGATTTTAACTCAGGAAGATGAGTCTTTCTGACTCCAGGCAAATAAGGTAGAACACAATTTGCATATATGCCTGTTTGTATACATGTTGCTTCCCCTGATAGCATATAAGCTCATTAAGGACAAGGCTGTTCATTTTTGTCTTGTATCCCTAGTAACTAGCATAAGGTCTAGTATAGACAGTTAATAAATGCTTGTTGACTGACTTATTGACACTTTGCTTATAAAAAAAAGTTAGCAAGCATTTATTAAACAGCTACACCAAGCTCTGGGCTATACAACCTTGAATAGAAATGGATTGTGCCCGCTTTGCAAAAGAAAGGATTTCAGACTCACTAGACATGACAGAACAATGTTTCATAAATAAAAGACACTCAAGACAGAATGATGGTTAAAGATTTAAAATGAGAGGATGGAATAAAATGAACTATGCCTGAGCTGACTCCCCTTCCCCCCCCCCAAAAAATTAGGTTTCGGTTGTTACTAGGCAAAACTAAATTAATATTAGAATATATGTCGTGCTTCAAGGTACCATGACAATGAAGGTATATCAGTAGTAAATATACATGTGCATCTAATGACGTTCGAACTCATTTTTAAAGGAAAAAAATTTTATAAAAGATTTGGATAGAAAAGCAATGTGTGAGAGACTTAAAAACCCTCAATGAAATACAAGTCAAAGATAAGGAAGAAAGACGTGCCAATGTGCCCGAGTGAGTAGGCATGTCTCAAACCCACCACCTCAAAACAATTAGAAACAACTCAAAGAAAATTAAGGCAATTTTTAAAATAGGAAGAGAAAGAAATTCTTAAAAGAAAAATCTCACGAGAAAACTGGTAAAGGAGGAAAAATCCATGGAGTAAAAGAGTGAGAAACGTGTCCAGAATCAGTAGGCACTGTGCCAGGTACTAGGGGTCCACATACAAAAGTAGCACAATTCCCGCCTCCGAGGAGTCTGCGTTATCCTGGAGGAGCAGAACATGTTCACAAAGTAAAAGCAAACAAAAACAAATAAAAAGTCGTGGGGGCTGGGGGGAGAGAAGAGCCCTAATATCTGGGGAGTCAGTAATGGATCGGAGGAAACGGCCTTTAAGCCAAGCCTTGAAGTGGCCCCAGAGGTAGAAATAAGGAGGTAGAACTCTCCTAGGGTGAGGGACAGCCTGTCAAAGACATGTATGTGGGTGATAGAAGAGCTAATAAACTACTTTGGCTTAATTGCATGGTGGGGAATAATATTTAATTAACCTGTAAAAAGTAGACTGAAGCCAGGCTGTGAAGGGCTTTTGGTACTGAGCCCCAGACAAAAGAGTTTTTATTTTGTTCTAAAGGTAACAGAGAACCATCGGCATTTATTGAGCAGAGGAGTGATATATTCTCATTATGCTTTAGGAATATCAACCTAGCAGCTGTGTGTGGAGGGAGACTAGGCTGAACAAAAGACAAGGTTAGATATAAAACCACCATTTAGTGGGACATTGCATTAGTTCCAGTGAAAGGTGAGGAGGGGCAAAATTAGCACAGTGGCTATAAGAGTGGAAAGAAGAGGGTAGATGTGAGAAATGTTGCAGGGCTGGAATCAGCAAAACTTGGCAAGTGATGTGATTGGGGCAGGGTGGTTTTTGAGTGTGTGTATACTTGGTAAGTTAAAGTGAAAAGTGAAAGATAACTTCAAGCTTGTGAACCTGGGTGACTGGAAGAATGGTGGTACTCTTGACAGAATTAGGAACGTTAGGAAGAAGGATGAGTTTAGGAGGAAAAATAGTGAGTTTTGTTTTAGACATGCTGAATTTAAGATTTTTTGAGCCATCTGAGGCAGTTGGAGATAAAAGACTGGAGCTCAGGAAAAAGATGAGGGCTGGAGATATATATATATATATATATATATAGATATAGATATAGATATAGATAGATATAGATATAGATGTAGATATACACACACACATACACACACACACACGTATATACATATACACACATATATCTCTCCCCCTCATCATGTATATGTATAGATATGGGTACATTTAACTCCTAGTCCAAAATCTCACCTAGAGAGACCATAAGTATGTTACTGAGGTCAGATTAGAACTCAGAAAGATGAATCTTGGCCTAGATTCAATCTAGCTCAGACTCAGTCTGTGTCAGATTGTTCTGGCCTGCTTGTCACTACAAGCATCACAAATGCTTAGGCTCCTTAAGAGTGTACCCAATATGGTGAATCTTTAATAAACTTTGTTTTAGGCAGAGCCAAGATGGCTGCATAGGAGCAGCAAGGTACTGCAACTCCCACATAGCCACCTCAAATACCCATAAAATATGACTCTAAACAAATTTTAGGGCTCCAAACTCATAAAAATACACCTCCTGCTGAAGGCAGCTTGGCAGGAAGGGGTCGTCGCAGCTCTGGGACCTGAAACCAGCCCAGCCTGAAATCATAGCATGGCCTCGGGGGCAGCCAGGATAAGCTGCAGCTGGAGCCTTCAGGAGAGTGGATCAGCAGCATCTGTGGCAGTTTCCAGAATTATCAAGCCATAAGAAACAAGGACTAAGTGAAAGGTCAGTGGAACTCATCTAAACTTGGGGGAGAAAAGCAGTCTGGCCAAACTGCCTCCAAGGAAAGGAAGCAGCAGAAGTGGTGGCCTTGTAGCTGCCTCCACATGGCTGCTTCAGAGCTCCCTGCCTACAGACTGCAGGGGTGCCAAGCGATGGTTCAGAGGCCAAGTGCTCTTGTGTTGAGCGGCCTGGATCTGGATCATGGTCTTGGGTGGTGGTCCTACGATGCGTTTTCTGTGAGCCAAAGCTAGTGGGGGCTGCAAAAAAATGACAGCCCCCTAATAGCTGTGGCAGCTGGGAAAACCCCAGAGATTTGGGACAGAGCTTTCCCCTCTGGAAGCAGAGTTCCACAGAGCTAAATAATCATTGACTGGCCAACATGAGCAGGCAAAGGAAGCAAAGTAAGAACAGCAACCAAACTCTAGATTTCTTCTTTGGGGACAAGAAGGATCAAAGCATGAAATGGGAGGAAGACAATACAAGTCAGAACTCCTGTACCAAAAGCTTCCAAGAAACATGAAGACTGCCTAAAAGCCATAGATCAGCTTAAAAAGGATTTTGAAAACCAAATAAGAGAAGTGGAGGAAAAATCAGGAAGAGAAATAAGAATGATGCAAGAAAATCATGAAAAAGAGTTAACCACCTGACTGAAGAAAAATAACACCTTAAAAAATAGACTAACTCAAATGGCAAAAGAGGCCCAAAAAGCCAATGAGGAGAAGAATGGTTTAAAAAGCCAAATTTGCCAGATGAAAAAGAAATTTCAAAAACTCACTGAAGAGAATAACTCCTTCAAAATTAGATTGGAGCAACTGGAAGCTAATGACTTTATGTGAAATTAAGATACTATAAAACAGATCCAAACAAATGAAAAAAATGGAAGGCAATGTGAAATATCTCATTGGAAAAACCACTGACCAGGAACATATATCCAGGAGAGATAATTTAAAAATTATTGGCCTGCCTGAAAGCCACAATCAGAGACATCATCTTTCCAAAAATTATCAAGCAAAATCCCCTAATATTCTAGAACCAGAGGGCAAAATAGAAATGGAAAGAATTCACCAAACGCCTCTTGAAAAAGATCCCCAAAAGAAAACTCTTAGGAATATTGTAGCCAAATTCCAGAGTTCCCTAGTCAAGGAGAAAATACTGCAAGCAGTCAGAAAGAAACAATTTGAGTACTGTGGAAACACGATCAGGATAACACAAGACCTAGCAGCTTCTACATTACGGTATCGAAGGGCTTAGAATATGATATTCTGGAGGTCAAAGGAATTAGGATTAAAACCAAGAATCACCTACCCAGCAAAACTTAGTATAATGCTACAGGGAAAAATATGGTCATTGAATTAAATAGAGGACTTTCAAGCATTCTTGATGAAAAAACTTGAGCTGAATAGAAAATTTGACTTTCAAATACAAGAAGCAAGATAAGCATGAGAAGGTAAACAGGAAAAAGAAATCATAAGGAACTTATTAAATTTGAACTATTTACATTCCTATATGGAAAAACAATAATTGTAATTCACATGACTTTTTTTTTAGTATGAGGATAGCCGAAGGGAATATATATCTGCCTATGTATACATACATATATATGTATGTATAGCAGGATGGATGTGTATATAAATATATATATGAGTGTGGGCATTTGTAAGGTCATGTATACATAGACAGAGGGCACAGGATGAGTTGAATACAAAGGGACGATATCTAAAAAATAAAATTAGTAGGTGAGAGAGGAATTTATTGGGAGGAGAAAGGGAGAGATTAGGGTAAATTATCTCACATCAAAGAGGCAAGAGAAAATGTTACAATGGAGAGGAAGAGCAGGAAGGTGAAAGGGAATGGGACAACCTGATTCTCATTGAATTTGGCCTAAGGGGGGAATAACATACACACCCAATTGGGTATCTTACCCTACAGGAAAATAGGGGGGTAGGAGATAAGAGGGGGGATTGATAGAAGGGAGGGCAGATTGGGGGAGAAGGTAGTTAGAAGCAAACATTTTTGAAAAGGGATAGAGTCAAAGGAAAAACAGAATAAGTGGGGATGGGATAGGATGGAGGGAAATATAATTAGTCTTCCACAACATAACTACTATGGAAATGATTTGGGTAACTACACATGTACAATCTATATTGAATTGCTAATCTTCTCAGTGGAGGTGGGTGAGGAGGGAAGGGAAAAAAAAAACTGGTACTCAAAATTTTAAAAACAAATGGTTAAAAATTGTTTTTTTATATGCAACTGGAAATAAGATATACAGGTACTAGGGTATAGAAACCCATCTCATCCTACTAGAAACTTAGGGGAGTGATGGGGGAGGATGTAAGAGACAACAGATTGGGGAAAGGTGTATTCAGTAGGCTTGCTATTTTGGGAGGGGTAGGGGAAAGACAGTGAGAGAAAAAATTATGACTCAAAATCTTGTGGAAATGAATGCTGAAAACTGAAAATAAATAAATTTATAAGGCTAAAAAACCCCAAAAAACAAAAAACAAAAGAATGGCAGTGATGGAAAAACATGACTTCTCATAAGTAGTTTTGTTTTGTTTTGTTTTTGTCAGTGAGTTTCTCCACTGGTTGGTTTTTGTAAAGAAACAGCTTCAGCCAGACAATATTTGACTAAGCAGGGAGATATGACAGCCATATACTACTCCATTTTAGAGTATAAACTCATTTCTAAGTTCTTACAGAGGGGGATGTGGAAGATTATGACTAGCATTATTTCATAAAACAGTGAATTCAGTGGAAGGAAAAACCAATTTAAAGAAAGTTTGTCAAGAAGGTCAACTAAATAGAATCATTCCAAATGGATAAAGTACAAAGAAATCTGGGCCAGATACAGTTAGACTGTGAACTGGGTGAAAGAATAGACCCAAAGGGACTAATGAACCACTGTCAATTAGCAAGCTAAAGAATTTGGGATTAAATATATATATTTTTTTAAAAATCAATTCTTCCATTTTGAGGGTTACAATTTTAGAAGAAAGAGGATAAAGTGTACAGAAAGGGTTCTAGCTTTGAAGTCAGAAGACCTAGGCTCAGATACTGGTTTTGCTTCTTTTACTTCATGTGTCAATGGGAGGGAAAATTCTGAACCTCTCTAGGTCTTAGTTTTCTCATCTATAAATGAGTGGTTTGTATTAAAGGAATTGTAAGGGTCCCTTCAGCTTTAACTATATAGTATGACCTATGAGGGCATTTAAGGATGAAATTGGAAGAACTGCAAACAAAAATGGAAAAAAATCTGTAAAGATTTTTATAACAAATTCTTTTCACCATTGAACCTGGTGACACCATCACATTTGGATTCTAACATTATGATCTCCATGGTGTTATAGGAGGAAGTAGAAGAAAAGAAAGATGAGAATAGCCGGATTACACTGAGCATACAGAGAGCGTGCCTGGGCTGGAAGGGACACAATTATCTGGATATATTTCTAGATGGTGAGAGTCTGGTCCACAGTGAGAGTAGAATCTATTCCATCTCTGACATCACCCTGACATCAATAACCCAAGAGTGGAAAAGAACAAAACAAGAACGAGACAAAAGCCACGTCAGACACCAATGATTTGGTTTTAGCCTAGTTTCTGGTAATACCTACCTTTTACCACCTGGGGACTTGCAGCGGTTCTAACTGCCTCAATCACCCCCAGAAAAACAAAGGCCCATTTCAGCCCGTTTGTGCATCTTGTCTGGAGATTCAGTTCTTGTTCAAGAGGTATCTTCAAAGGCTTTTCTTTCTCACTTTGGGAGTAATAAGTCACTTTCAGTAAGGGCACAGTCTCACAATGCCTGTCCATGCTCTGGGGAATCTGTACCTTTGATTCCATATCATCATTCCCTTCCAGAAGCAAACTTATTTTGGTGCCTGGCAACACCTTCTGAACATACTCCCAGGACTGAGCTCTTATTGGTCAATTCCTTCTTTATAACAGAATCATAGATTTAGAGCTGGAAGGTACCTTAGAGCAGTGGTGTCCACCTCAAATAGAAATGGGGGCCACTGAACTGTACATAAGGATTCCTGTAGCTTAGAAAATCACATGTTCACATTGTATGTGTCCTATTACCTTTTCAGGGCATCCAGGTAGCACAATAGATAGTGCTGACCCTGAAGTCAGGAAGACTTATCTTTCTGAGTTCAAATCGGGCCTCAGGTACTTATTAGATATGTGACCCTGGGCAAGTCACTTTACCCCGTTTGCTTCAATTACCTCATCTGTAAAATGAGCTGGAGAAAGAAATGGCAAACTATTCTAGCATCTTTGCCAAGAAAACCTTAAAGGAAGTCACAAAGAGTCAGATATGACTGAAAACAACTCACCCACCAATTTAATTTGATTTATTTTGTTAAATATTTCCCAACACATTTTGATCTAGATCCCCACAAATTATGCTCTTGTGTGACACCTCTGACTCAGAAGCTATCTATTCCAATCCCCTCAATCTCCAGATAGGGAAACGAATGTCCAGGCAGGTACATTGATTTGTCTAAGGTCATAAATTGTAGTAAGCAGAAAAGTCAGTATTTAAATTCTAAAAGGAGCATGCTCCATTGTGCTACACCAACTTTATCTGCCTGGTAGCTAGAACGATGCCAACAAGGCATGAATGCCACAAGTTGTGGTCTTCACAGGTTCTGTCAGAATGTGGGAGGTTAAGTGCATTGCTATAGGGACTATCTAGTATCATTTACATTTGGGGCCAAGCAGAGGGATGGGGATAGAGATTTGCTGGTAATAAGATATTTGGTTGTTCTTGAACAACATCAGGTCCAGAAAAATTGGAAGGAGGAATTAATATTTCAGAGGAGCATTGGGTTGACCATTGCTTAGGAGTTTGAAAGTCTATGGCACTAACTTCATTTTTCCAGTAGTAAAGAGTCCATTTAATCTACAGGTACATAATAAATAATCCTCTCAGGTCACTTGAAGTTGGGAAGAAGATTGGGATCCTTCGGGAACAAGGGTGTGAGTAAAATTGGTTATGAATTATGATGGGATAGAAATATTCCCTTATAAGATTATCCCAGAAAAGCATTAAGGAAAAGCTCACAACAGTTGGCATGGCACATGGGAATGAGATGGCTCAACCACTGAGTGCCATCTATTGGATTAGTAGGAAATAGCAACTGATTGTGATAACTATTTCTTTTACACAAACACGGTGAGTGAGCCAGAAAAACCTGAACTCAAAACATGTTTCCATCATGATCTCTTGGCTTACTCAGATATAGTTCTGAGCAATCAGAGTTTTGAGCCCCAACTCTTCCTCTTATTAATAGGTATGTTTGTCCTACCTGTGTCAAAACGAAGCATAGTATTTTTATTAAAAAGAGTTCAGACTAACTTCAATCCAGGAAGAAAACCCAAACCAAACCAAACAAGTAGCTACTGTTTATTTTCCAATCAATGACTAGCAGTTAGATGGATAGCCCATCAAGCAGGACCACTGATGTGTATCCCTTGGATAGATACTAGGCATGAACAATGAGCTGGACCCAGAAAACAGGAGGAGGATGGGAGCTAGACTACCTTTGGCAATTATGTAGAGTTTTTTTTAACAGTCCCAAGTTTCTCCTGGAAGCTAAAGTTCAACTTTTTAAAAATAATATTCTTCCAGTGATGCTCTATGCTAAGTCACATAATACCACAGTCTCTGAAAGACATTTTTCTTCATCTGAACTTCATCACGTCCAGGAACTTGTCATTCTGTAAGATGAAATCCACTCTGGAACTCACTGCTCCTCAGCATCCCCTGCTCCTGGGACCCTTCCCTTCTTCTTCTGGATGGAGTGAACACCTGGCAACTAATCCCTGATCCTCCACCATCAAAGTAGAACACACAGGGAATTCATACAATTTACCATAGTTGCTTTCCTGTACTTCATCATCTCTAGAAACTCATCACTCTGCAAGATGAAATTAATCTTGAAACTTTTGTCTCCCTAGATCATTTTCCCCCCTGACTACAGAGCTTCATCATGCCGCTGTCCTTCTCCCCATTAGATTAGGAGCTCCTTGAAGGGAGAGGCTGCCTTGTGCTTTCCTTTCTATCCCGGAGGTTTCTGTGCACTGTCTGGCACACGGGAGTTGCTTAACAAATGTTTTTGTTGTTCAGTTGTTTCAGCTGTGTCTGACTCTTTGTGACCTCATTTGGGATTTTCTTCGCAACTACTGAAATGGTTTTGTTGCGGTTTAAACCCAGGGATGCCAAAAACTGTTGAGGTGGGGGCTCTGCCCAACCCAAAACTGTTGTAGTTTCGTGATGTGTTGTGGTGGAAGCGTCTCAAAGAATTCAGAGTCAGACCACCTCTAATCCAAGTATAGGCATTTATTGAGATTGACGCCTCTCATGACTCTGGCTAAATTCCAAGAGGAACCAGCAACTTCAGAGAGAGCAAGATGGATTTTTATGGGGTAAAGATACAATTACATAACAGAAATTTACATAGAATAGAAGAATATCATTAATATTAAAAAGGCAGGAGGAGTTTGTTAAGGGATTAGGTCATGGAGGAGGGATTTGTTAAGGGATTAGGTCATGGAGGAGGGGTTCCATCTATGGTTTGGTGGTTAAACATTCTGGTCATTCTGCCCTCCAGCTGGCTAGCTATTCTGGTCCTGTCTAGTTAAGACAGATAGTTAGGTATTGTGGTCCTGTCTTGAGCTAGATGGATGATGTGATCCTGATTGAATACAAGAACGCACCTGTTTCTGTGGGAATGGGTCTGGTGGCAGTGACCAGGTAGAGGCAGTAGCTAGGTTCCCATCACATGGACATACCTACTGTTTCTGTGAGAACTAAGAGTTCAGGGATGTACCTGTTGTTCCAGTGGGCAGAGGCAGATATGAAAGTTAGGATATTGTTGTGGGGGGGTGTGGAGGAAGAAGGTGGGAAGGGAGTTAGGTAGTGGGCTTGCTGTTCAGTAGAGCCAGGCTTATATTGAAGTTAGAATATTGGGGCTGAGGGCAGCTTTATCAGGATTCCATCAGTTTGCCATTTTTTTCTCTAACTTGTTTCTACAGTTGAGGAACTGAGGCAAACACAGTGAAGTGACTTGCCGAAGGTCACACAGCTAGCCAGCGTCCAAGGCCAGATTTGAACTCAGGAAGATGAGTCATCCTGATTCTAGGCCTGGCATTCTACCCAATGTGCCACTTAGTTGCCCCAAATATTTATTTATTCTGACTCTAAAGTTGTGGGTCATCCAAAGAACAATGGTGGGGACTGTAACACATGGAGAATCCACTTGCTCCAGTAGGCAGCACCAAGAGAACTAGAAGAAAGCCCTCTGCGTGCTGGGTAGACCCTGGGTCCCAGATTTACAGGAGGAAGTAGATGGAGTTGCACAGAGTGAGAAGACAAAGGTGGGTCCTAATTTGCATTGTGGAATGGGTACTTACATTGATAAGATCACAGATACACTGAAATGTATAAGTACTTTCATTTTTAGTTAGGTTACAAGTAGGTGTGGCCGTTTCTTAAGAGCTAGAGCTGGACTAATTCATTTACTCTTGATTCATTCTATGACTATTGAGAGTCAGCATGGGTATTAAGGAAAAAAATGAATTGTCGACTCCTGTAAATGAAGGTATGAATGAGAAGCAAAGTTTCCAAAGATAGAAATGGAGGCTTAGAGCAAAGATTTCCTGTTCTCGCAATCTGATCTTACTCCAGGTCACATGCTTAGATTTATAGAAGCAGTATATGTTGGCTAGAGAGCTAGCCTTGGTGATGGGAGGGTCTAGGTTCAGTCCTACCTCTGATGCTGTTGGCTGCCAGGATGCTCTAGGCAGATCTCTTTCTATCTCAGTGCCCTAGGACAAGGTTTCTTAAAACTTTTCCCCTGGAGACCCCTTCAGCACTTATTAAACTGTAGGTCACGACCCTATATGGGTTGCAACCCACAGTTTAAGAAGCACTGAGGAAACTCTCTAAGACTAAGTTGCAGAAAAGGTGCAAACTTGCATTGACAGGCTTTCTTCACTTGGGAGTTCCCAATTCTAATGAAGACATAGGTTTAGTTCCTAGCCTTATTCTTAACGCTAATCCTATGATTAGGGCATCTGAAATCCTAGTATGTCCTCTGTGTCAGACACCATCCCCAACAAAAAGGTACATCTTGGTGACCGCTTAGGCTTGATTACTCTCTCCCAGATGACCTGGAAAGTCAGAATCTGACACTCTCCAAGTGTAAGTATCTTATGAGTTCACAAAGATAAAGTTTTATTTATAAGAAATTGACACAGAAAGGACTCATTCCAATTCCCAGTCAAGGACATGTCCACCAGTACCCCACAATGGGTATCCCTCTTTCTAGAACGATACACAGCCTCCACAAATCTCTCCTTCTCTTAGGTGGAGTCCCACTAAAAGTAGAGATAGAAGATCTCTTCACGTCTCTCTTGGGGACCCATTGTCTGTGGCAAGATGCTCCTCTTGGCAGGTCTCATTGTGTCAATAGTTGCTCTTTGCCATTACTTTCTTCTCTCTGCTTCTCAGCTCCTAAGATATGGCCGATCCTTGAAGGACCCACATACTGTGTGGGTACCAAAGACCCTTACCCAAATAAAACTCAGAGGCTTCTCAAGGTAGAAAGTAGAAAGGGATTTATTACGATTCTCAGGAGAAAAGGACGACTCACACTGTGAGTGCATTCAATACATTCCCAGTGTCAGACCGCACCAGGCATAGAGAAGATACAGACTTTTATAGCCCCAGCCCCATTATTTAATCACAATCCTCCCTCCCTAGCCCCCTTCCTCTCAGCTCATTCTCAAGAGCTTTGAGGGCACAATCTATAGCGTGATAAATGTAACCCAAGGACAGCGATGACATATACACAGTAAGCAGATGCAATTATTTTGTAAGTCTAGCAGTCTGTTGACTTGGGCACAGCTCCTACACTTTTCGGGCCCCCCTTTTCCTTTGATTAATGAACAGACATGATCAAAGCCTGTGTCCTTGTCCTTGTTCCTGTAACACTTCATGGTCAGATTACCCTTACAGTATAACTGGGCAAGGAACTAAGCAGATATGACTTTCCTGCAAATTTAGTAATCTAAGAATCCTTGTACAACTCCCAACCTCGTTAATCTCTTGACCTGGGTAACCATGCAGATGTGTTTGCATCCTGTGTTCCTATCCTCCTCTCCTGGAACACTTTCAGGTCAGCAGCTTGTTTTTACAGAAAAACTGAATTGAAAACCCAACCTTTAATTCTTTGAGGGTCCCCTAGCCTAGAAGTTTTATGAGGGGTCTTCACCACATCTCACATAATACTGTCTTCTGTCTTTTGGCCTCCTGGAACTTGGCTCTCAGTACCAAAGACTTTCGTAACTCAGTCTCCTGTACCTTAGGTGCTTCCTTGGCTTCTATAGTTGGGTCACTTAGCACTAAATAGTGGCTGTCACCTTGTGAGGGACCAGAACTTTAGCAGATATCTTATATGGAGGACATATGACCCTTCCAGATACTGTATCACTCACAACCACACTTCTCTACTAGAACACTCATGTTCTTTTGAGGCCTTTTGTAAGCTCCCCCCACTCCCCTTCTGTTTCACAGTCTCTCCTGTCTCCTACCAGGGAGCTCATAGCCCAGGATGCCAACATTCCTTCTTGGACCACTCAAACAAGTTTCTGTTTTCAACTCCATCCCAGTTTATCAGATTAGTCTCTCTCCCCCCATCACCCAGATGAAGTCCCTCCAGGTTGCATCAGCATGTACCATTGAGTGTTTGGTTTGGAGGGAGCACTCTTGTTCTATCCCCTCTTTGTCTTTTCATCTCCCATCTTCCTTTGGGATAGTTGGTCCAGGTTATCCAATTACACTGGGGCTGCTTTGAGAAAGAAAGGGAAGAAGGGGGGGATAGTACAGAACTGAATGCTTTGGGCAAAGGTACCTGTATTGTGAGAGGAGATTAGAAAGCTACATTGCCATAAAGGACTGGAAAATTCAAGAACAGGAATTCTGAACTGAAAGCATTTAATATAGAACGAGGAATGATGATTCTTTGTGCTCCTGAACCAGAATCATACATGGTCACCTGTTGATAAACCTGAGCACGGTCATGGTTTGAAAAACCCTTTCCCTTAGGAATGACAATGAGAAACTGATTAATTGTGAGGTTTAGCCGTTTAGGGGAAAACCAGTCCCGACAATGGAGGGAATTAGGATTAAAAGGGAACATCTGCGGGCAATTCCAATAAGCAAGGTATCTGTGGAAGGTCGTGTGGCTGATAGTGATGCATGGTGGCGTTACCAATGGACCAGCCTGGCTCTTAATCCCTGTTTTCTGCAATCTCTAGAGCCTTGACGCTTCTTTGCAGGACACTCCATCTCCCACCTGCAGGTATTTTCCCTGGCCGTCCCCCCTGCCTGGAGCACTCCTTCGTCATCTCTGCCTCCGGGCTTCTGGGCTCCCTTCAGGTCTCGGTTAAAATCCTAGCTCCCGAAGGAAGTCTTCCCCAACTCCCTTAATCTCAGTGCCTTCCCACGTCCAATTGATCCTCTAGTACACAGCGTGTGTGCACACCCACTACTCACTTTTATGTCGCCTCCATCAGACGGTGCCCCTGCCCCGGGTCTCACTCGGTTGCAGAGCAGATCTTGGCTGGCTTATTATTCGCTCCCAAGGCCTCTGGTCCATGAGGTCACCCCTCTGCCGCCGATGCCCCGCAGCACTGCACTTGGCGGAGGCCCCGCGCCCGCCTCCACTGCAGCGGCCTCCTTCTGCGGATGGGCCTCTATCCCCTCCGTTCTGCCATCCCCAGACCCATAGACCGCGAGCTCCCGGAGGGCGGAGGCTGACTTTGGTCTTTCTTGTAGGCCTAGTGACTGGCGCAGCGTGCGCTTAATAAGGACTGATTGATTGATTGATCGATTATCTCCTCCGTTACTCGTCAGCTCCCGGAGGGCAGGGTTTCGCCTCTATTTTTAGTATCTTCAGCATCTGGCATTAAATGGGCGTTTAATCCAAGTTTATGAGGCACCTGCTGTCCCAGGCGAGGGCTACCCAGGGGGCAGGACGGGCTTCTTCGCAGGTATAGCGACCTGGGGCGCCGCAGTTAGTGCGCCCCGCCCCGTGCCCCCAGTCCTTGCCGCCACCACCACCCCCCGCACCCCATCGTGCGTCCGTGAGCTGTCCGCAGGGGGCGGGGCGGAAAGGGCCAGAGCGCTTGAAGCCTGATTGGCTTCAAGGGCGGCGAGGGCGGGCCGAAGCGAGCGTGAGGCCGTTGGTGATTGGGCGAGCCGGAGCGAGAGCGGCCTGGTCCCGCAGGAGGCGCCAGGCTGTTTGAAAAATGCGGCCTCGCGGCCCGGGGCTTTCTTCGACCTACCTTCCACCCTGGTCCGGGGCGGCGGCGATGGAGGCGTCGATGGAAGCGGCCACGGAGGCAGAGGAGGCGGTGGCTCAGAGGCAAGGCGGAGCCGGCCGGCAAGGGCGGGGGAGGGCGGGGGAGGGCGGTAGGTCGGGGTCTCCGGGCCTTGGGTTTGAATTCCGCTTCTGCCCCAAACTGTTGTGGGGATCCAGCTCCTCCTCCGACAGCGGGAGAAACTGAGCCCCAGAGCCCGAGCCCACGCTTTTACAGAGAAGGAGACTGAGGCAGTGCCCTCGAGGCTGGCGGCTGGGCCCGGGCCGCGGACGGGAGGAGTGGGAGGCGGTCGGAATTGGCAGCCAAAGAGGCGCTGGCGGGGGAGGGGGGGGGGGGCTTCGGGGGAAAAGCTGACGATGCCAGGGTGGGGTCGCTCGAACCCGAGACCTCCCTGGGGCGGGAAGTCCCTTTGCCCGCGCATGTGGGCGGCACCTCCGGGGATGTCTCGGAAGGTTGGAAGGGAGGCATTTATGAAGCACCTAGTTAGTGTATGCTGAAAGAGTGTGGAGAGGTGAGGGTCCGTCCTAGGGGTCACAGGTGAGGTGAGGAGGGTCAGAGGCCGACTATGAACCCAGGCCTTTCACACTGGCTTAAAGGCCCCCAAATGCAAGGTCACAGATGGAGCCCGGCCCCCAGATAACCCGAACGGAGAGAAGACCCCCTTCCCCGGGGGAAGTAAGTAAGTACCTGTTGTAAGCTCCTCACCCCCTCCCAGCCCATCCCAAGTAACCATAGTTACTAACAACCCAAAAGAGAGAGCTGTGGTCACCAAAGGCCTGGGCTCTGGCAATGGTTTAATCAGTGGAAGGGACCCTAAAGAAGAGGTTTTCCCATCCCCATCCCCAAGAACCTTGGGACCTTTCCCTCCAAATGGCAGCTGAAAGTAAGAGAAGCGTTAATTGAGCCCTTCGTGTGTGTCTGATCTCACTTGAACCCAGGTCCTCAGGTGCAAGGCCCTTATCTCTTTACTCCTCTACCCCGTTCTCTGCTTTTGGGAAATGTCAAAGGGTCCTCGTGTCTGTAAAAGGGTGGTCAAATAGCCCAGTGGATACACTGTTGCAACCAGGAAAGCCCACCTTTTGTGCTGACTCCTTGTATGATCCTGGACAAATGACCCGGCTTCTCCAAATGGGCAGTTTTCCTCCTCTCTAAAGGGCTAGTTGGGGGGCTTTGGGTGGAAGTCACCCAGAATGGGCAGCCAAGGATGTGCCGCAGTCAGTGCTGGTGAAGGGAATCCAGGCACAGGTTAGCTCTTGGCTCCCCTGGAGTAGAATATGGGAGTGATAGTGGCTGCAGGGATTTTTATTTATTTGTAAACCCCCCAAATTTTCAGGTTCTCTTTAAATGTTGTTATCGTTGATTTTCAAGTCGATGGTTTTGCAAGGCATAGAGCCTGGCATCTAATAGGAGTTTGATCAATGTTTGTTGGATTGTTCTTGTTTAGTTGGCAAACTTTTTTTTTTTAAATCCTGATTTTTCTCATGAATTCTAGGCCCAAGAAAATGTCTGGTAACAATGAATGGTTTCAGAGTTCCCGGATTCCTAGCTTTGCTCAGATGTTGAAAAAGAACTTACCAGTTCAACCTTCCTCAACAACAGGGAATCCTCCTCCAGTATCATCATCATCATCGGAGAATTACAGTGTGTCAAATTTGGCTTCTAAGGTTACTCAAGTCACAGGTACTTGATTGCTATAATACCTGGTTATTTCTGACTTGCCAGCGTATGTTCTGTTCCTTTGAAAGGCCTTTTCTTCCTCAGCACCCTGCTGCTACTCCCATTAGGCATTAGGCTTTTTATTTTGCTGCTTTGCCTTTTTAAAAATGATTTGAAGCTGTTGCTTGCTTTTAGGTAATTTTCCAGAACCAATGCTTTCCAAAGTAGTCCTGCCTAATCCAAATACTGGCCTACCTCCGAAGAAGATTCCCAAGGAGTTCATTATGAAGTACAAACGTGGAGAGATAAATCCAGTGTCAGCCTTGCATCAGTTTGCACAAATGCAGCGTGTGCAGCTTGAGCTTAAGGAGACTGTAACAACAGGCAAGTGTTTGCTAAGGTTGTCTGAAGTGCTTTTTAGGTACTGAGGGCTATGCTAGGTACTGGTGACACAAGTAGAAGAGCAAGACAGGCAGCTTTTCTTATCATGGGGAGATGGAGAAACAGAAAACACAGGCATTTTCAGCTGCCATTTGGAGGGAAAGGTCCCAAGGTTCTTGGGGATGGGGATGGGAAAACCTCTTCTTTAGGGTCCTTTCCATTGATTAAACCATTGACCACAGCTGTCTTTTTTGGGTTGTTAGTAACTGTGGTTACTTGGGGTGGGCTGAGTGGGGGTGGGGAGGTACAATAGGTACTAAGGCAGTTGCCACATAGCAGTTGCTTGGGTTTCTTCCCTGGGTGATGGCATTAATGGCAAGACTACCAGTGGTGCCAAACGGAATACAATGTCCCTGTAATCAGGCAGAAGGACAAATAACATTAAGCAATTTTGACATCTTTTTAAAAAATTTTTTGTTTTAAAAAATTTTTTTCAATTACACATAAAACAACTTTAATATTAATTTTTTAAAATTTTTAGTTTCTGGTTTTCTCCCTCCCTCTTTCCTCCCTCTCATTGAGAAAGGCAAGCAATTTGATAAAGGCTGTATATGCGCTGTCATAGAAAACATTTCTAAATGAGTCATGTTGTGAAAGAAAACACAGACCAAATAACCCCCAAGAAAAATAAAGTGGAAAAAAAAAGGATGCTTCAATCTTCGTTCAGACTCTATCAGTTCTTTCCCTAGAGGTGGATAGCATTTTTCATCATGAATCCTTTGGAATTGTCTCAGATCTTTGTATTGCCGAGAGCAGCTAGGTTTGACGTCTTTTTGTTTCTGTTTTGGTTTTAGCTGTTTCAGTATCTGAAGGGGAAGCTGGTGTTCCACAATTTTTGGTTAATTAGACTAAAGTGCTTGTTTTCTGGGTATAAAATCTCTCCATTTGTTCAGGAGACATCTATGCATGGATCCTCAGTTTCTGGAACATTCTTAGTGTGCAGGAAATATCACTTGATGCAGGTTTGTATAGAATGGAGCTCAATTATAATCGCTTGTCTTAGCAATATCTGGGAACTCCATGTAAAAGCAGCATTTGGATTATTGGTAATTTCTAAAGAGGGCACATGGCATAATAGCACTTGTCAGCTCTTTAATTTCATTCTCCTTCTGTCATTCATTCAACAAGTTTCTATTAAGCACAGTACCTGCTGTGTTTCTAGGTGCTGGGCATAGAAAGACAAAACCTGAAAAAGCCCACAAGGTTCATGTTATATTCAACTGGTGGAAACAATGCCTATAAGTGAATACGAAGAACTTTGGGAGTCAAGGGGAGCAGAAATAATTGAAGGGGTTGGTGGATTGAATTTAGGCCAGGGGCAGTTACGGTTGGGGAAGTTCTTAGCTGGTGTATGTGGTGGAGAGATGCCTCCAGGGTCAGCTGATGTGCCACAGTGGCTCTCCCCAGGCCCAGACTCTGGAAGGTGCAGGCATCTCTGTAAAACATAGGAAGGCCCCTAAGAGAGCTTCTCAAGATACCACAGAAAAACTGTGAAGATGGCATTTACCCAAGTGAACTGTGCAAGACTGGAGGGGCCATTCAATAAGAGGACCACCTTAAGTGGTAACTGCCCAGGACTGCTTTATTGTACCAGAAAGAAAGAACCATCCTCTCTGAGGACTCAGCAGGCCCTGATGTGTTGACTTCATGGTTTTAGAGGGATGCTAATAAAAAGAAAGAGATCCCTTGAATCTGGGATGGCTTGACTCTGGCTACCAGATGACCAAGAATTGTGGATTCTGTTGTGTAAATTCCATTAATGGGACCAGGAAGCAGGTCTCATTGAGTCTGAAGATGTAGCCAAATCATGCAAGAAAGAATCAGTTGCTTTTCAGCTATCTGGTTATGGAATTGAAAATTATTTACAGAGAATCTCACATAATGGGAAGAGACCTGAGGGGCCAATGAAGGTTGGCATCAGCTACCCCATCTTGGTAGGAGTTCTCCCTTCCCACCCTGTCTCAGAAAGTAGCAGAGCGGGGAGAGGGATCCTATCTGTGTCTTCTTTGGTTTGTATGCCCCAGTTATGAGAAATTGTTTTTCTTTTCCTTTCTAGTGTATTTATCCTCCCCCTCCCTTACTTTTCTTTTAATTATTATCATCGGAACATAAAACCACTCCCAGAATCTCTCTCCGGATCTAGATATCTGAGACGCAACTTGTTCTTTCTTGAAATGGCCCATCTCTTGGTGGTCCTTTGTTAACTTCTTTAACTATCTTTTTTCACCCACTTTATGACCCTTGATGACATTAGGATTCTGAAGGTTTCTTGTACCAACTCCCCCATTAGAGTGGAAACAATTCACTCTTAGTCCTTGCCTTTAGAGTATTGCCTGATGTACATCATGTGTGGTCCTGATAGAAGCTCTTTGATACTTGAACTCTTTACAGCTGCTTGGGTTTTGCTTTTGTTTTTTTTTTTTTGTTTGTTTTTTTGAGGTGACCAATGGATTGCATGTTCATTTTGCCCTCTAATAGATTTGGGTAGTTCTCTTCCATGATTTCTTCAAATATGTCTGGCTTTCCCTCCTCCTCCCCCATCACGGCTTTCAGGTTGTCCAATCATCCAGTCATCTCTCCTTGGTTGTTTTTCGGTTTGGTTGTTTGGTTTTTTTTTTTCCAGCTCACTAGTTTTTTATATGAGACACCTTGAATTTTCTTCTATTTTTCTTTTCAGTTTTAAAATTGTTATTTTTTTGTGAGTAACAGAGGGGTTAGGTGGTAAGGGTGACTCAGACTTTGACAAAACGTAAGTATTAATAATACAGAGTACATGGATTTTGAAGGTAGAAGAACTTTTATCCAGCAGAATAAACTCATCTTTCCTCCACCCCGGATGCCTAATTGACCTGTCTGTTGAACTTCCCTATTTCTACTGAGGCTGCTACCTTTCTTCTTGTCTCCTAGTGTGACAGATGAAAAATGAAGTGACTGAGGAAACAGAGATTTGATCTTATGAGCATATTGATTTATTAAGCAATGCCTGTTAATTAATTGCCCAACAAACTAGGAACAGCTCTCCTCAGTTTAGTCCTGGACCCCAAATACAGGAGGAGACAGATTTTTATACATTAAAACCAATCAAATAAGAACGATTAATTGAAATAAAAAATACATTAGGTAATCTGATTTCTAATTGGATGAAAGATTAGAGACTTTCCAAGTTGGGAGGGGGAGAGTAAACGGGTACGGTTTCCTAAAATCAGAAAAAGAGGTGTCCTATCCCTTTCAGGTTTATATAAACAATCAAAGGAACATGGAAACTGTAACCAGTATGGGGCCAGTTTTCAGTGAGACATATTAGTTTCTTGAAATGTACAATTGTGAGAAAATTCCTTGCTTAAGTCTTTGGATCTGACTGGGTTTCTGGTCAGCATAACTTAGGTCTTTAGCAATAGATAGAGCTGGTCCAGCTTTCTAGCCACTCAGGACTAGGTTTAAGCAGTACAATAAAATTTTCTCCTAATTCCCATAATTGAATAAAGTTTTCTCACAGGATAGCCATTGGACTAGAACCATAATTGAATAGAAAGGGAACTGAGCTAGCTCCAGAATTGAGTCACAAGGTAAAGTCAATGGAGATTGCTCACTTCACACAATTAACCTTTTGCTCTTCCAATTCTGTCAATTCCCATGCCAGGTTTGTAATCTTGATGTTCTCCTTGATGTTCCTCTCCCTCACCCCACATATCAAATAATTTGCTAGACTGATTCATGTTGTTGTTTATTCTTAGTTCACAGAGAAGACCATGACATCAGGAAGGTGATATCATGACATTGGATTCATCAGCCTCACTCTCTCCTTGGAGCCATCAATGTCCAGTGGCAAGGAGCAGATCAGGATGACTGGAGATACCCCCGGATGCAGTGGGAGACGTTGGCCTTTTAAGCTAAGGTCTTTCCCAGGTCTCATTTTGATTGAGGCAGTGCCCATTCAGTGATTAAGGCTAGGTAAGAAATGAGGCAAAGAATGGTCTCTTACCTAGTCAAAAAAAAAATCAATCCAGGAGGGGAAGACCCTTAGGGTTTCTGGCCAAAACAGAAACAATTGCCATTACATTCATTCTAGCGAGCCATCGAAGTCCAAACAGTGACCAAGTGAGGCTTAGGCTGGAACCTATTGTTGGCCAATCAGTGAGGGCCAGAGTGATTTGGTTTTAAGGCATGGTCCTTAAAAATGACATCTAGCATAAACTATTTCAGCAATCAAAATGTATATTCCTTTGGGTAGAGCACACACAGATAAGGATATGACTCTCCATGTGGACAGAAGGAGAGGAGAGAAGGGAGGAAGGAAGGAAGGAAAGAAAGAGCTGGAACTGGCCAGTTGGGTCCCCTTTGGGGCAACTACTACTACCACAGATCTTACTTGTCCTTCATTCTTGAAAAGGACCATGACATCAGGAAGGTGATGTCATGACTTGCAAGTGAATTGGATTTAAGGAAGGCTCTGCAAAATCACCAGCTACACCCCTCCTCACTTAAATCTAATTCTCTTGCAAGTTATGACATTACCTTCCTGATATGGCCCTCTTTAAGAATGAAGGAAAAACAACAATGAGTGATCCTTCTTTACTGCTTTGCTCCTTCCTTCCTCTCCCCCTGTCCACACAGGAAATCGTACCCTTACCTGTGGTGCTCTGCCAAAGGAATATACATTTTGTTTGCTAAAACCTTGCAAGATGTTTTGGGGTTTACAGGCTAGATTTCTCTTTTATGGACTATGCTTTAAATCCAAATCATACTGGCTTTCATTGATTGGACAGCAATAGGTCTCAGCTCTGTAAATAAATGACAGTTGTTTCTATTTTGGCCAGAAATCCTCAGGGTCTTCCTCTCTCAGATTGATTAAAAAAAAAACTAGATAAAAGAGACCATTATTTGCATCATTTCTTATCTAATCTTAATCACTGAATGGCCATTGCCTCAGTGAAACTGAGACCTGGGAAAAACCTTAGTTTAAAAAGGCCATCTCCAGTTGTCCTGATCTATATCTTGACACTAGACTGATTCATGTATTCAGACATCCAAAGACTTTTTATGTGACTTTAATTAGGAAAGACAGATGGTGTTGGTCATTTCCAATGATGCAGCATCCAAGGAGCCAAAGCCATGGTTGGAGATGTGTAGGAAGAATCTTTTGAAATCTGAATTCTCAGACTTTGACCTTTTGGTTTACACAGTAACACACTCTTAAGTGTTTAGCCAAATAGAGTTAAATTTAGCTCAGTGTGAAAGGGGCTGCCTTGTGAATTAGAAGGTTTCCCTTCCCTGCAGGTTTGGCAGGAAAGCCTAGATAACCGTTTCCTGGAGGTATGTCAAGGAGATTGTCAGTCAGGGACAAGTTGGGCTAGATGGCCTCTGAGGTTCCTCCTGACTCTGAAACTCTGTGATTCCAAGTAAAGAAAGATAATCGGCTAAAAATAATCCCACAAGTGTTACTGACATATCTGCTTAAAAATTTTTAACAGCACTATGGATTTAATGCTGTCTTTAGAAGAATTTTCTAAACAGGAAAAATAAATTGCTGTTTATTTTCATATCAATAACATTTTCTTTCTTTTGCCCTGTTTGACTGGATTCTGGTAATTGCATTCATAGTTTAAAACTCATGCTAATGTCCCTGGATTTTTCTTTCAGGTGATGTTATGGGTCTTTATTTTGCCTTCTGTGCTGTGGTGGATGATATTCAGTATAAAACTGGACTGGGACAAAATAAAAAGGAGTCTAGATCCAATGCAGCCAAGCTAGCCCTTGATGAGCTTTTGCAGTTGGATGATCCTGAACCAAGGAATGTAGAAACCTCAGATGAATGTTCTGGTCATTGAACAGTAGTCCTTTCCTCTCCTTTATCACCCGTATATCCTCCCCACCTCCATCTTGGTTGATAAATACATAAATAGGGACTGGGCCTTGTTATTTCATTGGTTCAGGGAACCTGTAGTGAGGAACTTCTGGACTGAGCTCATGCCTCTTCTGTCATTATTATTGGTTCATGCTACTTCCTTTCTTTTGTGCATTAAAAACATTTTTGAGCTCATTATATTGCTTCCTATATAGCTATGTTGGTTTCTTCAGAAGACTCTCTGGGATTATATAGTCTGGGTATCTTCCTTCCTTCTTTCCCTCCTTTAAGAACTTATTTTTCTAGCCAGGTGTCCCTTGAGTGACATTACATGACATTATATTGTTGGTCAGAATGAAGATCAGAGTAGCAGGTACTGTATTACCCTGGTTACTTCCTCTCTCTTATAACTGTAACTCTCTAGGCTTGACCATTTTGCCCTCAAACCCTTAATGAAACCTCCTAGACAGAGCTCCCAAAATGACTTAGGTTTTCTCGACCCTGAATGATTCCATATTTACCTGGCCCATATTGACCTGATTTCTCCCAAATAGCCGAGGAACACCCCCAAAGAACTGGAAATTGTAGAGAAGCAACCAGAAAGCTTTGGCAGTAATATGCACCAAAAACTGCATGGAGGAAAAACCCCCCATCTAAGTTAGATGCAAAGGAGGCCTACCTGTTGTCCCCCCTCGAAGACTTGCTGTAATAAGTGAACATTCATTTGTATTAATATTTTTCTTGTGTATGTAGATATTTTTTATGATTAATAAACTGAAAATTATATAAATTAATAAACTAAAAATTATTTTAAAAGAAAAGCTGTAGTTTTCTGATCTTGTTCAAATACTGTTTTTCTCATAGAATGTGCTTTTTGCCATGATGTTTTAAACACCACCATGTTACCAAAAACATGAAACAGTCACCTTTAAAATTTGAAGGGCTTTATGTTTCCCAACCTATTTCTTTCAATAGGTCCTCCTCTCATCCCTGCAGAACCTGTCATTTCAGCTGAATCAAATTATGTTTCCAAGGTGCATTATGGTAGGAAAGTCCTTTTGTTCTTGTTTAGTACCAGCTGCACCACCTAAAGAAATATTAACACGTACAAACTTGCTTCAAAGGTCTGTTTTTGTTGAGTTTAGGATCTGCTGAGAAAGATATGCTTGCTCTGATTTGGTAGATAAGCCTTCAAGATTTGAAAACTTTCTTTTCCTTGTCGCCCAGTTGATGATGAACCATTTCACCCTTAGTGAGGCTGGTTCTTGAATGGCAGCCATGGTAAGTCTATCAGTGTACCAGCCTTGAATTCTTTCCAGCTTGATATAAAAGCTTCCAAAATTTTGTCTCATCTGGCATCACCTTTAGTAACCCTTGAGTCACCTTGGATGCTGGACATAATGAGTTTTTGAGTATGGCAAACACTGAAGGTTAATTCACTCTTGGAGTTATATATGAGAAATTGAACTAACACTGCTGATGTGTTAGCTTCCTAAGCCAGAGAAGACCATTGCCAAGGGCAGAGGGACTTTGGCTTCATGGAACTTATTTTGATTATTCTGAAAGTTATGGAGGTTAGAGAAAGCTCTGATGCTGGGGGTTAAGGAGCTAGCTGTTTCCTCCCTTGAAATTGGAGACCAGGGTTTGCAAGCAGCCAATTTATTAACCTCTAGTCTGCTGCTAAAGCAGGGCTTCTTAACCATTTTTATGTGTCTTGGACTCCTTTGGCCATCTATTGATGGCCTCAGAACAGTGTTTTTAAATGCATAGAATAAAATGTATAGGATTACAGTGGATTCCTTTTTTTTCTTTTTTTTCAGTGGATTCCATCTACATTGAAATAGTTATCAAAATAGAAAAAAACAAAACAAAATAAAACCAAGCCCTTAGACCCCAGATTAAGAACCTTTGTTCTAGAGCAGCCTGGGGCCTTGAGGCCACATATGGCCTTCTAGGTCCTTAAGTGTGGCCTTTTGAATTCAAACTTCACAGAATAAATCCTTTGAGATTCAGTTAAAGGGCCTCACTTGAGAACCTAGAGGGTCACATGTGACCTTGAGGCTGCAGGTTTTCCACCCCTGTTCTAGAGCTTCCTGAGCTATAATCTGGAGGACATCTTTCCACCTGTATCCTGGTGACAGGATGAAAGCAGTAAAGCTGTACCTTACCATTTCTCTCCTTTGCCCAAGAAACTGGATTCAAAGGAGTTGGTTCTTTTCTCTTTCATGGACTAAGGACCTCCTTCAGTGTTTGTAAAGCCTGTTAGACTGGGGAAAAATTAGCACTTACACTATGGCAAAGCCAGCTAATACTTGGCTTTGTGGGTCATGTCATAACAAGAGAAATTGATCATCTAGAAGGAACACTAAAGGCCAACCTGTTCATTCTTCAACTGTTAGACAAAGTGTGTCGTGTTAAGTTGTTGCCATGTTGATAGTTAGAACCTGGTTTAGTATATGGTAATAAACATGCCAATTGGGAGTCAGACTAGAATGAGAGACAGATAAAGATGTGGGAGGAAGCAGTTGTTGCCAATAGGATACAAATTGGTTAGGAATACAGAAAGGAAAGAAGAGGTATCAGTGGTTAGGCTCATAGGCCAAAGAGAAAGAACTAATAAGAGAGCATATCTCAGGCTCTTACACATCTCCTGAACTCTCAGGTTTTTTAGATAGGTTCCATTCTTGAAAATAAAGAGAAGAAGAAAAAAAAAACCCTTAATTCAGCAACACTTCATTAGCTGAGCTTGACAGTACATGTAGTGTTCTTCACTATAATCCACAAAGAAGGGAGGTCTAATAATTCCTTACTTTAAAAAGTAACAAAAAATTGTTACTTTTATATTTCCTAAATTTCTCCCTCTATCCATTTCCCACCTCCCAGAGATCCATCTCTGATAATGAATAATTTTGAAAGGAAAAAAAAATAAGAGAAAAAATTCTTCAAAACTGATCAGTACATAAAAAAAAAATCAAACATTATGTGCAATGTTCCATACCCATGGGCCACCCCCCCCACTTCTGCAAAAGAGTTGGGGGGGAAGGTGGCTAATAGCCTTTTTTTCATCAATACCAAGTCACTTTATTGGGATGTAAATAATGGTAGTTTTTTTTTTGGTACAGATTATGAAAAGGTGAGACAATCAGAATATACACGCAGTAGGAGTCATGCCCAGAGTTCTCAGGTATCTTAGCTCTCTTCTCACTGTCTCTAAGGGTGTGCTTGTTAAAAAGATACTCGGCCATGCCAGAATTGAGGGCCCTCATTTTGCACAGGTTGATTACATGATCACCCAATTGTAGAGGACCACAGGCCAGTGGGACTCTGACCCTGATGGCTGAATAAGCCCTCTCAGGTAAAGAACCTGCTGATGGGCCTACATCAGTTCCCCATCCCCCAGGAAAGAGCTCAAACACACAAGTGTGAGGATTATGCCCTTGAGATAAGTGTGGCAAATACATCCATGGCCTGGGGACAAAGAAGTGTGCAATGTCCATGGGGGAAACAATTAGGAAAGAGATTTTTGGCTCTATAAAGCTTGCGTTTGGAAGAATAAATATTGGCTCTCTACTTTCACCATGCTAGGAGTCCCATCTCTTTTTATACACCCACTTGCAACCTCTGGGTACATGATTCTTCTCAGACCTGCTTGGGAATAGCAGGGCTCCACATAACTGGCTCCCCCCAAATGGCACCACAAAAAGGGGCCAACACAAGGCACAGAAACAATAGGCACCAAAACGACAGGCTGAGTGGGTGTTGTGAGCCCACCTTGGTTCCACCCAGTAGGGCCCCCTTGAGCAACGCAGGGTCTTAGGACAAGGTAAGGGGAAGGCTCAGGACGAACCACTCTTGGTGCCACTTCTCTGTGGCTTCCTAAGGAGGGTACATTAGACCCTGAAAAATGGAGAATAGTGGGTGAGCAGTTAACAGAGTATTATTCCACGGTAGAGCCAGAGAATTTCCCAGTACATTGCTTTCAGTTATGTAATGTCCTTAGATTGTGTTTAGTCAAGCCAGATTACTACAGAGAGGTGCAGAAGTTTGATGCAGGGACTCAGGTAGAGGAAGAGGAGGAAGTAAAACAAGAGCAGGAGAACATGCAGAGACAAGGGCTGTTACCCAACTGGGACAGAGAGCCCTATACAGCCATCTGCCCCCCACCATCTCGATGCACCCCTGCCGGGGATGTAGCACATGGAAAAGAGCAGTACACTCTTCCCTCCTGGAAAAAGCTAGCCAACAAGCCCAGATGGGGAGCTTGGAGAAAGGAGGACCGAAAATGCTTTAATTGTGGGAAACTGGGTCATTTGCAAGCCTAGTGCAGGCAAAAAGGGAAAGTTAAAAAGAAGCCCATCAGAACTAGGCCATCCAGGCCTAACACCCCATACCCAAAGTGTGGAAAAGGTTTTCATTGGTCATCTGAATGTAGGTGGGGAGACAGCTTGCAGAGCTCTCTCCCCGGGCCCTGTCAACAACAATAGGGAATGGCCACAGCCTTGAGAGGTCCCCCAGGTTTACAGCAGTGGTGCATTCAACAGCAAGTCTGGAGGGACAGGGCCACTGGGGATTGCGAGCCTCCCTTCTTGTGGTAACTGTTCCTATTTTTTGCTGATCAGGAAGTCACAGTACCTCAATTTAGTCACATCATTGTCCTAATGCAGAGCATACCACCTTTGCAGCCTGGTACTGTGGATGTCCTCTTAGCACCCCCTTGAGGGCTCATATCAAGGTTTTACAATATACCTGTTTATCCTTCTGCCTTGCTACGTCAAGGGCTTGGCATCCTTGAGTGGGGCTTCCCTCCTATGCAGCCCAGACAGTCTTTATTTCCTTATGCCGCGGCAAAACCCCCCTCTCCTTTCTTTCTTGCCAGAAAACAGAACAAAGTATTCCATTATTTTACAGGTTATAAAATGCTTATGGTAAATCGAAGAGTATAGGAGCAATGTCAAGTCAGAATTAGGAAGAAATTTAAGCATGTAGCATAAAGAGGAGCTGGGTAGAAAAGTTAAGATAGGTATAAATTAGTTGCATGAAAAGTGTGAAGAGAAATATGGAGATTTTTAAAAGCTTGAAAATCTCCTTCTCTTACTCAACTCTGGCCAAGTTGGGTGTCGACAAGGAGACAGGATAAGGGACTTTTCCTCTCAGATCAAAGAGGAAAATGGACAACCATTTCACCATTTCTGCCCCCTTGTGAAGAGAAAAATTTTGTATGTTCAGAATGCAACTATAAGTCAATTGAATCCATGTGAAGGATAAGAGATGTCACTCCTGGTTTGATGCTAGAGATGGGTCAGAATTTGTTATACTGCTTGGCATTTGGGCAGATTGGGATATTTACCCCACTAGCAACAGCCCTGAGGCACCCTGAAGCCCATACCTTTAAGCAAGCAGATAGACCTCTCCAATTCAAACCCCTAAATCCACAATCAGGCTCTGCAGCCGGGAGGAGAGGAGAAAAACCTCTGCAACAGGTATTTATACCTTTACCTATAGTTAAAAAGGAGGCCACAGCTAAAACCATCTGGCTCTCATTCCATGACCTAAGCAAGAGTTAAGTAGCATCTGAACTTATTATAGGTAAAAGACCCAATTTCTGAAGTATCTCTTTCTTCCGAAATGAATATGATCAGAGGATAAACAAGCTTTGTGAAACAGGAATGTATGTCTACTATTCAGTTGTGAGGTTCTAGTTAGGAACTTCTTTTGTCTACTTCTACTAGCTTCCTGCAAATGCAAGCTTCTACATTAATTCTGATAATGATAACAGTTATTAATACTCACTTTACTTCTGCTCAAACTACACCCCTTGATATTGTGTTAGACAGCAAATATTTAGTGTATATATGCAGACATATTGATACTGCAGTTCCTTCAAAAACAAAAGAAAAGGGGAGATGGGTGGAACATCCTGTAATAGATGGAATGTAGAAAGACCTGGCCACAAACACCTGGAAGGGGCCTGGGACAATAATTACTTGGGGGAAAGGGTATGTTTATATTTCCTCAGGTGATGGAGCCGCTTCAATCTGGATCCCACAACGGCATCCTTGGCATGCTCGAGTGTTCCCAGAGCCTTCAAAGAATGCACCTGATGCAACAAATACACCACCCTCGCCCTTCCAGAAGGAAAAGGTGCCCCTGCAACAGGATGACCCACCTGGGAGTGCAGAGCTGCCTAGTCCTGCTGATACCGCTCACCCTGAATAACCACAGCAGAGGGTGATCAGGAACAACCATGAGCTCAATGGGACTTGAAAAGCTTTTGACAATTGTGCATAATTATCAAGGACACGCACATACAAACAATACCATTTACACCAATTTGGCTGCTCGTCTTTTCTGTCAATTTGCTTACCTCACCACAGAGAACATTCAGGAACCTTATGGAATATTACTTGTGTTCAGTGTCAACTTGTGCAGTGTATTGTTGGGAATATGATTGTGACTCAAGCCCCTCTTGCCCTTTAAGTCGTGTTGGGTGCTTTGGTAGTCCTCCTGATTGAGTGCTTATGCAATTGGCAAAAAGGGGACAGCGAAAGAAGTGCATTTTTTGTGTTGTGCTTCATCTATTGTGTCTTCCATGGTTCTTGCAGGGTCTGTCACCTCTTTACAGACAGAGACAAAGATGAAGAATTTGTACAACAGTTGCAGAGAAATATCTCTGTATTATAAATGAAGATCTGTTGCTGTTGATTGAAAATGTGAAAGAGGTGGTTACAGCTAGAATGGGATATTGATGAAGTACGGTTATAGATTTCATCCTATTTATGTAACACCAGTGAAATAATAGGTCTGACTGTTACAGATTTCATCCTATTGTGTACCACCAATGAAATAATAGGTCTGACTGTGATTGGATATACATTGCTTCTTCCCCTGATTATATTGTGTCTCTCTGCATTTTGCATTGTTCCCCTACATTGTCGGTGTTAGACTCATGCTCTACATGAAGTCACCACTAACCTGCATCACCTGCTCTTGTAATGAAAGAAAGGGGGAGATGTAGAGGACCACAGGCCAGTGAGACTCTGACCCTGATGGCTGAACAAGCCCTCTCAGGTAAAGAATCTGCTGATGGGCCTGGATCGGTCCCGCATCCCCCAGGAAAGAGCTCAGACACACAGGTCTGAGGATCATGTCCTCGAGATAGGCATGGCAAATACACCCACGGCCTGGGAACAAAGAAGTGCACAATGTCCCCGGGGGAAAACAATTAGGAAGGAGATTTTTGGCTCTATAAAGCTTGTGCTGGGAAGAATAAACATTGGCTCTCTACTTTATCATTCCCAGAGTCCCGGCTCTTTTTATGCTCTCACTCGCAACCTCTGGGTATGTGATTCTTTCTCAGCCCTGCTGCGGGATGTCAGAGCTTCCCATAACTGGCTCCCCATACCCAACTGTTTGATGGACTTTATCTGTTCATCCAGGTAGTGGGTTTTCGATAAAAATCAAATAAATGAGGGTCATTTTTATCAGTTGCCAGTTTGTGCAGTTCCAGTAATGACTGATGGATATTTTTTTCCAAGTACAGAGCACACTCTATTGCATTCAGCCCATTCTCCCAGTCATCTTGGTCTGGTTTCTTGTTATCCTGCAGGAAGATCCAGTCATCTCATTGGTTTTGGAGTTTCATCAGGTTCTCAGCATGTTCCCTCTCATTGTGGGATTGATGTAGGAAGTAGCTGGCAAAGTTCCTCTTGGTCGAAGTAGTACGACATGGACAGGTAGATGTAGAAGGGGTAGTGCTCCAGGTTGATCCACTGGTTGCTGGTGGCCTCTGAGTCCTGATGGTAGTTCTTTCGCACCTGAGAGGGAGATGAGGTTGTCATGGTGGTGGAGATGGTGGAGATGGTGGAGGCAGTGAAGAAAAGGAGAAGGAGGTGGCTTTGTTGAGGCTGGGGTGGCAGTGGCAACAACAATAGCTGAGAAAGACTGAGACAGACGACTGGTGCTCGAACAGTAGGCTGGAGGAAGAGTTGGTTAGTGGAGGTGAAGGTGGAGAGGTAGCAAAGGGCAGCTCTGGCCAGGAATCAGGTGTGTCAAGCCCAGTTGAAGCAGGAATTACAGCAACACCCTTTCCCTCTGCTTCTGGCCTCTAATGGCTTTTTAGCAGCTCTGCTGGCCTTCACTGTTTCCTGCTTCCAGGTCATTTTCATATGCTTCCAATTAAGTAATCATCATTTACTAAGCATTTACTATGGACCAAGCCCTGTGCTAAATTAAGGATGTCAAGAAAGGCAAAAATAATCCTTCTCTCCATGGGGAGAAGTACCACGTATACAAATAAGCAGGTTACCAAGAGGAGATGGATGGTCACCTTGGATAGGAAAGCTCTAGACCAGTGGTTCTCAACCTTCCTAATGCCACAATCCTTTAATACTTGTATGTGGGCATATCTGCATGTGGGCAGACCCTCCTGGAGACAGATAGAGGAGCCATGTCTCCGTTCCTAAGACCATCGGAAATATGTGTTTCCCTGTGACCCCTGTGAAAGGGTCGTTTGACCCTCAAAGGGGTCACAACCCGCAGGTTGAGAACCACTGGTCTAGAGGGAGCCAGGGTCAGCAAGGAGAGCACTGTGGATCTGGGGGGTAGACTGGGCATAGGTATCTAGATAAATTTTAACAAGAGGAACAGCAAAAAGGTCAGTGCAGAATTATTACAAGGCACATGAAGGGAAATAAAGTCAAGAAAGGTAGGAAGGGGCCAGGTTGTGAAGAACTTGGAATGACAATGCAGGTGCTGCAAGTGATGGGGAACCACTGTAGTTTACTGAGTAGGAGGAAGGGGTGAAAGAGGCAGATTACTCTTATGTGGAAAAAACTTGGTCTTGTTGCACCCATTTGATCTCTGCTGCCGCCACCTTAATCCAGGCCTTCATCTCTATAGGCCTAAATTTGCTGGAAGTATACCTGCTGGAAAGGCCCCTCAGATTGCCATAGTGTCAGTAAGGTGGTCTCTGATACCATGCCAGCCACTCTAGTCCAAGAGAGTCTAAGAGAGTCCTCACCTCAGATCTCTGTTGGGCATGGTGGGTGCCTTCAGCCTTTTACCTTTTGTTCCATGACATGTATATGCAGCTGACTGACTAAACTTATTTCTTAGAAGCTCTGCTTTCTTCTGAGGACTTCCTTGCTCCTGAGCCTTAAGTGACTCTTCCTTGCCTCTGGTGGAAGCAAGAACCCTTCCACCAAGCTTTGAAGACCCTCCCTTGTCAGGTCACGCCTTGGCATGTTACTGGACATCAATGTAAATCCTTGCCTTTCCTTAGACTGGTCTGCTTGCCATGCCTCCAGCCCACCTCAGTGGAGTTGTGTTTAGTTCCAGGTACTGCACTGAAGGAATAATATAAACTACCTAGAGCATGTCCAGAAGAGGGGCACCTGGGTGGTGAAAAGACTAGAAGCCATACTGTTGGGAAAGGAATACTATAGCAGTCTTCAAAGGAGCTACGTGGTTGGGTGAAGGAAGTGGCTGTGGGGTTGGAGTCCAAGGACCAATTGTCATTTCTGAGCTCTGCCACTTAATGCTGGGCCACCTTGGGCAAGACCTTGCCTTCACTGGTCCCTGTTTGACTAGAGGACCTCAGAAGCACTTTCTCTCTTAAATCCATGACTTTTTGCTTAAAGCCCTTCAGTTCTTTTGAGAGTGAAATTGATTAAGACTGAGGAAGTGTAATCCAAGCAAATCAGTTTACACAAAGCATGCAGTCGCATGACATTGGATCCAGCATCCCTCAGTAGGCATAGGGACACTGAATGATAGATAACAAAGCTTTCTTCTAGTCAGTAATGAGGAACAAATTAAGTTACATGATCTTGAGCAACAAAGCCATTTCTTCTCTCTGACCAAAGTGTGATGAAAAGGGTACTAATCACAAGTTGTACCAGAACATTTTACAATGATTTCCCTGAAATCGTATGAACTAAGCTTTTGCAGGAATATAGAACTTTTAAGTCACAAAATAGATGCTGCTTGCAACATGGAGTTGGTTTGGTTCCTTCAGTTTCCCTCTTTGGTCCTTGGGAAATGCCAACTGTACAAGGTGCATTGTATATTCAGGATTGGCATTTTGAACCATCGTCAAATTGTTAGGAATTATTTTTGAGCAGTCTTTGGTATAATAAGTAATACATCTAACACAAAGCCAAAAGACAATTATGAGGATAATAAGAACCCATTTGAATGTGGTAGTCAAATATGCCTGCTCCTTGTAAGCAGGAGAATAGCCAAGAAAACCAGGACAAGGTGTTCCACCATGGGGTATCTGCATCCTATTTAGGCAATTGATTTCTGATATAACCATTTGGATTTTATGGACACATGTTACAAGTTCTCCTGATTGGTTAAATGTACAAACAACCAGTCTGATTGATCTCAACACAGGCCCTCCTTGTGGAGCTGTACGACAGTTTTGTAAGACCATTTGTGCTAAAGAATTGTAACACCATGCATGAGCAGCTTCCCAAAAGGATGCTACTGTGAACAGCTTTTAAGGTTCTGATCACACAGTATAGCGAACACTCCATTTATTCCATAACAAATCAAGGCAAACATTCACAACGAATCACAATATAATATTCACAACATCACATCTTATCACAGAAAATCACAATATAGTGTTCACAACAGCTTATCATTAGAAAGGCCACATAGTTTTCACCAAAGTGGTCACAGTATTTAGAACAAAGAACAAAAGAATAATCATCTGGTATCCCTAAGGAAGTTTGCCTCCTTACTTAATCATTCAATCATTTCACAATACAAGTCCATCTTCCATTCATAGGGCAATCATAGATGAACTTAATCAGTCACTTATCTAGCAATCAGTCATTAAGTATTGTTAATCAGTAAACACAATCATTACAAAATTACACAAACTCCCCATCCCTCAGTGTTTAGTAAACTTCAATTTCATCACAGCATTCAATATCCAAGGAGAGGCCTTTTCTTCATCTTGACTTGGGGTGGTCTCTCAGATTCCCTGGATCCCCTTCCATGGTCCCAGCTCCTACCTGAATCCACCAAACAGTCACCTGAATTCCGAGGCAGACAGCTCCCAGGTCCTTGTCCAGTCCTCCAGGCAGTTCTTGCTACACACTGAAGTTCACAGGGCCCAGCACATCTCAAAACCTTCACAACTTCTGTTTCCAGGAATTCAAGGATCAACCAAGCCACAAACAAACAAAGTCTCAGCATCCTGGTCATGCCTCTTCAGTCCTCTAGCAGTTCAGGTGGCCCTAGGACCCAGAAGAAAGCTCAGCCTTCCAGGTGGCATACAAAATCAATTTGCAGATGTTCAAATGGAGTCTAAGAGGAGGGTCCAAACATTAGAGATGGGACACCAGAAGAGTTCATGTACAGAGAGAGAAAAAGATTTACTGTGATCTGGGAGCCCCAACCCTGGAGCTGATAGCAGGGCTTTCTTGAGTTCAGCAAGGACAGGAAGATGTTGTGGTTCAATGTTTAGGGGCTCTGGAATTTGGTCTTTGGTCAGAGAGACTAAAGGCTTAATAATCTTACCAAAGGACAATGTTCAGCTGCTTCCAAAGTAGTATACAATTATCTTTTGGTCACAGAAACAGATAGTTGTTGAAGAATGTATGTGCTTTGGGGAAACAGATAAAGTGACTGCAGGCAAAATGAAAACAAAATACTCTGCCTGGGGTAGGCACCACTGGATCTTTGATTTGAAAACTTTTTTCCTCTCTGATGAAGCTAAAGGTGGTGATAGCCATTATCTTGACTGGTCTCAATACTGAGTACTGGACCAGAGAGGATTATTTTTTAAAATGGAAAGTAAAATATTTGAGAGAACAGGAGGGTTTTCTGTATAACCTTGAGAAGATGAGTGTATATCCATTGTAAATTCTTCCAGGAGAAGACGAAAAGGACCAAGAAAATTCCATGGACAGTTATCGTCCATGGGGTCACGAGGAGTTAGACATGACTGAATGATGACAATCTGGGTTAATCAGTTTATTAGCACAGCATGCAGTTATATAACATCAGATCTAAAGCCCTTTGGTAGGCACAAGGACACTGAAAGATAACAAAGCTTTCCTATAATCAATGATGAGGAGCAAATTAAGTTATATAATCGTGAGCAATAAAGGTGTTTCAGTATGACCACAAGGAAGAGTACTAATTACAAGTCATATCAGAATGTTTTCTGGTATTTCTCTGAAATGATATGAACAAAGCTTTACAGGAATAGAGAACTTTTGAAAGTCACAAAATGAATGCTGTTCTTAAAGAGGAGTTGGTTTGGTTCCTTCAGTTCCCTGCTGAGTGAAGTTCAAAACTTGCCTTGGAATTCCAGACTTGACAGTTGGGAATCATTCCATCTTTATTTCACAGATCTTTTCACCATTTTCTGTTTTTCAGCCAAATTGGTTGCTCCCCTCCCCATTACATGCATTCTACCTCCTTGCTTCTATTGTTTTCTGTATTCATATTCTCTCACTCCCTTCTCACTGGAATCTTACACTACATTGAAAGCCCCACTCAAACACCACTTTTCAAATTAATGAATGAATATCCTTTTTAAGTGCCTGATCTATGCCAAAAACTGTTCACTGAACCTCTTTCCCCTTGCCCTCCTTTCTATATGCAGCCTTGAGCTTCAGTGTTATTTGTACTTCTTATATGCTTATCATGGTTTTTTTTTAGTTATTTGTCTATTTGTCCTGTCTTCCTTTCTAGACTCTAAACTCCCTTTCTTAAAAATTTGAAGACTCCCTATTTTATTTTAATCAATCATTAACCATTTATTAAGTGCCTATGTGCCAGGTATTGTGCTAAACTCTGGGGATACAAAAAAAAAGGCAAAAAATAGTACCTGTCCTCAAGGAACTGACAGCCTCATGGGCGAGAAAAAAAAGCAAATATGTACAAACAAGCTCTGTTCAGGATAAATAGGAAATGATGAACAGAGGGAAGACTCTAGAATCAAAAGGGATTGGGGAAAGGCTTTCTGTAGAAGGCAGGATTTTATTTGGGACTTGAAGGAAGTCAGAGCAGTTTATAATTTCCCCAGTGCCCATCCCAATGCTTAGTCAGTGTTTACGGATGAATAGAATTAGTATCTGATTACAAACTGACACCTAGACTCTTGAATGCCTTGTCCTTCCGGGCTCATCACTTACCTGATGTGTGTTGAGAGTTAACTACATAGATAAGGGTTCTGGGACTTCAGAGCTTTCTATTCTAAACCCCTTGTTTTAGACCCAAGGAAGCTCTAACTGGGAGAAAAAAGTCAAAGAACTCTACCAGTTGGTAATAATACTTATAATTTTTATCAGTTAATCTTGTGGCTGCAACTTTGTTGAATTCAAGTATTGTCTCAGTTTTTGTTATGAGACTGTTGGATTTCTAGGATGTATTATTACAATGTCAAATAATATTTTGACCTTTTAATTTCTAACATTATTGTTTCTAATATGTTTCCTGTCTCAATGCAACTGTTAACATTTCTGATACTGTGTCTAATAGAAATATGGAAGAGGAGCATTCAGTGTGTGTGTGTGTGTGTGTGTGTGTGTGTGTAGCTGTTTCTAATTCTTCTTCATTGTTATGTTATGTTGGTTTTGGCTCCAAGGCAGATAATTTTGATTCTTTTAAGGACAATTTGTGTAGTATGGGCGCTAATTATTCCTTACAGTTAAATACAATTGTCCTGTGAATCCATCAGGACTGGGAGTTATTGCTTTATTTTTGGTATCCTCTTTATGGTTAGATATATTTACTTTTCTGAGATTGAGTTATTTAAGATCTCTATCTGGTCCTCTGTCAGTTTGAGTATTTGACATATGTGTGTGTGTGTATGTGTGTGTATACATTTATATATATATATATATATATACACATATATATATACATATGCATAAAATCTTGATTTTTTGGTGTTCTGTCTCTTTGGTGTTCTCAGTTTTGTTAGCATTTAACTGGGCATATTATTCTGATTTTGTTGTGATTTCATCTTGCTACTTTGATATTTTGTTAATTTGTTTTTCTGCCCTCTTAATAAGATTGGCTGAAGTTTTATCAATTTTCTGTCTTCTCAAAAAGACAGTTTTTAGTTTTATCATTTCTATAGGTTTTTTCAGTTCATTTTCTTCTATTTTTTTAATGCTCCCTTTTGGTGCTTATTTTAGGTTTGTTTATTTATTGGCTTTCTTTTTCTTTTAAATATATGAATGATGCGGGATAGGTTTTGGGGAGATTTCTAATGAGAAATCCTTTCTAGGTTCGTGTCTGAAAAGAATTACAGGCTCATCTGTCTTTTGGCAGATTTACAAAAGTGTATTGATTTACAGGACAAAAGGGGTAGGGTGAGGAAACCTGGCTAGGAAAAGCTCGCAAGGGGCAAGGAAGGGGGGGTGTTCAGAGAAAGTTTGGAAGTGTGACGCTCTGCAGGGGGGCAGATGGCCTACCAGAATGCATACCTGACCTGCCAGAAAAGGCTAGAGCTACAAAGGGCCACCTGCAGAGTTCTAAGGGCCAGAGAGGCATTTTTAAAGATACAAAGCTGTCAATCATAAGTTCATTAAGCTACTGAGGTGTACAAAGGTGGAGTTAGGGAGGAGCCTGGGAGGGGCCAGGGAGTAGCCAATGCTTAAAGGGACATGTACCTTTGACATCAACTGCGCATGTGTTTTACCCATAATACACTGGGACAAACAGCAGGAGGGAAGGGGCAGGGGGTGTGGTTTGAGCCCTGAAATGTCATGAGGTCGACCAGCAGTCACAGATTTGAGGTCAGGTCAAATGAGATGTTCCCATCCTGATTTGCAAGTGGATGGGTTTGGTTTGCTAGGACAAAAGGAGGTAGTACCTAGAATGAAGAGTTAATGGTTTGAGAGGAAATAGCTCTAGGCTGGGTCAGGGAAAGACAAGTACAGCTGGGGGAAGGGGAGAAACAGTTAAGAAATGTGGCTTTTACAGCTTAACACAAAACTGAATGAATAAAATCCTAAAGTTACCCCAAAATATATGACATAGGCCATTCAGCACCTCTTCATGAATATGTCTGTCCTCTCCCTTTCTATTTTGATGAAGTATGTTTTTAGGGATATGATTTTTATTCTTAAGGATTGATTTAGCTACATCCCAGAAATTTTTATATGTCATTTAAATCTTTATCATTTTCTTATTTCTATGATTTGTTCTTTGATCTGCTCCCTTATATGAATATATGTGTGTATTTAAATATACTTGTGTGTATAATATTTATGTATATCCTGTTTGTTCCTTTGTGTATTTGTTTGCAGTATTTTTGTTCTAACACTTGGGCAGTTTTTAAAAAAAGATTTTATGTAGTGCTGAGAGTATGTATACGTGCATATATGTATAATTACATATTCATATATGTATGTTCTTTAGCAGTCCATTTAGATGATGCCATGTATCTTACCTCTAGTTTCCTCAGCAATTTGTTCAATTCTGTATTTTCATTTTTGTTTATAACTTTCTGTGAGACTTACCTGAACCTGAGAGAGAGCCATTGGAATCCCTCCCACTGTTGTATTACTTTGTATGTCTTCTCGTAACTCTTTTATACATTTAGATGCTAAAATATTTGGAGCATTTAAGTTCAATATTGAATTGGTTTGTTATTTATTGTTCCTTTGAGCATCATGTAGTTTCCTTGTTTATCCCATTTTCTATTTTGTATGTTTGCCTTTGTTTTGTCTGATAGCATGATTACAAATCTTGCTATATTGGATTGACTTGATGCATATTAAATTTTTTCCCAGCCCATAGTTTTTATTCTGTGTATGTTGTTTGTCTCTCAAATGTGTTTCTTACAAACAACAGATTGGGAGGTTTTATTTTCTCATCCAATCTGTCACTCTTTCTTGTTGGATCCATTCACATCGAAAGTTATTAGACTTATGAGGTTATTTCTAATGTCCACCATTTGTCTCAAATATTGTTTTTTCCCTAATTAAAAAATTTCCCCTCTTCATCTGAAAACACAGCATTCAGTCTCTTCAGTTATTTTAGCTTAATCTATTTTAAATCAATTCTGTTCTTACCTGATTTCTTTCCCTCATGCTTCAACCTCCCTTTCTGTTTGTTATCCTTTCCTCTGTTTTGGAGAATTTGCTTATTAGCTCCTTTTTCTTGGTTGCTTTTATCAATTTATTTCTTTTTTCCCTTTTAGATTTTAATCAAGTAGAATCCCCATCCTCTTTTCTCCTTCAGCTTGTTCTGATAGTTTGTTACTTCGCTCTCTGCACTTTTTTCTAATAATGATTTCTTTTCTGCATTATTTAGCTTCTCTTTCTGTCAGTTGTAGAGTTTTGTTATTTGGCTCATGATTCTTTTACACATTTAGTCCTTCTTTAGACTGTGTATTCCTATTGGAAGCACAACTTTTGAGGTTCCCATTTTTTTCTAAACAATTTCTGTTATTGCTTTGTAGATATGACCCTGGCTCCTCTTTTTTTTTTGTTGTGCCTCACCCTTAGAAATGCCCCCTCTTGCAGATGATAGAGAGGATATTTGTCCTGTGGTAGGAATCTCCCTATGACCCTATTGTTCCTTTGTCCTCCCTTTAGCCATTTTTCTGATTTACCTCAAAATTTCTTCCCTGAGTTCATGCCTTTCTATTCTAGTAGAAGTTGGTTGTCCCCAGAAGTTGGGATTTCCCTTCTTCAGAAACAGGACGAATGGTCTTTCTAAATCCTTACATACCAAATCCTTACATATAAAACCCATTGTAAGATCCCCTTTTCTCTTTCTAGGATATCTGCTATGACCAGAGCATTTGGGTGGGCTAGTGATTGGTGAGATTAAAGAGATGGGGGTGTAATCAATAGTCTGTTTATTACAGAGTCATTTCATACAGTGCCAATGATACAAGGAGCCCACAAAGTTTATAAGTCCCCCAGCCTAAGAACTAAGTGACTAGAAAAAAATGCAAACAATGTACAAGGACCCTCCTTTGATCTCATTCAATCTTTACTCTAGCTTAAGGCTAGTTATTCATTAGTCCTTTATCATAGGACCATGTCCGGAGGCATAAACAAACAAGACTACCTGCCCTCCTGATTATCTGCCCTGTAACCCTGCATATGTTTGTATAGGAGAGAGGAATGTTCCATGAATGGGACTGGGAGTCCCCTGAAAGTTCTCTACAGATATCTCTCTTCTCCCATAGGAGCTTTCATCACTGGCACCCCCTTCTCACCACTCAATCATATTTCTTTCCTTCTTTTCCTCTTTTTCAATCTCTCCCCTTTTCCTCTTTGCTTATTCTCCTGTAGGTTTTCTTTTTCTTGAGAGACTGCAGGAGTTATTTTCCCTTCTTTTTAGTCTTTGACTTGATTTATCCTTTACTTTGACTTGCATCTTGAACTCTTTTTTGACTTGCATCTTGAACTCTTTCTTGCAGTTTCTGATTGGTGCAGGATAGTCATGTGTTGTTCAATCTTCCTTTCCTTTAAATTTTAATATCTTTCTCCTGGTTGCTTGCAGAATTTGTTGTTTGTCAGTGCAATGGTTAAGTTGAACTAATGTCTGTCTTAGAGTTTATGGAATAGGGTTCCTTCCACCTCTTGGAGATCTGTGGATTCTTTTGATTGACACTTTTTCTTCTGTGTTTGACTTTCTGGGCAGTTTTCTTTTAGTATTTCCTGTGTTATGGTGTTAAGGTTATTTTGTTCTTGTTGTTTCATGGAGATCTATAATCAGATAGGGGATGCAGTGAATGCTGGGCCTGGATTCAGGAAAACCTGCGTTAAAATACAGTTTATAACACTAGATGTATGACCCTGGGCAAGTCATTTGCTATCTGTTTGCCTCAGTTTTCTCGACTGTAAAATGAGGATAATAACAGCACTCACATCCCCCCTCCCTGGCTTGTTGGGAGGATCAAATGAGATAATATTTTTAAAAGTGCTTGGACAGTTCCTGGCACAAAGTAGGCACAGTATAAATGATTATCCCCTCCCTTTCCCTTTTAGGTTGTCTCTGTGTATCCTGCCTTTGAGATCAATGAGTTTTGCTTGTATGGAGATGATGCTTTTGTTGAACATTGCTGCTTTTTGCTACACTTCTTCCAGATTGCCCTTCACTTCCATATTTTGCATGCCCAATCAGTTATTCTCTTTTGTTTCTTTGGTGAGACTTGCCATTACGGATTCAAGTTTTTCTATCGTACCAATTATTTCTGTTGTACAAGTGTTGACAAAAGACCTCTGGGTCCAAAAAGAAGGACTCTAAATGAACAGTTCAGTCATAGATTACAAAGTGTTTATTGTCTGAGAAAAAGAACTTGTAAGGGAGGGAAGAACTTAAAAGAACAGAGAGGGAGAAAGTTCTCAGGAGTGGGAAAATGGTGAGATAATAGTTTCTAGAGACTTGCAAGTGGGGAAGGAATAGGGTAAAGGGAGGAGAAGTCTGTACACACAATAAATCAGTATGTTTAGGAAGTCCTCAAATTTCCATTTTGTATGCTATAAGGGAGGAAAGGCTGTGGGTAAGATAAAGAAAGTGCATCCAACCTTTAGGGTTGGTACCCTGCTCCCTCTTCCTCCAGAACTCTAGAGAGCTGCGGCTGCAGGACAGTGGTACTTGGAACTGATGGGGATGATCAGGAATAATCAGAACTGACAAATATGTTGGTGAGGTTGAATTGCTAGGACTGCCTAGGATGGTGATATTCTTCATGCTTCCTGATATGGTGGGGCTTGGAGCTCCCTAATTCCCACTAGAACTGGGGGGTACTCGTGGTTGGGACATGGAGAGGAAGGAGAGGCGGAGTCTGTCCCATCTGACCACTGACAAAAAACAGCCAATGTTTCCCTATATTGTTTGTTTCCTGATTTAGCCCTTTTGCACTTTTGTGTATATCAGTGCATCTGATGATAAATACAAAACCCGTCAGTTGCCTACATTCTTTCCTGGGTGTGACTAATGTCATTGTGGATGGAGATTTGAGAAGAGTTTTGGTCACTTTAAAGGAAGGGAGATGTCCCTTTTTCCATTGTGAGCTGAAGAGGGGAAATCCAAATGAGATTTCCTATAAGCAAGAAAGATGAATTTTAATAGTGACAAACAGAAGTTTCCCATAAATAGGAGAGAATAGAAAAACTAGAGAGTTAAATGATATTTAACAGTTTTCAAAAGAAAAAAGGCAAACTACCAATAATCACATAAAATGCTCAATATCAGTAATAAGCTAAATAAAAATTAGAACAGCTCTGTAGTTTTATGTCATGAACACCAGGTTGCCAAACTGACCAAAAGGATAATGATAATTGTTGGAAGGGCTTTAAGATCGATTCAACCATTCTGGAAAACAAGTTGGAACTAGGTACTAAAAACCACTTAATTATAGCTCTTTCACCCAGTGATAAGACTTCTAGCATATACTTACAGTGAGATCATTGATAAATTGGAAGGACTCATTTTTGAACAAATATTTATTGCAGCATGGTTTTTTTTTTGTTTGGGTGTTTTTGGTAACAAAGAAAAGGAAACAAAGTGGGTTACTATCCATTTTGGCAAATAGGGAATGCCTAAAAATTATGGTATATTAATATAATGAAATATCATCATGAGAAATAATAAAAGGGACATACTTAGAAACCTGGGAAGAGTTTTATGAACTGATGAAGAATGATGTTAGCAGAACCAGCAAAAATATTTATATAATGACTACAACATTATAATGGAAAACAACTTTGAAAAACTTAAGAAATTAAATCAACCATGACCACAGAAGACTGCTGATGATAGAGTTGAGGTATAAAATGAAACTTACATTTTCATATAACGCTAATATTTGAGTTTGTTTTGCTGGATTATAGTTATTTTTTAAAAGGGAGGTCATGTATTTTGTTGCTTGAGAGAGGGAGTTGAGGGAGATTAGTGATGATGTCAAAAAAGAAAAAAAAGAAACAATAACAGCCTTAACGAAACAAAAATACTGAAAATAAATAGGAGAAGGAAGTTCAGGAAAGGACACAAAGAAACATGGAGGATGGGGACCACTACGTTAAAATCTAATATACTTTTTAAAAAAACCCAAGTTGTACATAATAGATTCATGATGCCTTGCAATTCTCATTCTCTGTTCATCTTTATGTAAGGAAATGTTTATTTTTTTATGTCCATCAAGTTTATGATGACGTAAAAATATTTGTAAGATGAAGAAAGATACAATCGGAGAAACATAACTGTTTTCTGATATAAATATGACTTCTTGTTGTTTAATCATTTCAGTTGTGTCCAACTCTTTATGACCCCATTTGGGATTTTCTTGTTAAAGATATTAGAATGGTTTGGCGTTTCCTTCTCCAATAAATGTGGTCTAGATAGGCATAAATGTTAAGTGCACTCAACATGAACTATCATTTGGTTCAGAAGAAGCTGATATCTAATTAACCACCATCAAAAAACAAATAATGGCATGAGGGTCAAATCTGTTATCAAGAATCAAAGCAAGCTGATGTAGTTTTGCCAAAAAAGACTTTGGTGTTTAGAGAATATTGGATTTGTTTGAAACAAACTGAATAGAGACCTGATAAGATTAGCGTGCTTGAAAATGAGAAAGCCCAGCTGAAGATGAAACTGGAAAGTGAGGCAGAACCAATCAATTAACTTGAATTTATTAATTCAGTTAATAAAATGGGCATGGTGGTAGGTGCTGGATATTGAAATACAATCTGTTGATCAATTCCTACACATAAGAAGCTTATGTTCTAATGAAGAGAAAAAAGGCACATACATAGTATGTACTCTGTGGGGTATACAAATATACAGAATAAATGCAAGGAGAAAAAATGCAAATCGAATGTAGTTAAATACAAGGTATATAGGGAAGTAGGATGCTAGTGGTTTAGTCAGTCATTGTTTATTAATAAGCACCTACAATGTGCCAGGCTCTGTGCTAAATGTGGGAAATACAAAAAAGAGGCTAAAAGGGCAGCTAGGTGGCACAGTGAACAGAGCACCAGCCCTGGAGTCAGGAGGACCTGAGTTCAAATCTCATCTTAGACACTTGACACACATACTAGCTGTGTGACCTTGGACAAGTCACTTAACCTCAATTGCCTTGCCTTCCTCTCTCCAAAAAAAAAAAAAAAGGCAAAAGATAATCCCTGTCCTCAAGGAATTTATAATGTAATGGGGCAAAAGAAAGACTTCATGAAGAAAGTGGTGCTGGAGATGTACTTTGAAAGAAGAGAGTGATTCCATGAGGTTTAAGTGGGGAGGAAGAGTATTTCAGGCTCTGGGGGCAGCCAATGTAGAGTCACAGAGATAAAAGATGGGGTATTTGTGTGAATGTGGGGAGGTATGGGGGAACTGCATGATAAGTCTGGAAATGTAGTTTGGGGCCAGGTTGGGAAGACCTTTTAAAACTAAATAGAATCATTTCTATTCCATTGTAGAGGAACTAGCAAGCCACTGGAGTGTAATTGGGGAGGGATGTGATGAAATTTATGCTTAAGGAAAATAATATTGGTAGCCATGTAGAGAATTTTCTGGAGCGAAGAAAGTCTTGAAGCATGGAGAGTAATTACAATTGCTCTTACGATAATAACAGCTAATAATAATAACTTGCTAGCATTTATATAGCACATTAAGATTTGCAAAATGCTTGACAAATATCTCATTTTATTCTCACAACAACCCTGGGTGATAGTTGATGAGACTTGGAATGAAAGTGGTGCTTGACTAAGTAGACAAGGGTACAGAGTTAAGAACTGATGTGGTATGATCTGGCAACTTTTTGGATATGTGGGTTAATGAGTCAAGGACAACATTGATAGTAAGATCCTGAGGAAATGGAAGTACTCTGGTGCCTTTGGGAAAGAATGGGTTTGGAAGAACCCTGTTTGGAACCCTGCCTGTTTGGAAGAAGAACGGGTTTTGGGGGAAAGAGAATAAGTTCTCTCTTGGATATATTTTGAATATAGAGTTTGAGATGTCTCTAGGACGTCTAATTTGAAATTTCCGATAAGTAGTTGGTATATAGTACCTGAGTTCAGGGAAGAGACTTGATCTGGACATAGAAATCTTTGAGTCATCATCACTGAGATGAAAATTAAACTCACAAGGGTAGTGAGGTTACTATGAGAGAATGCAGAGAGAAGAAAACAATCAGCAGAGATTGAGAAGGAACAGTCAGACATATTGGAGGATGATCAGAAGAGAATAATATCATGAATCCCAGAGAGGAGAGAGTAAATGGTCAACAATGTCATATTCAGTAGAGAGGTCACAAAGAATGAGGAATGAGAAAAATGCATTTGGCATCTAAGATAATTGATAATCTTGGTGAAAGTAGTTTCAGTTGAATGATGAGGCTGGAAACCAGATAGCATAGTTGACAGAGTGAGAGGAGAGGAAGTGAAAGCAATGAGTGTAGACAGCTTTTTCTAGGAGCTTCGCTGAGTAAGAAAGGGGAAATATAGGATGATAGCTTGAAGAAATGGTAGAAGCTAACAAAGGGTTTTTAAGGATTGGGGAGATTTGGGCATGTTCAAAGGCAACAAAGAGGCATCCAATAGCTTGGGGAAAGATTGAAGATTAGAGAGATGGAGGGGGTGATGAAAGGAATTAATTTTTTTGAAGAGGATGGGAGGGGATGGCATCTAGGGTACATATGGAAGTATTGGCCTTGGCAGATTGAAGGGAGATTCCATTATCAGACATTAGGGAAAAAGAGGAGAGAGTGGGATATAATGTCAATCAATCAGTAAACACTTATTAAGCACCTACTGTGTGCCAGGCAGGTGCTAAGTGCTAGGGATACAAAAAGAGGGAAAGAGAAAAGACAATCCCTCCCCTCAAGGAACTTATAATTGAATGGGAAAGACAACGTGCAAACAAATATATAAAAAGCAAGCTATATACAGGATAAATAGGAAATAATTAAAGAGAGAAAGCACTGGAATTAAGAGGGATTAGGGAAAGTTTTCTTTAGAGGGTGGATTTTAGTTGGGATTTAAAGGAAACCAGGGAAGCCAGTAGTGAGAGCAGACGACAGAGAATATTTTAGGCAGGAGATTAGCCACAGAAAATGCCAGAGCCGAGAGAGGGGATGTTTAATTCGTGAAACAGCTAGGAGGCCAGTGTCATAGGATCAGTGAGGGCTGTGAATGCCAAACAAAGCATCTTGTATTTACTCCTGGATGCAATAGAAAGCTACTGGAGTTTGTGTAGTAGGGGATAACAGGATCAGATCTGTGTTTTAGGAAAATCACTTTAGTGACTGAATGGATAATGTATTACAGTGAAGAGAGACTGGCAGACCCAGTAGCAGGCTATTGCAATATTTAAGGCATGATGTGATGAGTGGTGTCTGTGCAAAAATAGAGAAGGGAATGCATTCAGGAGGCATTGCAAAGGTGAAATAGGCAAGTCTTGGCAACATATTGGACATGAGGGTGGGAGGATAGAGTGGGGAGTGAGACTGAATGACTTCTACGTTGCTAACCTGAAGGGAGGATGATATTGCCCTCTGCAGTAATAGATAAGGTTGAGAAGATTCTGGGAAGATGATGGAGTAGGAGGATTCCAGACTCTCCAAATTTTCTATAACAAGCAAGACAGAACATTACCTCAAAGTAAATGTAGAGTGGCAGAAATAAAAGCTGAGGTAAAGTAGTTGTCTTTTCAAGACAACTTGAGAAGACCTCAGGAAAGACAGTCTGCAGGGGTGGAAACCTTCAGGCTGACTCCACTGAATAACAAAAGAATAAGCCCTGGTGGTAGCTGGGGAAATAGCCTCAACCTCAGTTTTCACCCCCCTGACAATGTGGGGTCAGATACAGACTAAGGAAGATTGAAAGACACTCCATAGTCTTGCGCTGCCAGGCACAGCTGTGCTGATCAGACGGGCTACAGGAGTGGTTGAAAGGGAGCAAACAGACCTCCAGTGAGTGTGTTAGCAGAGGGGTGGGGGTCAGAGTCCCTGGTTTCGGGAGTAGGGCTGAGGGGAGAGCTAAAGTTTTTAGCTGTGGGAGGGACTGCAGGGAACAAGAGTTTGCAGGACAGTGTGGTTAGAGGCTGTAGCTATGGCTCAGGAGGATGGAGAGGATATCCAGAGATGGGACATCCCAGACAGACCCCAGAAAATAGTGGTAAGAAGGACCTGAAGCCTGGAGCACCATTCCCCACACCTCAGGACTAGAACCTGATAAACTGCCAGAAATTTAAAAAAAAATGAGTGAGCAAAGGAGAAAGAACACAATCATAGACAGTAACTATGGGAATAAGATCTGGATTCCTATTCAGAGGATGATAGTGAAGTTTTAAAAAGCCACTACTACCTAAAAGAGAAACATCAAATGGTCACAAGTCCAAAGAGTTCTTGGAAGAACTTTAAAAAGACATCAAAAATCAAATAAGAGAAATCAAGGAAATATAGGGGGAAAGGAGCAATACAAGAAAATCAAGAAAATTATGAAAAGAGAGTCAACCAATTGGAGAAAGAGATTAAAACTTAAGGAAGAAAATTACTTGAAAACTAGAATTAGGTAAGGGAAGTGAATGACCTAAGACACCAAGAAATAATAAAACAAAATCAAAAGAATGAAAAAATAGAAAAGAATATAAAACATCTCAGTAAAACAATTGATCAGAAGACAACATAAGAATTGTTGAACTACCTGAAATTTATGATTTAAAAAAAGAATGCAATATTACACAAAATAATTAAGGAAAATTACCCCAATGTTCTAGAAAATGAAGATAAAGTAAAAATAGAAAAAAAATCAACCAATCCCCACCTGAAAAATGATGAAAACTCATAGGAATGTCATAGTCAAGTTTCAAAGTTTCTGGGTTAAGGGGAAAATATTACAGGCAACAAGAAAAAGTTTTAATATTGCAGAGCCACAATCAGAATTACACAAGACCTAGCAGCTTCTATATTAAAAGACTGTAAGTCTTTGAACTTTATATTTTGAAGAGCAAAGGAGGTAGAGTTGTAACCAAAAATAACTTGCCCAGCAAAGATGAGTATAATTCTGAATGAAAAAAAAAATGGACATTTAATGAACTGAAAGACTTTCAGGTATTTGTGACAAAAAGACCAAAACACAATGGAAAACATGATTTAAAAAATCAGGAGAAATATAAGGCAAAGAAACATTAAAGACCAATTATAAGGCACTTAATAAGTTCAGACATTTTCCTTTTGTATGAAAATGTTATCAGTATTCTTAATAGTATCATTATTGTTTGCATAGTTTGGAAGAAAGGTTGGCACTGAGCTGAGCATGATGGGGTGATTTAAAAAAAAACAAAATTGAATAAAGTAAAAAGGAATAGTTATACAAATTAGCCATGAAAAGAAGAACTGATACAGAGGAAACAGGTGGGAATGGAGGGCTGGCAGTACTGGAATCTTATTCTCATCATATTTAGGATAAAGAAGGAACAGCATAAACATCTAGAATGGTATAAAAATCTTCTAAATTCATAAAGAAATAAGAAGATGAGGGGATGGAATAAAGAAGGGACTTTTAGAAGGGTGTGTAGATTAAGATTTTGGAAGGTGGTGGAGAGAACAAGGGAGAGTTTCCTAGGGGGTAGATAAAATACAGAATAGGAGAGTAAGGAGATAGGATAAAGAAGGGATTCATTAAAAGGGTGTGAATAAGGGAGGCAGTGGTTAGAATAAACTAGACTGGGGAGGGATAATGTAAAAAGAGAGGCTGAGAAGGACAGTAGTGAGAAAAAAATAGAATGGAGGGAAATACACAAATAGTAATTATAACTTTGAATGTGAATGGGATTAATTCACCCATGAAACAGAAATGAATAGCAGAATGGATTAAAAATCAGAATCTGACAATATGTTGTTTACAAGAAACAACATATTTATAAGATACAAAGTTAGTATAAAGGGATGGAGTAGAATAGATTTTGCTTCACCTGATGTGTAAAAAAAAAGCAGGGATAGCAATCATGATCTCAAAGTTAAAGCTAAAATAGATTTAATTAAAAGAGATAAACAGAGAAACTATGATAAAAGATACCATAGACAATGAAGTAATATCAATTCTAAATCTATATACACCAAATACTGTAGCACCTAAATTTTAAAAATTACACCTAATATTTTATGAAAATATTATATGCAATTATATGTAAAAAATTAATGTAATTAATTATATGTAATTATATGTAAAAATGATATTTATATGTAAAAAAATTTTTTTACATTTGTTTTCAAAATTTTTTGAGTTCCAAATCCTTTCCCTCACACCCTCCCCTCTCCACCTTATTGAGAAGGCAAATAATTTGGTATAGTTTATACTTGTGCAGTCATGCAAAACGTATTTCCCTCTTAGTCATGTTGTAAAAGAAAACACAAAAAAGTCTAAGAAAAATAAGGAAAAAATGTGCTTTGATCTCCATTCAGACTCCACCAGTTATTTCTCTTTAGATGGACAGGATTTTTCATCATCAATCCTTCAGAATTGTCTTGGATCACTGTATTACTGTAAATGCCAAGTCATTTATAACTGAACATCACATATTTTTATTGTTATTGTCTACAACATCCACCTGTTCTGCCCACTTCACCTTTCATCAACTCATGTAAGTCTTTTCAGGTTTTTCTCAGGGCATCTTGCTTATCATTTCTTATAGCATAATAGTATTCTACAATCATATACAATAACTTCTTCATCCATTCCCAAATTGATGGACATCCCCTCAATTTCCAATTCTTTGCAACCACTAAAATAACTGCTATAAATACATATAGGTCTTTTTTCTTTCTATTTATTTTTTAATCTCTTTGGGATATAGACCTAGGAGTGATATTGCTTCATCAAAAGGTATTAATGGTCTTATAGCCCTTTGGGCATAGCTCTAAATTGTTTGACAAAATGATAAAATCAGTATGCAACTTCACCAGCAGTACATTAGTGTCTTAATTTTCCCACATTCCCTCCAACATTTGTCATTTTCCTTTTCTATCATATTAGCCAATCTAATAGGTGGGGAGGTGGTAGCTCAGAGTTGTTTTAGTTTGGATTTCTCTAATCAGTAGTGATTTTGAGCATTTTTTTTTCATATAACTATAGATAGCTTTGATTTTTTTATATGAAAACTTCCTCTTCATATCCTTTGACCATTTATCAATGGAGAAATGGTGCTTATTTCTATAAATTTGACTCAGTTCTCTTTTTAATGGAGAAATGAGGTCTTTATCAGAGAAACGGTGTAATTTTTATGATTACTGTTTATTTCCCTCTGTCCCATTTTCCTCCTGTTTATTTTACTCTCTCCTTTCATGCTGCGCATTCTCAAAGTTGTTTTGCATCTGACTTTTACCTCCCCAATTGACCTTTCCCTCTATCAGCCCTCCTCCCCACTTCTCTTATCTTTCCCCTCCTGTTTTTCTGTAGGGTCAAATAGATTTCTTTACCCAACTGAGTGGGCATATTATTCCCTTTTTGAGTCATTTCTGATGAGAATAAGGTTCATGTGCTCCCTTCTACCCCCCTCATCTTCCTTTCCTTCAAAAGGCTCTTTTATGTCAGATAATTTACCCCATTCTACTTCTTCCTTTTACCTTCTCCAAGTGAATTCCTTTTTCTCACCCCTTAATTTTAATTTTAATTTAAAATAAATTTGTTTTTTTAGATAAGCATCCCATCATATTCAACTTACATCCATGCCCTCTGTTTATGTATATTTCTTCTAACTGCCTTAATAATGAGAAAATTTTTAGGAGTTACAAGTATCATTTTCCTGTGTGGGAATATAAACTGTTTTAACCTTATTAAATCCTTTTAAATTTCTCTTTCCTGTTTATTTTTTTATGCTTATTTTGAGTCTTGTATTTGAAAGTTAAATTTTCTGTTCAACTCTAGTTTTTTCATTGGGAAAGCTTGAAAGACTTCTATTTCATTGAATTTCCATTTCACCCAGGAAGGATTATACTCAGTTTTTCTGGGTAGGAGATTCTTGATTGTAATCCTAGTTCTTTTGCCCTCCAAAATATCATATTCCAAGTCCTCTAATCCTTTACTGTAGAAACTGCTGAATCTTGTGTTATCCTTACTGTGGCTCCACAATATATAAGTTGTTTCTTTTTGGCTGTTTGCAATATTTTCTCCCTGACCTGTGATCTCTGGAATTTAGCTATAATATTTATGGGAGTTTTCATTTTGGAATCTCTTTCAGGAGGTGATTGGTGGATTCTTTCAATTTCTATTTTACCTTCTGGTTGTAGAATATTAGGGCAGTTTTTCTTGATATTTTCTTGAAAAAGGATGTCTAGACTCTTTTTAAAAAAATTTAAAATTTTATTTTTCCCCAGTTACATGTCAAATAAATTATTAGCATTCATTTTTTACAATATTTTGACAATATTTACAAATTCTTCTCCTCTCCCTTCCCTCTCCTCTTCTGAAAATGGTAGGCAGCTTGATATAGTTTATACAGGTTATGTCATGTAAAGAATATTTCCATATTTCACTGTGAAAGAAGAAATAGATCAAAAGAAAAAAAAACAAGAGAAAGAATAAAGTGAGAAAATATGCTTTGATCTGCATTGAAAGTCCATCAATTCTTTGTTCAGATATAGATAGCATTTTCCTTTGTGAGTCCTTTGTACTTGTCTTATACTTGCCTTGAATGAATATATTGCTGAGAAGAGCGGAGTCATTCATAGTTGATCATCACACAATGTTGCTGATACTGTTGTAAGGATACTGGGATCTGAAGATCTTCCACGCCCCTTGAGCTTGCTAATGTAGCAGGAAGGGGTGGAGCAAGAGAACTCCCGAACCAAGCTAGTCTCCGTGCGGTGCGGACTGGAAGCGGCGTCAGAGGCAGTAGCTGCGGTTGCGAACTCCT
>CM053583.1:220283186-220296671 GCA_028627135.1 Pseudochirops cupreus
CCCAATTGAATATGTATGTTATTCTCTCTCACTTCTTGCCCCAGGGGCAAGGGCCAGAGCATGTGCTTCCTTCCAACAGAGTTCCCCACTGACCTTTTATTTTCTCTTTGGTGTTTAAGGGTTGAGAAGTCTGGAAACTGCCACAGCTGCTGGCAATTCACTCTCCTGAAGACTGCTCTGGCCCATTGGGGCCACCCTGGGGTGGAACCCCAGCTCATGGGGGACTATGTTGGGCTCCTGGTGTGCTGTAATAGACCTTTCCTGTTGGCCTGCCAGGCTGCCTTCAGCAGGAGATTTGTTTCTCTCTGTCACTTTGTGGGTTCTGTAGCTTTAGAATTTTAGAGTCATTTTTTTACAGGTATTGGAAGTGGTTGGAACCAGAGCCCACTCCAAGTTTGTGCTTCTACTCTGCCATCTTGACTCCACCCCCCAGGCTTGATTTTCTTAAGGAAATTTTATGACTCCTTTAGTGATCTTAAATTTCTTCTAGAAATAAAGACCTATTTAAAAATATTAATATTTTGCCAGTTGACATTATTTGGCTCTGAGGAATGGCAACTGCATGACGATACAAAAATTTAAACAACATTATCTAAAAAAATTAAAAATGAATACTAAACAAAGGGCAATGGAGAGGCATGTGGTGAGAGTGAGAAGGCTGCAACATTGAATTCATTCAGGGTTTCTTCACGTGTAATAAGCACTAGACAGCTGAAGTATTTCAGTGATATTCTTGAGATTTCAGAAGAAGGAAAGAAATTCTTATGGGAAGACATGGACCAAAGTCGTATAAACCAGGGATGTGATTCAAATTGTTAGAAGGAACATTTACATTGATATCAGAGATCAGTCTGAGAATTTCTAATATAAATGGGCTAATGGCCTAGAGGGGTGCTATAAAAATAAGATTTTTCTGAAGTAAAGAATCTGACAGTCTTTCAAGCAATAACAAAAAGTGGAATTAAGGTGGATTAAGGTGAATTTAAACTGTTTGAATGACCAGAGTCAGAGTAGTCATAATTAAGTCAATATGGACTTGGAAGAAAATCACTGATGAAATGCTCCAGAGATCTGTCTGTCCTTGGTCCTGGTGGCAGTGAACATTTTTAGCAGCGATGTGAATAAGGGATAGATAGCATGTTTGTGAAGCTGGCAAATCTGCAGATGTCAAGAAGTTTTGTTGGCACAAAACAGTGGATGAATTAATATAGATTTAATGAGAGTTTGACAGCTTCAGAAAGTGAGACAAACCTAATATGAGATAAAATTTAATATAGTCATAAAATTTTATACTCAGACTCCAAAAAGACCTTCATAAGTGAAAAGTAGGAGGCAATGTTTTTAAATTTTTTTTTAATTTTTAATTTTTTTGCTTTTTTGGAGGGGGAGAAGGCAGGATAATTGGGGTTAAATGACTTGCCCAAGGTCACATGGCTAATAAGTTTTAAGTGTTTGAGGCCGCATTTGAACTCAGGTCCTCCTGACTTCTGGGCCAGTGGTCTATTCACTGTGCCACCTAGCCACCCCTGAGGCAGTGTTTTTTTAAAAAAAAAATCAGAAATTTTTAGTGACCTGCAATCTTAAGATGCTTCAGCTGTGAGATACGGCAAGAACTCTGGGCTTGTTCCCATTTCATGTTTTGGGGGGCAGGAGTGTTTTTATCTGCTTGTTTGTTTTTTACCTCACTGTCTTCACCTGAGTATGAACTCAGATCCTCTTTTACAGCAAAGTGTAGCTATCTATGTTTAGGTTCTTCTTCCTTTGCTTACTCATTTTTATTTTGTTTTGTTTTTAGCAGCTTATTATTATAATCATGTTTTAATCCTGAGTGGTGGATAATGTTGCCCTAAGCCTCAGGTCCTCCCTACTGTTATATTCTGATTCTTCCTAGGGGCTCAACCTCAAGGATTTCTCTCCTTCTCAAGCCACAGTTAGGGCTGTCAGCTATACTGCCACCAAAATGTTCCTGCTCCCTGTGGGAACTGCACTCACTGTGCATGTGCTGGCTTCTCATTGCCCATAGCCATGGCCCAGGATCACTTCTGGTCAGCATTGCTGGGCCTGACTTCCAAAAACAGTGGAGGTAGGAGGATATCTTTCAGTCTTGTTCCTTAGATGAAAGTTTGTGAAGTAAAAGTTCATGAGAGTGTGACGTGAAAGTTTGTGAGGTGAAATTTATTGAGGCTATGAATGAGGTGAAAATTGAGGCCTAGTCCCTTTCCCAAAGGCTCCTACTCTTTGTTAATTCAGTGGAATCTGCCTGGAAGAGTCTACACTTCAGTCAAGCCAAACCTCAGCCTCTAAAAATCCTGTCTTTTCTGAGGTTCTCTCAAGTTATCTTAGGAGGACAACTAATTTACTTCTTTATTTTGGGGGTTCTATATTTATTTCATGGAGATTTTCTGTCTATTTGTGGAAGAAATCTGGAGAACCTGGAAATTTCTGACCTGCTCCACCGTCTTCCCAGAGTGTCCAGTCCAGAACTGCCAAGAGTTCTTGTAAGAGCTTAAAAAAATAACTTAAAAATCAAATGAGAGATCAGTGAAAAATTAGGAGAAAAATAATCTAAGAATATTATGAAAAGAAAGTTAACCAATTGGAAAAAGAGATACAGAATCTTAAAGAAGAAAATTTCTTGAAAACTAGAATGGGGCAAGAAGAATCAAATGATAAGATACCATGAAATAATAAAACTAGAAAAAATTTAAGAGAATCTGAAATATATGGGCCTTTGTGAAAAAACAAGCCTCCTTCAATCAAGCCCCTCCAATTCTATTGAGGCCATTAAGGGGCAGGGAAGATCTTCAAATTCCTTTACCATTACATTGCTCTTGCCACCATACTAGCTTTTCATGGTCAAGTTTTTTGTTGTCATTTCCTCATTTTTCCAGCCTATTTCTTGAGTTTTAACTTTATATTGAAGTTGGGTTCTGTTCAGCTGTGGATGGGGAGGCACTGTTTCAAACTTGAGGCTTTTTTGTACTGCTGTTTTTAGAGTTAGTTCTGTGAGTCTGCATGTTTTTGGCGCCTCCTAGATAGTGTGATCTGAGGAGAGGTGTTCTCTGCTTTCCTGGTCAAATCTCTGGTCTTTACTCAGGCAGGACCCTACTCATCTGCAGCCACAAGGGATGGTGTTCCTCTCTGCCCTGGAACTGTTACCCAGAATTGCATATGGGCAATAGAGTTGCCAATCAACAGCAGCTGCACCCAGTGCCAACAAAGCATCTCCTGTAATTTCTTTCTGACAAGTTGTCTAACCCCTTACCATATGTGGGCTGAGAGCTCTCAGAATTTCTGCTTCCACCAAGGCAGCAGTTCTCAACCTGTGGGTCATGACCCTTTGGGGGTTGAATGGCCCTTTCACAGGGGTCGCCCAAGACCATTGGAAAACACGTATTTCCAATGGTCTTAGGAACCAAGACACCGCTCCTCTATCTGTCTCCAGGCAGGTCCGCCCACATGCAGATATGCCCAGATACGCCCACATACGAGTATTAAAGGGTCGTGGCATTAGGAAGGTTGAGAACCACTGCAGTAAGGCCTTCCACTGCTGCTGGTGCTGCCCTAGTATGTGCTCTAAGACAGGCTTACCCCGATGCCACAAACCTCTCCTGCTGACCTCTTAAGTTATCTTAGACTGGAAGAATGTCTCTCTATGACATTTTGTTGCCTCTGCTATTTCAAAATTTGATTTAAGGAGTTATTTTAAAAGTTATTTGGATGTTTTAAGAGTTTAGCTGGGTTTCTGCCTGGATGCTGCCATTTCAGTGTTGTTCCTTTTACCATTTTGTTTGCTGTGTTATCAAAGGGTACTAATAAGTTATTTGACTAGTGAATTATTGAATCTTGCAAGTATGAGGGTCTGTGATTGAGAGAAGAAGCAATTCCATGGGGAAAATGGGGCTTGAGCTAATTGCAGACAGAGGATATTTGCATTTTGGGATCATTTCTGACTATATTCAAGAATATAGTCACAAGGCGTCTATGGAGATTTGAACCCAAATAGAACGTGAGAGCAGCAAATGAGTCTAGGGTGCAGTGTGGTTATTTTCAGGTATATCATTTACTCCAGCACACATTGAATCAAACAAATACACTTAGCACAATGAATTGTTACTATATTTTCGTTTTTACAAAGATCTTTAATGCCACCATCCAAAAGAATAACTAATGGTAGGAATTCCAGGTACTTTGGGAAGTACTTTATTTCTCATCATCTCTCATTTTCTTCCTTATTTGCCTCCAAATCATCCTTTCAAAATGGGAAGGAGGGAAGGTGGAAAAACAGAAAAGTGATTGTTCACGTGTTGATGACAGACATTTTCTAATGTCCCTTATTACTGGCAAGGTAGAAGGTAATGTATTTCCATTCCCAGCAGAAGATCTTATTATCAAATTTTGGAAGTTAACTTCATTAAAATAATGTCTTCCCTTTTTGGGAAAAGGAGAATTTTTTTTGAGGGGAAAAATACATGTAGTTCAAAGCCATATTTAGAGCTAAAAATGACCTTGGATATCTATATTTATATAGTAATCTATCCACACTTCATTGTTGCTTGGGGGGGGGGAGAGGAAGGGTAAAAAATAAACAAAGCAAAAAGTGCACAAGAAGACAATTTACAAGGAAGCAAAAAAAGAAAAAAAGGACAACTGTCAACAAAATGTCTAGTATTTATCATACAGGCTTTCTTGAAATGAAAATGTATCCTTACATATTTTGAATCCTCTTACGTCCTGCTAATGCACATGATATGCTTTTTTTTCTTAATTTGCATTTAAGTTCCAATACTTAAATTCATGACTTTTTTTTTCTTTTCTCTATTCTGTATTTGTGTTCTGGTATTTAAGTCTAAAATAAAATTTTTTAAAAAAGACCTTGGACATCATCTAATCCAGCTGTCTCATTTACAATTGAGGAAATTAACTCTTGCTCAAGTAAATTCGCAGAGTAGGAGAATGCTTGTGAACACTCGTGCAATCCAATCCAATTCAGCAAAAATATATGAAGTTCCTACTTATGTGCATATTGTGAGCTTTTAAATTTTCTATTTAACAAGTTATATACAGGAAAAATTGGAGATAATCAACAGAGTAAAGGCAGTAATGTTAAACAATACTGGGAAATGCTTCTTGTAAAAGATGAGATTTTATTGGGAACTTGAAGGAAGCCAAAAGACAGGGATGAGGAGGGAGAGAATTCCAGGCATGAGGGACAACTAGTGAAAATGCCAGGAGTGGGGAGATGGAGTATCTTGTTTGGTAAACAGTAAGGAAGACAGTGTCATTGGATCACAAAGCATGGGGTGGTAGTAGTGGCGGTGGTAGTAGGGGGATGATCTAAGCTATAAAAAGACTGGAAATATGGGAGGATAGGTTATGAACCTCAAATAGAGGATTTTATATTTAATCCTGGAGGTAATAGGGAGGGACTTAAGTTTATTGAGTAGGTGTAGTGACATGATCAGATCTGAGCTTTGAGATTATTGACAGCAGAGTGGATGTTGGAGTGTCAGAAAGAGCAAGGAGAAGCATTACTATTGGAAATCTGGTACACTGGGACTGCTAAAAGTTTACATAGCACATAGGTAGGATTGATTTCATAAGGGATGGTAAGGGGTGCACAATGTTTCTATTTTCAGTGGGATTAAGTTAAATCAGCCAAAAGGAATAGAAGTCATGAAGAGCACATCAAAACTGATGGGAATGGGTAGATTGGTAGGAGGAAACATGGTGTTCATTAAGTTCCTTTCTTGGCTTGTCTCCAACAGGCCTCCTCTGATATAAACTGTTTCCAACAAACAATCCAGAAGAGAACTGAGTCCAACTAATATATCCCCTGTGTTCAATGAAATATGAGCTGTAGCCCAGCTGATTGATGGAATTGCTTTTGTTTAATTGTTCACATTTCCCATACACCACTTCCTTAGAAAAATAACTCATTTACAGCATGACATCATAGGTTATATTGAATTTGGAACTTTTGAAATAAAATCCATGTTTTGTCCCCTTCTATTCCTTGAAATATTAAGACCTGGGTTTGCCATGCCATGGTTAAAATATGCTTCACAAGTAATTTTGATAAAAATATTTTTTAAAAGTACAAGAGGAAACTAATCTCATAGAAATGAAAGGACTAAAATTGATTTTTCTAAAACTCTAAAATATTGTGGGTATTTTTTCCCCAGTCCACTCTAGCCTCATCATACTGGTAATTTTTGTGTATTTTGATTTACCTTCCTTTCATACCTCTGCAGTACTCATTCATCTCATAGCATCAGACTTTCTAATACAAAGACATTTTCTAGGCTTGTTTCATATTTTCAGTTCCCACAGATGCCCAACATTATACTTTCTTATTTTGTTTCCTTACGCCCTTCCCCACACCATACCCTAACCCCTGCCCACTCAGGAAACCTAGACAGGAAAATTTGCCATTCTCAAAATATCTGAAGGGCAAACCATGTGTCGCTCATTTTCCATGTGAACCTCATTTCAGTGATTACCCACCAGAGGGAGGTAGTACCATTAAGGAAAGTATCAAAAACACATCTGTATTAAAACTTCCAGAACTTCATAAAAGGTGTCTGTAACACTTCTTTTGCCCCAGTTATTTCTCTTCCTCTATACCTTATATGTATGAATTAGAAAGCATTTTATGAAAAAATAGACAAAAAACCTTGGGGATTCTAGTAGGTTTTAAATGTGGTAGTATGATAGCCAAAAGAACTACTGCTGTGAAAACCACGGGCTTAGTATTCAGACCAAGAGAGCAGATTGGTCCATTGTGCTCAGCCTCGGTCAAACAGCATCTGGAACATTGTGTTCAGTTTTAGGCTCCTCATTTTAGCGCGTTATTTTTTTATTCTTCCATCATTTGCGTTTCCCAATGCCCCTTCTGCTGGTCAGTGAAGATTCCCTCATTTTTTAAAGTTTTCATTGGCATTGCTTATTTTTACATCACTTTCAATTCTGAATAAATTCTTTCCCTCTTTCCTATACTAGGGAGCCATCCATTTCAGAATAACAAAAGGTTAAAAGAAGAGAAGAAAAAAAACTTCAGGAAAGGCGCATCATCCTTGTCTAGCAGCATATGCAATATTCTATACTCATAATCCTTCACCTCTGCAAAGAAGGAAAGGAAGAACATTTTCCTAATTCTTCTTCAGGCCAAGGTTGGTCATCATAATTAAACAAATTGAGAGGCTTTTTGTTTTTTAGTCTTTCGTTTTATCTTGTCATCGTCATTGTGAATACTTTGGCTTACTTTGGATTACTTCATGTCTTCCATACTTGTGTCTTCTTTATGTTGTTTCTTACAATGCAGTAATATTCCATTAATTCCCAGACCACAAATTGCTTAGGCATTTCTCAGTCGATGAGCATCGACTTTCTTTTTAGTTCTTTGCTACAAAACTCCTTTCCCCAGCCCCAGATGTATGTCCCTTCATTTCCATCTACCTCGATCCTACCCCAGGGTCCATCTATTGTTCTATTCACCTCTTCTATTATGTCCTCTGAAATGTCTGTTCAGGGGTGTTGTGAGACTCAAATGAAAAATGGATGTAAAGCGCTTTGAAAACCTTAAAGCGTTCTGTAGATGCAGGTTATTGTTGTTGTTGCCACTACTGTTATCCTGTAATCGTCAGTCTCCAGTCCAGTGGTCACATTATTCTCTGACCTTCACTAAGCTCAAGGAATGTTTACAGAGAAATGCAGTAGTATGCTTGTAAGTGTTCAACAACTAGGTTTCCCAGAGGTAATAAATGTATGCAAATACATTTAAAAGCTTAATCTGTGTTATTAACACTCTCTTCAGTGAAAACAATCAACAAAACAATAAGCCTGAATTCACACTGAAAATTTAACAAAGAGAGAATATATGTGTGTGTGTGTGTGTGTGTGTGTGTGTATACACCACATGCACAACTGTATGTATATGGCTTACTTTGGATTAGTTCATGTCTTCCATACTTCTGTCTTCTTTATGTTGTTTCTTATACACACATATACTCACACATATACAATTGTGTATAGAAGTGTAACTTTTCCAGTAGGGACATAGGAGAGAAAGAAGATAAGAGAAAGAAGTGGGGACTGAAAAAAAGGCAGCTAGATGAAGAGAGACAGCTGTTAAAAAAAATTAGACTTTTGAGGAGGAAGGGGATAAAAAGAGAGAAGAAACAGAAGAAAATGAGATGGAAAGAAATATGGAGCAATTACAACTGTGAGTGTGAATGTGATGAGTTCAGCCATAAAATGGAAGCAGATGGCATCATGGATTAGAAACCAGAATTCAACAATGTGTGGTTTACAAGAGACACATTTGAAACAGAAGGACACACACAGAGTTAAAATAAAGGGCTAAAACATAATCTAATATGCTTCAATTGAATTTAAATAAGGTAAGGGTAGCAATCACGATCTCAGACAAAGCAAAAGCAAAGACTTAACTAAGAGGGATAATCAGGGAAACTACATTTTGCTAAAAGGTACCATAGGTAATGAAGTAATATAAAAATTTTTACAACAAGTTTCTTTGATAAATATATACTAAGTATAGAACTGAGTCAAATTTATAAAAAGACCCATTCCCCAATTGATAAAAAAAAAGAAATAAAAGGATATAAATAGTCAGTTTTCAGAAGAAGAAATCAAAATCATATAGTCAAATGAAAAAATGCTCTAAAATGTTATTAATTAGAAAAAGGCAAATTAAAACAATTCTGAGGTACCACCTCACACCTATCAGAAATGACAAATGCTGGAGGGTAGGACGGGAAAATAGGTATACTAATGAACTGTTGGTGGAGTCATGAACTTATTTAACCATTCTGGAGATCAATTTGGAATTAGACTAAAAGAGCTATCAAACTGTGCATACCTTTTAACTCAGCAAAACCATTAGTGAGTCTGTACCCCAAAAAATATAAAAGGAAAAGGGCCTGTATATACAGAAATATTTATAGCAGCTTCTTTTGTGATGGCAAAGAATTGGAAATCAAAGGCATACTCATTAATTGGGAAATGGCTGAACAAATTGTGGCAAATGACTGTGATAGAGTATGATTATGCTATGAGAAATGAAAAAGGAGAGTGGTTTCAGTAAAAAAAAAAAAACCATGACAAGGCCTATATGAACTGATGCAAAGTGAAGTGAGAAGAACCAGGAGATCATTGTGCACTCATGAGAGTCTCCAGAAAGACAACTGATAAATTCTTTTTTTTTTTTGCTTTTTTTTTTTGGAAGGGAGAAAGTAGGGCAAATGAGGTTAAGTGACTTGCCCAAGGTTACATGGCTAGTTTTTGTGTTAAGTGTCTGACGCCAGGTTTGAACTCAGGTCCTCCTGACTCCAGGGCTGGTGCTCTATTCACAGCACCACATAGCCACCCCCAGTAACTGATGAATTCTGTGTGCAAATTGAATTGTAATTTTCTCACTTAATTTTTTGCTTTTTTATGTGTGACATGGCTACTTTGGGAATATGTTTTGCATGATTTCACATGTATAATTGAGACCATATTGCTTGCCTTCTCAATGGATAGGGGAGGGCACAGGAGGGAAGAAGAGAATTCCCAACTCAAAATTTAAAAAGAGTCCTAAAAGTAAATAATACGATTTTTAAAACCTCACTTGATACTGCTAGCTATCATCCAATATCTCTCCTCTTGTTCTCAGCTAAAATTCTTGGAGAGAAAACACCCACAATCATTTCCTTCACTTTCTACTTCTTCTCCTCTCACTCTCTTCCATATTCTCTGTAGTCTGGTTTCTAACCTCATCATTCAACTGAAATTGTGCTTTTAATCAAAGAACTTTCTTGTCCATCTTCATCTCAACTTTTTCTGTAGAATTTGGCAGTGTTGATTACCTTCTCCTCCTGCAAACTCTTTCTTTTCTGAGTTTTTGAGATGCTTAGTTCTTTTTTTTAAACCAGTTTTATTCCTCCTTCTCAGCTTCCTTTGCTCGTTCTTCATCCCTATCACACAAACTATTTCCCACATCTCTGTCCTGGGCCCTCTTATCTTTTCTCTCTACAGAGGCTCACTTGGTGATCTCATCTACAACCTGGGTTTATTGATCATCTCTGTGCATTTGACATGTATATGTAATCTGATACAAATACCCAGATTTGTACATTGATAACTAGTGTGTATCATGAGTTTTAGTCCTGCATCAACAGATGTCTGTTGGATATTTCAAACTTGAAGGTCTTTCAAATTCAACACATCTTAAATAGAAGTTATCTTTTTTCCCAAAATCAACCCAAATTTTCTATTATGTTTTAGGACATCACCATCTTCCCATGTACCTAGATTCTCAACTTCCTTGTCATCCTTGACTTCTCACTCTCACTTATTACTTCATATAATATTCAATTAGTTGGTAAATCTTTTAATTTCTTTCACTTTAATACTTCTTATACACACATACACACATGTGTGAATGTATATATATATATATAAATCTTCTCTCCTCTACCTTCCCAGTTAAGGAGTTCATCACCTCTTCCCCATACTATTGTAAGAGCATTGAAGGATTGAATATAAAGTTCTGGCATCTGAAGCTTTCCACGTCCTCTCCGTGTCCTGACATTTCAACTTTCTAAGTAGTCTGCAATACAGCCATTTTGACCTATTTACTGTTCCTTGGACGAAACATTCTTCTGTCTGTATAGTTGTCCATTTCCCATGCCTGAAATACTTTTGCTATTCACCTCTGTCTTTTAGGATACTTGGATTCCTTCAAGACTTAACTCAAGGGCGGCAGGTCTCTGACTGAGGGTCCTCCTGCACCGCAGGCATGAAGATGGTGGCCGCAAAGAAGACAAAAAAGTCACTGGAGTCCATCAACTCGAGGCTCCAGCTGGTCATGAAAAGCAGCAAATATGTGCTAGGTTACAAACAGACCCTGAAAATGATCAGACAAGGCAAAGCCAAATTGATCATCTTAGCCAACAACTGCCCAGCCTTGAGGAAGTCAGAGATCGAATATTACACTATGTTGGCCAAAACTGGCATACATCACTATAGTGGCAATAACATTGAATTGGGTACAACATCAATAGCACTGAATTGGGAAGTACTACAGAGTATGTACACTGGCTATCGTTGATCCAGGTGATTCTGATATCATTAGAAGCATGCCAGAACAGACCAGTGAAAAGTAAACTGTATAAAAGCATACTTTAATAAACCAGGCCAAAACTTGCTTAAAAAAAAAAAAGACAACTCAAATACTACCTTTTGCAGGAGGTCTTTCCTGGTTTCTAGAGTCTCCCCTACTAAAGTTAATATTCTCTCTACTTTTTTTTTTTTGCCTTTTTTTGTATCCCTAGCACTTAATCCAGTGCCTGCTCTGTAGTAAACACCAAATAAATGCTAATTGATTGACTGATAACAATCAGTACTGGGAAGAGTATTCTGGTATATGTGTGGATGCCCCCTCCCCTTCATTTTTGACCTACTTCGGTCATACTCCTAGCAGTGGAATTTCAGGATCAAATAATATTGATTTTTTAAGTCACTTTTCTGGCAGAGTTCAGAGGAGGATTCCCAGAACCAATTCACAACCCAACCAATATTATTAATATGATGATCTTTCTATAGCCTCTTACCATTGACTATTTCCTGTCCTTTGTTATCTTTTTCTAATTGGTTGGTTGTGAGGTAAACCTCAGAGTTATTTTGGATTTTTGATGATTTGAAACAGCTTTTCATATGACTTTTATTAGTTTGCTATTTTCCCATTGAGAATGATTTGTTCATATCTTTCAACTACTTATCTATTAGCAGTGCTTCTTGGTCTTTCATATTTATGTCAGTTTTCTTTATATCTTAAATACCAAAACATAGCCAGAGATATTTGTTGTGAATATGAATTTTTATATGTATACATGTAAATAACATGCACAGATACATATATAATACTACAACTATAACTGTCTTTTGTATGAATAAAATCAGTGCAGCAAGAATAGGAAGGGATGCCTTTATTTGGATACATACATATACATATATATATATACACATATGTTTATACATGTATATAAAAATAAATACAGACACATGTGTATATGTGTATGCATAAATATGCACATAACTTTTTGCATGGATAAAATCATTACAACTAGAATAGGAAGGGGTGCCATTATTTGTATATGCTGTATGGGTATACACACATATATACATACATATATATGCATACATATGTACATATACATATCTATCTACCTAGTCATCCAAATGGCACCATCCCTTTCTATTCTGTCTGGACTAATTTTATTCATGCAAAACATGCATGTGTGTTTGTGTATATTTGTAGTTATAGTTTGCTATAATTATAGTTCTATTTAAGAGAGATAGATGGAAGGATGGCCAGTTTTAGTTGTATGGGCTGGGGATGACTAAATATAATGGACTAGTTGAGCACTAAATTCCCAAATTAATTTAGATAACATCATAATTTTTGCTGTATTGTCATGGCACAAATATGAGCAGTGAATTGTCATTGTACATTTCTTTAAAGAGTATTTTGTAATCATATTTCTAAGTCTTATGTTTGTCTTGGTAAATTGACTCCCGAATATTTTATTATAAATTTTGTGATTGTTTTGAATAGAATTCCCCTTTCTAGTATTCTCTTCTGGATTTTGTTATTGATATAAATAAAACCACTGTCAATTTTGGTGGATTTATTTAGAATCCTACTAATTTAATGATGCTACCAATTGTCTTAATTTTTTTTGTGGATTCTCTGGTGTCTTCTAAATAAATCATATTATAAGAAACAAGGATAATCTCTTTGCCACTGTTCATGCCTTTAATTTCATTAATCTTATTTCATTATTCTTATTTCTTATTTTTCTTATTTCTTATTTCTTATCTATTCACTAGCATTTTTAGAATTATGTCAAATGATATTGGGAAGGGGGAATCTTTATGCATATATTTATTTTTAAAAATTCTGTCATTTTTTCTTTGTAAATAATGCTAGATTTCTTTTTTTATGTATGCTTTTTGCCACATTAAAAATGTAGGTCATTTGGGGCAGCAAGGCGTTATGGGAATCTGAAGATCTTCCCTGCCCCTAGGCCCTTTGCTAAAGTGGCTACGTGACTCTGAGGACCCTTGGATATTTGAAAGTATACTCTGTTCCCTAATAGGCTGAATGTGGTCACAGGGAGCCTGTGGCGCCAGGCTTGTTTTCCAGGAATGCCCGTGCCTTGTAGCTTTATGATTGGGCAGTGGGTCTAGAGGGCTGTGACATTCTCCAAGCCAGGAGAAGGCTATATATACGCCCTGATGTGAGGTTTTGGTTTGGGGCTCACTTTGAGAAGAGTTGTGTGATTTGGCCAGAAGAGACTCTGGGCAGCCGTTGAGCCCCCCGGCTTTGAGAAACCCAGATGTTGGTGCTTCCCTCTCTGGTAACTGACTAGGTAACTGATGTAATGGTCAGGTGCTGGAAGCCGTCTACTGATCTGTTTT
>CM053583.1:220297171-220319870 GCA_028627135.1 Pseudochirops cupreus
TATATATATACATACATATTTTTAACATTTGATTATAGAGCTTTAAATTCTAGATCTTTCTCTTCTTCCCTCATCAGCCACCCCCACTGGAAGAACAAGTATGGATATTCTTTCAATAGAATTTGGATATTTTGGTCAATGTTACCTTGTTTGAAATGGTGCCAACTTCCATTTATACAGATTTCTGGTCACCACTCTACAAGAACAAGATGAAATAGTTCCCGAGAGTTGAAAAAAAATTCTCAGAAATTGATAAATAAACTGTCTATGAAGGTAATCGGATTTTTTCACTGCTATTTTTTCCACTAAATAAACAAGAATAGGGTGAAACTATTAGTAAGAATAATACTGTGCCTACACTTAACTAGCTACCTCACTCTCTCATAATCATTATCTCAAAACTATTCTTTAAAAAGAATGGAAATTTTCAGTTCTTGCCAAGAAACAAGTCATTAAGAACAAATAAAAGTAGAACATTGCTCAATAACTGAAAGCTATTTATTTTTAACTGTCTTATTATTACAGCAATGAAGTCAAAACTATCCCAAAAATGGCACTGCAGGTTAAAATGAGCTACATGGCAGTGGGCATACTGGGCCCTACTTTTGCATCCAGCTTCTAAACTCTAAGTTTGGCAACTTAGCCTGATTGACTTCCTCTGATTCTTTTAAGATCATTAAATTGGAACAGTCAGTCAGTCAACAATCAGTCAGTAAAAAGCGATTTATTACGCAGTTCTCATGTATTAGGCACTGTGCTAAGTACTGAGAAAACAAATACAATAAAAAAGAGAGACAGTCCTTTCTGTCAAGAAAATTAGATTCCAAAGGGGGAGGTTGAGAGATAAAAAAGAAGATAAAAGGGAGATGGGGAAGCTGGGGGAGAGTAATGAAGTCCAGAGTACAACCTGGTGAGAACTAAAGAGATGGCTAGTCTGAGCACTCTTTTGAAATGAAGTTTCTGAAAGGAGCCATGCAATCGGAAGGAGGAACTGAGGGAACATATGAGATGTGACTTACAGGACTGGGGTGATCTGTCAGGGTTAGGAGGTTTCTGAGGCATGATGGAAAAGTCCAGAGTATACCCTGGTGAGAGATGAAGACATGTCTGGTTCATCATAAACAGCAGCCCCTGAATTGGAAAAGATCCCAATACTAAAGAAAGATGCTGGCAAGGAATGTTCAAATTACTGAACAACTGCACTCATTTCACACACCAGCAAAGTTACACTTAAGATTCTGCAATCTTGGTTTCAACAATATGGGAACCTAGAATTACCAGAAGAGCAGATTAGTTTTTGAAGAGGCAGAGAAACTAGAGACCAACTTGCCAACATTTGCTGGATTATGGAGAAAGCAAAGGGACTCAGAAAAACATCTACTTCTTCTTCATTGACTACACTAAAGCTTTGACTCAGTGGATCAAGACTTTAAAGAGATGAGAGTAGCAGATCCTCTTACTTGTCTTCTGAGGAACCAAGGGTCAAGAAGAAGCCATTAGAATTGAACATGGAACAACTGATTGATTTAAGATTGGAAAAGGAGTACAATGAGACTGTATGTTGTCAGACTATTTATTTAATTTATATACAGAGTACATGATGTGAAATATCAGGTTGCATAAATAAAAAGTCAAAATTAAGGATGCCAGGAAAAATATTAATAATCTCAGATAGGCTGATGATACCACTCTGATGGCAGAAAGTGAAGAGAGATTGAGAAGCCTCTTGATGAGGGTGAAAGGAGAATGTAAAAGCTGGCTTGAAGCTTAACATAAAAAAAAACCCTAAAATCATGCAATTGCTCTTATCACTTTCTGGCAAATAGAAGGAGAAGAAATGGAAGCATGTCAGATTTTATGTTCTTGGGCTCAAAGATGATATAGAGTCTGGTGGGCTGCTCCTTGGAAAGAAAGCTATGGCAAATCTAAACAAGATACTAAAAAGCAGAGACATTACCTTGCTGACAAAGTTATGTATAGTCAAAGCTATGGTTTTTCCACTAGTGATGTAAAGCAGTGAGAGTTGGATTGTAAGGAAAGCTGAGTACCACAAAATTAATGTTTTCTAATTGTGGTGCTGAAGAAGAAATGGACAGAAAGGAGATTAAATCAGTCAATACTTAAAGAAATTAATTCAAGCTTTACACTGGAAGGTCAAATACAGAAAGTGAAGCTTAAAAACTTTGGCCACATAATGAGAAGACAAGACTCTTTGAAAAAGAACCTCATGTTGGGAAAGATTGAAGGCAAAAGGAAAAGGGGATAATGGAGGATGAAATAGATATATAATGTCATGGAAACAATGAAGATGAACTTGGACAGACTTCAAGACATATTAAAGGACAAAACGATCTGGAGTTCTATGGTCCATGGGGTCACAAATAGTCAGACACAACTGAACAACTCAACAATATATACATGCCATGAAGTGGAGACCCAATAATATTTGGCCAAAATAATCAATTGAACACCTACTGTATATATTAATGTTCCCTGCAGACCAGTTTCTAGGAACCAGAGAAGCTAAATTAATAATTTGGACTTAATTTGGCCATAGTCATATAGACTTAAATCCTAGTGTGGGCTTAATAGTGCAGTATCAATTTCATCAGCATGGTGATTACAAGATAGTGTGCTCCATACATGAACATACCTTCTCACCCAGTTTCTTTCTTATCTATGCTATATAAGCATAGATTTAGAGTTGGAAAGGACCTTTGTGGTCACTCTGTCACCTCTCATTTTACAGATATGGAAACCAAGACCTAGAAAGATTTGCCTTCAAACAATAAGTGTCTGAAGTGGAATTCAGAGTCTTCTTGACTACAAGCCCATCATTCTATCCATTACCCCAATCGAGCTTTCAGCTTGCCAATACTACCTCTTAGATTCTCTATAGCGGAATCAATAAATGTGCCGGTGATTTTTCTTGTTTCCTTTAGGATTATCAATGTACCACTAGGGCTATCTATATGCTTTTTCTTATTCTTACTATATGGCTACTCTAACCTTCTTTTATCATCATTTATATTCTCAATGTAAACCTGTCGTGTCTGGGCAGGTCCAGTTGGCCTAATGTGGAAGTGTCCCTGGAACATGTCTAGATTATCTAACAGGGGAGACCTCTGCATCCCTTACCAAATTGGTGGGAGTAGCTTTCTTTAATTGGCTGCCTGCATCTCTAAAATTGACAAGACTGAATCATTCTTTCTTTTTGGTTCTGTTTTACCATTCCCTCAATTTTCAGTTCTTTGCCACCAAAAAAGAGCTTCTATAAATATTTTTATTCATGCAGGTCCTTTTCCCCTTTTTATGATCTCTTTGGTATACAGACATAGTAGTGATATTACTAGGTCAATGAGTATGCACAGTTTGATTGCCCTTTGGGCATAGTCCCAAATTGCTCTCCAGAATATTTAGTTCAGTTCACAACTCTATCAACAATGTATTAGTGATCCAATTTTCCCACATATGATTTGTTATTTTAGCCCACTCATTTTTTGATTAGTTTGTTTAATCTCCAACTACTTTTAATTTAATTTTTATTGCATTGTGATCTGAAAAGGATACTTTTAATATTTCTGCTTTTAAATATAAAATTTTAATGTATAAGTATATGATCAATCTTTGTAAATGTACCATGAATCATTGAGGAAAAAGTGTACTACTTTCTATTTCCATTCAGTTCTCTCCAAATAGCTCTCATATTTAGCTTGTATAAAATGCTATTTGCTTCCTTGACCTCTTTCTTATTTGTCTTTTGGTTAGATTTATCTAGCTCTCAGAGGAGAAAATTAAAGTCACCCCTATCTCCATGGGTGTATCTCCACCTGTAATTCATTTAATTTTTCTTTTTAAATATAGATGCTATAGTATTTGGTACATATACATTCAATGCAGATAATGCTTCATTGTCTGTGGTATCTTTTATGAAAATGTAGCTACCCTGTTTATCTCTTTTAATTGAATCTATTTTAGTCATAAATTTGCTTGAGATCATAATTACCACCCAAGCCTTTATTATATCAGCTGAAGCATAATAAATTCTACTCCAACCCTCAACTGTACTTCTCTGTATTTCTCTAATTCTTAAATGTATTTCTTGCAAACAACATATTGTTGGATTCTGATTTTTAATCCATTCTGTTATCTATTTTCATTTTATAGGTTAATTCATCCCATTCTCACTCAAAGTTATAATTACTATTTGCGAATTTCTCTCCATTTTATTTTTATTCACTATTACCCTTCTCAGTGTCTCTTTTTACCCCATCCCTGTTACCTTATCTTCTCCCTTTACCCTCCTATTCCTTATTCAATCCACCTCACTAAGAGTCTCTCCCTTATCCTCTACCCCAGCCTCCTAAGTTTTAATCTATACACCCTTCTAAAAGTCTATCTCACCCTGTCCCCAAATCCTCTTGCTTTTCTACCAGTCCAAAAGACTTCTATACCCCTCCAGATGTACACACTGTTTCCTCTTCAACCCACATCCATTGAGAGTAAGGTTCCAACATTATCAATCCTCCATCCCCACTGGTTTCCTCTATATCAGTTCTTCCTTTCACACTCTATTTTGTAATTGCTCCTTTTCACCTTTTCACACCCATTTTTTAGAATCACCCCATCACAAACAACTCGGCCCCAACCTTTCTTTCAAACTACCCTAGTAATGATGGCAGTTTTAAGAATAATGATAAGATGTTCATATAAAAGAAGTAAACACTTTGACCTTAGTGATTCCCTTATAAACAGTCTTTAATGTTTTCCTTATATTTCTTTTGCATCTTTTATATCAAATTTTCAACTGAGTTTTGCTCTTATGTATTGTGTCCAGAGCACCCTCTGGACTAAACTCATGAATGAAACAGATAAAACCAGATGGACTTACTCTTCTCTCCATCTTTTACTCCAGTTCTGAGAAATGACCTTTGGAGTGTTTATTCTGTTTTGTTTATCCTCCTTATTTTCAGGTGTCGGAGGGTAATCCACATGGGACCCTAAAGTTCAACCTTGGATTGCAGGTTTGCAAGCACAATAGTATAACCAGTCAGCCTAGAAGGAATGCATTGCCTGGAGAAACCAGGATTCCTGGGATTCAAACCTAAGGGGCATTTTTGGACTTGGAACTGGGACTATTTTTACAAAATGTTTATTTAATTTATTTAATGATTTCTTTTATCTTGAATTTGATTTATTGTTATGATTTTGATATATAAGTTTGAAGGACACAGTTTCTGAGTAATTAATCATTTTATTAATCATGCTAGAAATAATTAACAAAAGGGGGCAGTGACACTTGAATGCCCTGTGTAGAACCCATTCAACACTTATATGGCCGTGTAAAAGTAGATATTCCTAAGGGGGACAATCGATTCTGATTGGTTAACAATTAATGAGAAGAATGAATATTATGAGAAGTGGACCTATTCTAATTAGGGACTAGGGGATGTGACTCTGATGATTCAGTCTTGGATAAAGAGATTTATCTTTCTTTCATGCAGACTTTCCCTGCCAAAGGCAACCTAGACAAAAGGGGGGTCCACCTCTACTCAGACCTGGCTGAGTGGACCACAATGGGCAAGAATATACCTTAGATTAAATTCTTTGTAAGATTCTCTAGTTGGGTGGGACCTCCCACCCAGGATCAAAAAGTTATATATCCAGGGAATTTAGACACTCTTATCTATCAAGAATACCCAGAGACTGAACAATCTACTACCTTCTGAAAAAGTCCTGGTCCTAATTAAAAAACTGATTATTAATATAAGAGAAAAATAACAATTTCTCTCATATTTTTAGTTCCAAACTGTTTCCCTCCCTCTCTCCAACCCCACAGTAGAGAGGGTTAACTTTACACACCCATATACACACTGATACAATCCATACTCTTATATATCAGTTATTTTTATGGAAGTAAATGGCATCTTCCTTCATAGGTTCTTTGTAGTTGGTTTGAATATTCATATAACTCAGAATAGCTTAGTCATTCACAGTTACTCTTCAAACAGTATTACTGTTACTGAATATAATGTTCTCTTGGTTCTGCTCATTTCACTCTTCATTATTTCATGCAAGTCTGTCCACGTCTTTCTAAAATCAACCTGCTCATCATTTCTTAGTAGTATTCCATCATGGCCATACAACAGCTTACTCAGTCATTCTGCAGTTGTTGCACATCCCCTCAGTTTCCAGTTGCTTGACACCACAAAGAGAATTGCTACAAATATTTTAGAACATGTAAGTTCTTTTCTGTTTTTCCTAAATTTTATAAAGTTCTCTAAATGTTTGAAATATAGGTTCTTTATCTGAGAAACTGGCAATAAAATTACACACACACACACACACACACACACACACACACACTCTTTTCTGCTGTTCAAATCTTGCATACATTAGTTTTATTTACAAACATTTTAGTTTAACATAATAAAAATTGTTCATTTTATATCTCACGAGGTTCTCAATCTCTTATTCATGCATTTTTCTCTCCTTAAATCTGATAGGTAATGCATTACATGTTTTTCTAATTTATTTATATGTGCCTTTATGTCTAGGTCATATATCTGTAAAGGTAATGGGATTTGAAGATCTTCCATGCCCCTTGTATTGGCAAGCTAACAGATACTTAGCACTTAGTTTCAAGTTCATAACTGTATCAAATATTAAGATCCAGAACTTGTGAATCCCACAGTGGGATGAACTTGCTGACATAGCAGGAAGGGGTAGGGCAGGGAGGAGCTAATACCATAGCTAAGGAGAGGCCCAGGCTGGAGACGGGAGAGATTTTGAGAACCAAACTTGTGGTGGCAGAAATTCTGCTGAGAACTGCTGGGAACCAGAACTGCTGGGAGACGGAACTGCTGGGAGTGAGAAGCATAGAAGCTGAGCAGCTACCTTGAGTGAGGAGAGGAGGATCTTTGCCTGAGGGAGCCTGTTTTGTTTTGAAGGCCTGGGAATGTGGGTGTTCACTGCATTAACTATGTGTACCAATTTCACGGCTACTGTGATGACTTTGACTTTCTGGTTTTGGGACTCGGCTTTCTGGTATTTGAATAAATGCTTTGGCTCTGTTCTCCATGTGGAGAGCCTGTTACATTTTGTGATTCACTACTACATCAGCATATTTATAGTCACCATGGGTATTGTGAATACTGTATTTTTGTTACAGCATCTGATTTGGCCTTTCTTGGTAAATATTGTGAGATATTGGTCTACAACTATTTTCTGTCAGACTATTTTCCAGTTTCCTTAAGGCAGTGGTTCTCAACCTTCCTAATGCCACGACCCTTTAATAGTTGTATGTGGGCATGTCTGCATGTGGGCGGACCCGCCTGGAGACAGATAGAGTAGGTTCCTAAGACCATCGGAAATATGTGTTTTCCGATGATCTTAGGTGACTCCTGCGACTCCTGTGAAAGGGTCATTCAACCCCAAAGGGGTCATGACCCACAGGTTGAGAACCACTGCCTTAAGGCAGTGGAATGTGGGGGGAAGGAGTAATGGTGAAATAGAACAGCACTGGCCTTCAGGTCACAGGGACCAGAGTGATCTTTGTTACACCAATAGAAACAATAATAATAGCATCCTTAATCATGTTGTGAGGTTGCAGCATCAGAAAAACAAAGGAATCCCAACCAAAGTGATGTAGAACAGGGATTCTATGTGCCCTGAGAGGGGCCCAGCATTTATCGAATACTCATTATGTCTCAGGAACTCTGCTAGGCATTTCACAAATGTTGTCTCATTTAATCTGAGGCCTGATATCACTATGGTAGCCATTAAGACCCAGAAGGAACCCTGAAACACCAGACAACTGGGCTCAGATGATATCACTAATTGGGTGAATTCTGTGGTCATTGTCATGACAACTCCTAGGTGATTTCTCCGATGTAATTCCTGAATGCCTTTGGAAGAGTAGGTGTTTCTGAGGGGGACAATCAACTCTGATTGGTTAACAAGTAATGAGAAGCAAGAATATTACGAGAGGTGGACTTATTCTAATTAGGAACTAGGAGATGTGACTCTAATCATTCAATCTTAGACAAAGAGACTCGTTAAACTAATAAATATGCTACTGTCAAAGCGGTGCAGGCTGTACCTACTCAGAAATGTATTGATGGTCACATTCCCATAGAGGACTGTGGAGCAAATAGCTCTTTATCACAAGAAGATACGGAAGAAAAATTAAAAATATTTATATACAGCCCAAGGGAAATACTTCAGGGCAGATAGCACTGACTACTAAGGTAGACAACTGAGGAGCAGAAGGAGGTATGAATGTTTTATCCATGCCAATCCTATACCATAATACAATTGGAATCAGATCTTTGCAGTTATCAGAAGAACACTTGTGATCCCACTGCTTATATCAGTGATATTCTCAGTTCCAATTTATACAATGTATTACAGATTGCTGCAGGTGACTTTAAGAAAAAAAAGCTTCATTCATAGCCAAACCACACTACTCTGAGTCATTGTCAGCATGTCCCTAAAACCTACATCCTTTCTAATTTATGTTCTCAAAAGTCCTTATTCAAATATTCATATTGTCATAGAACCAGGAAATAAACTTCCCCTCATTTTGCTGAGTAGCTCATCACTGCTCAGTTATCTCTGATACTGAGGTTAAGATTCTTATAACTTGACTTTAACATGTAAAAAGAATAGATTTTAGAAATGATCAAACAGTTCTTCCTCCCCCCCAAGATCTCCAGCAGGGCAAAGGTTTTGTATTCTATCCCCAGATTCCCATGGGGCTCCCAGGGAGGGTGAAGCCTGAGCTGGTGAGCATGGGAATGCTAAGTGGCTCATGATAAAGGGCGATTCTCCCTGAGCTGTAATGAAGACTGGTGATTTAAGAAGCACCATCCTCATCTTTTCTTTGGCCCCCATGTTCCTTGTACGGCTCCTAGGTGGCGTGTGGTAATGCCTATGGTCACCTTTTTAGACTATAATTTTTTTTTACTCAAATGCAAAAAATTGTCATCACCCACAACATTGATCTGATTATTTAGACCCAGAACTCAGTCCTTCCTTCGACTCTTCTATATCTAGCTGCTCCTTAAGGGAACTGTTATAATGTTTTTGTTTTTTGTTTTTTTGTTTTTTGCTCTTTTGGTTTTTCTCTTCCTACTTTAGTGCTGGATTAGGCTTCCTGAATCCCTGAGGTCAGGGTTGAGCAATAACATCCCTAAAGCCATTTAAGTAGTGGAAAGTCCCAGAAGACTGAAGTGTGGAGTGCATTAGGAGTGTATTCTAAGCTTTTCCCTAAATTCAAGTGAGGCTAGCTTTCCCTTGAAAGGGATTGTGTGATCTTGGAGAGCTCTGAAGGACCCATGGTGAGGGACGCTATCCATCTCCAGAGAGGGAACTGATGGAGTTTAAATGCAGATCAAAACATACTTTTTTTTTGCCTTGTTTATTTTTCTTTTTTTTTATTTGGGGGAAGGGGTTCCCTGTTTTCTTTCACAGCATGACTAATGTGGAGCTGTGTTTTGCATAACTCCACATGTGTAGTCTGGCTCAAGTTTCTCACCTTCTCAGTGTGGAAGGTGGGGAGGGAGAGAGAGAATTTAAAGTCCAGGATTTTAGAAACAAATGTTGAAACTTGTTTTTACATGTAATTAGGGGGAAAATAAACACTAAATGAATAATTTTTTAAAAGAGGGAAAAGTATTGGGGCATTTTTGAGAGATGGTTGACCCAGAGGATTCAGATTGTTGATTCCACTTCCTCATTACTTAAGTACAAAGCAGCCACAGAGAGCTCCAAATTCTGATGCTTGGCTGCTGACTTATGATGGGCAAGTCAAGCAAGGGAGCTTCTTTCAGCTGAATCACACAAAATGTCCTCAGTGCCTGGCTTTGCTGAATTTTCTTCTCACGATATAGCTAAGCAAATCTCTTTTTGTTAACTGGTGAGTGATCTACAAAAGTCTTATTTTCTTCCAATATTAATATTAATCTGTTGGGGGACTTCCCTGAGTCAGCTCTTCGCTAAGGTAGTAGTTTTCTACTTCAGAATACTTTTAGTTTGCATTTCTCTAATTATCGGTGATTTAGAGGATTTTTCATATGGTTATTGTGTTTTTCCTCCTTTGAAACCTGCCTGTTCATATCCCTTGACCATTAATCTATTTGACAATGCCTCTTGTTCTTATAAATTTGAGTCAGTTTCCTATATATCTTAGACAGCAGACAGTTATCAGTCAAAATTGTTTTAGAAGGGGTGGCTAGGTGGAGCAGTGAATAGAGCACTGGCCCTAGAGTCAGGAGGACCTGATTTCAAATCTGGCCTCAGACGCTCAACACAAAACCTAGCCACGTGACCTTGGGCAAATCACTTAACCCCAATTGCCCTCCAAAAAAGCAAAAAAAAAAAAAAAAAAAGCAAAATTGTTTTACATATTTTCCCAAGTTAATTATTTTCCTTATAATTTCACTACATTCATTGACTGTGTGTATATGTGCTCAACCTCCCTTTGTTAGTTCAGACGAGTGAGGCTGATGTGGCACCTGCTTTTCTCAGCCCTTTCTCTATGCTTATCCGTTATTACAATGTGCACAGTTTATGAGAATTAACAAGTTCCACTTCTGTCTTCCTCCTTTCTCCCTTTATTTCTTTTTTCTGCCTCTTCTTTCCTCTCATGAAAACAAAATAAAGCTGGGCCCAGTCTCTCTTCTTGTCTTTCATCATTCTGTCAGCCACCCTTAAATAATATTGAGATTCTGAAGGAGCCCCCGTCTCTTCCCCCCTGTGGGGACATAAGCACTTTGTTATTATACGGCCCTCCACTTTGCTCAGATACATTGGCTGTTCTAAGTTTCTCCTGAGTTTTGTTTTCTTATTCAGACTTTCTCCTCAGGTCTTGCCTTTTCTTCAGCAGGGACTGAAGGCCGTTGGTTACATTTTTAAAAATCCACTTTTCCACAGATGACGCTGTTTCGCAGGAAAGTTATTCTTGGTTGTAATTCCTGGATTATTTCTTCCGCCATTTTTTTCATTGCTTTTCACCCTCCATTCTCCAAGAGGACCAATGTTATTATGAGGGTGATGTTTTGACTTGCAAGTGAATCACACTTAAGTGAGGCAGAGCTGCACAAAGTTGACAGTCTCACGATCTCCTCCTAAGTCATTGGAGTTCAGTAGTAAAGCAAGAGTCAAAATGACTGGCCATGACCCAGGATGCAGTTGGTGATCTTAAATTAAGGTCTTTCCCAGGTCTTATTTTATCTGAGGCCATGCCCATTCAATGACTATGGTTAGGTAAGTAATAAGCCAAAAGATGATCTAGTTTACCATCATAAAAATATCATTCTGGGAGTGAAAGAACAGAACAGAAAATGATTGCCACTTCCACCTATAGTAAGCCGTCAAAACCTAAATAGTGAGCAATTATTGACAATTCAATGAAAGCTAGTCTGATTTAGGTTTAAAGGCATAGTCAAGTAACTCTATTTGAAACAAAATGCTCTAATCCAAAGAATCACTGTACTCCTTTAAAACCATTATTTTTTTTTTAAAGTCTGGGGTTTTTTTTGAGCTATATTTCAAATTATAAATGTGGCACAGTGGACAGCACTGGGAACTTTGGATTTATTAAATATTAGCCTACTGTTTTCATTTCCTTCTGTATATTATGTACATAGTCTGCTTTTTTATCATTTATCATTTAACCCAGTGGTTCTCAACCTTCCTAATGCCGCTACCCTTTAATACAGTTCCTCATGTTGTGGTGATCCCCCAACCATAAAATGATTTTCATTGCTACTTCATAACTGTAATTTTGCTGCTGTTATGAATCGTAATGTAAATATCTAATATGCAGGATGTATTTTCATTGTTACAAATTGAACATAACACACAGGTTGAGGACCGCTGATTTAGCCAATTCTAATTTTTACGGAATTATTTTCTTCGGTAACTTTTGTGTGCCTTTTACCAAGCTATTAATTCTCTTTTCATAATTTTCTTGCATAGCTCTCATTCTTCACCCCCAATTCCTCCTCATTTGATTCTTAAATTTTTTTTCCCTTTCCTTCAAAATAATCCATTTCTTCTAGCTCTTCTAGGAATGTTTGTTAGGCTTGTGTCCAATCTGCAATTTCTGTCTACAAGTTTTTACTTGTGGGTACCTTCAAGTCATCATTTTCTTCTGACTTTGCATCTTGAGCTTCCCTTTCAGCATTCTATTTTAATCATCGAGTTATTATTATTATGGTGTTTGTTCATTTTTCTAGTTTACTTCTTGACTTTTAACTTCATGTTAGAGATGGACTCTGCTTACCTCTGGAGGAGATGATTGGTCTGAGCTTCTGTCTTTTAAACCTTTCTGCTACTTTTTTTTTTTGGAGGGAAGAAGGCAAGGCAATTGGGACAATTGGGGCTAACAAGTGTGCCAAGTATCTGAGGCCAGATTTGAACTCAGGTCCTACTGACTCCAGGGCAGGTGCTCTATTCACTGCGACACCTAGCTGCCCCCTTTCTGCTACTTTTACAACTCAGTCTGGGGGCCTGTAAGGTTATAGTTCTTCCACCATAGTATTTTAATTGCCTTCCTGGTCTATGCTCTAATTTTTACTCAGGTAGTTCCCCTGCTCCATCATGACCATTTCTGTCTACTCTGAAACTGTAAGCCAGGACTAGGTAGTGGGTGACATTGCTGCTAGACAGCATCTGTTCATACCCCCAGGATCATAACTCCACGTCCCTAGGATCTCTTTCTGCCAAGATGTTCAGTGCCCTTACTATTCCTGGGCATTGGGCTACTTCCCACCACTGCTGCCATTGCCACAGTCTGGTACAGCTTTCACTGACATGGCTGAGCGCTTGGTCAACACCCATGCCACTGTCTACAGATCTCTCAGTTTATCTTCCTAAGCTGCCCTGAGTTGGAAAAAGGATTCACTATGACTTTGTCTTGGCTTTCCCCCTCAGAATTTAGTTTGTCATGTTTTCTAGGTCATTGAAGAAGAGGTTTTGGAGGAGCTTCCACAAAGTTGTTACCTCTTACCCCACCGTCTTGACTGTCCTCCTCCATTCAGACTTTTTCAAAGAACTTCAGGGAGTAGGAATGTACTACTGCTCAAGGCATTATACTTTAGAACAGCTCAAATTATGAGGAAGTTTCTCTTTCCATTAAGTTAAAATCTGCCTCTCTGAAAGTTTGACACATTGTTCCTAGTTCTGTCCCTTAGAACCAAAAAGAGTTAGGCTAATCCAGGCCTGCACAATACTGGTGCACTGGCTGCTTCAAGTCCACCAAAGCAGTCCATGAGTGTTATGTTGTCTAGGCCTGTATTTACATCCCATACATTTTTCGCTGGCTGCACAAAATCTTTTGGCAGGCCGAATTTTGCGCAGAGCTGGTCTAATCATTGTTTCATAGAAAAAAACTCTGAATACTTGAAGATGTCCCCTTACACACAGATAAGTCTTTTCTTCACTGAGTTGGACAACACTATTTCCTTCATTTGACTAGCCAGAAGTATAGTGTATTCTCCAATCTACTCATGATTCTGGTTAATCACTTCTGTAAATACACTAACTTATATATGTCTTGTCTCAAATATGGTGCCTTGTACTCTCCAGATGTGGTCTGGACAGGGCAATGCATTGCACAATACTAACTTCCTCATTCTGAACCACTAAAATGGGGTGCCCACAAATCTTTAGATGTGGTCGGACCAGAGCAATGTATTGCAGAAAAGTAATTTCCCTCATTCTGAGCACTTGCTTCCTTAAAGAGTAGGTTGATGTTTGTGGAGTTGTTTTTTTTTAGCTATCATATTAATCTTGAAATCCTTTCCCCAACCTAGATATTTTTCAGAAGAGCTCTTCAGCCATACATTCTCATCTAGTATTTGTGAAATTATTTTTCACAATTCAGGTATAGGAGTTTCATTATTCCCTATTACGTTTATTTTTATTAGATGACCCATCTTTCTAGTCTATTGAGCTCTTTCAGATGTAAAATTTCATCCAACATGTTAAGCTTTGTGTCACATGCATATTTGGCCACCATCACATCTATATCTTCATCTAAGTTATTAATTAAAATGTTGAACCTTTCAGGACCAAGAACAGATTCCTGGGAGCCTCTACTAGAAACTTCACTACACATTGATGCTAACTGACTTAATGACCGCATTTTATATCTGGTCATTTAATCAATTCCAAATCTATATAACTAATCTATAAATCTATAGCATGCAGTCTGTGTATTGGTGATGGGGATTAGAAGATCTTTCCCATCCATTAATAGGCAAATGTGACCTGATGGAGTCACATGAGTTTAGGTCATATGAGTTTGAGTCACATGGAGCCTGTCCTGAGAGGAGTTTGCTGAAAGGAAGCAGAGCCCACAGGAAGCTTCCCTGCTGTGAAGATAAACTCTGCCCCTGATAGGCTGAATGTAGTCAAATGGGGTCTGTGGTGGGAGGAGTTTGCTGAAGGGAAGCAGAGCCCAAAGGAAGCTGGGAAAGAGAGATAGCCAGATGATGGTGGAGAGAGGAAGCTCAGACAAGGAGATAGAGAAGTTTGCAAGTAAATATTGATCTTATATTGGTTTGTGGGAAGGCTGAAGGATGCTGTGGCTCTCAGTATTATTATGACTTCTTAATATCTTTGGTACTACGATGGAATCAGCTTACTGGTTTTGGGATTGGGTTTTCTGGTGTCTAAATAAATGTTTCTGCTCTATCCTCTATATCAGCGGTTCCCAACCTGTGGGTTATGTTCAATTTATAACAATGAAAATACATCCTGCATATCAGATATTTACATTACAATTCATAGCAGTAGCAAAATTACAGTTATGAAGTAGCAATGAAACTAATTTTATGGTTGGGGGTCACCACAACATGAGGAACTATATTAAAGGGTCACAGCATTAGGAAGATTGAGAACCACTGCTCTTTATGGAGAGTTTGATATATTTTGCGATCAAATGTCATACAATATTTACAGTCACGGTCTTTATTGTAATCATAGGCACTGCAAATTTTGCATTGGCACTACAAATATGTAAATTAATTGTGGTAGAATTATCATTTTTATTATATTAGCTCAGCCTACCATGAGCAAGTGATATTTTCCCAATTATTTAGATAAGACTTTATTTGTGTGAAAAATGTTTTGTAATTGTGTACGTATAATTCCTGGGTTTGTCTTGACAGGTAGATTCCCAAATATTTTATAATGTCTACAGTAACTTTAAATGGAATTTCTCTTTCTATCTCTTGCTGTTTGGTTTTGTTAGTGATATATAGAAATGCTGATGATTTATATGGGTTTATTTTATATCTTGCAACTTTGCTAAAGTTCTTTATTATTTCAAGTAATTTTTTACTTGATTCTCTAGGAGTCTCTCACTATACCATCATATCATCTGCAAAGAGTGATAGCTTTGTTTCTTCTTTGCTTATTATAATTCCTTCAATTTCTTTTTCTTCTCTTATTGCTAAAGCTAATATTTCTACAATAATATTGAATAACAGTGGTGGTAAGGACATCCTTGTTTCACCCACAATCTTACTGGAAATGCTTCCAACTTATCTCCATTACATATGAAGCTTTCTGATGGTTTTAGATAGATGCTACTTATGATTTTAAAGAAAACTCCTTTTCTTCTTATGCTCTCTAGTGTTTTTAATAGGAATGGGTGTTGTATTTTTTTTGCAAAAGCTTTTTCTGCATCTTTTGATAAATCATGTGGTTTCAGTTAGTTTTGTTCTTGATATGGTCAATTATGCTGATACTTTTCCTAATATTGAGCCAGCCTTGCATTCCCAGTATTATCCTCATGATAAGTTGCTATAATCTTCTTGCTAACACTTTATTTAAAAATTTTTTGCATCTGTATTCATTAGGTAAATTGGTCTATAATTTTCTTTCTCTGTTTTGACTCTTCCAGTTTAGGTATCGTCACCTTATTTGAAACATAAAAAGAATTTGGGAGGACTCCTTCTTCACCTGTTTTCCCAAATAGTTTACATAATATTGGAATGAGTTGTTCTTTAAATGTTTGAGAGAATTCACTTGTGAATCCATCTGGCTCTGAAGATTTTTTTCTTAGGGAGTTCATTAATAGCTTGTCCATTTCCCCCCCTAAAATGCAGTTATTTAAATATTTTATTTCCTTTTCTACTTATTTGGACAATTTATATTTTTGTACATATTTATCCATTTCACTTACATTGTTAGATTTATTGACATATGGTTTGGCAAAATAGCTCCTAATTATTGTTTTAATTTCCTCTTCATGGGTAGTGAATTCACCCTTTTCATTTTTGATACTGGTAATTTGGTGTTCTTTCTTTTTTTAAAATGAAATCAACCAAAAATTTATCTATTTTATTGGTTTTTTTCATAAAACTAGCTCTTAGTTTTATTTATTAGTTTAATAGTTTTCTTAATTTTCCTTTTAGTAATCTCTCCTTTGGTTTTTGGAATTTCTAATTTGGTATTCAATTGAGGATTTAAAATTTGTTCTTTTTCTAGCTTTTTTAGTTGCATGCCCAATTCGTTGAGCTCCTCTTCCTCCATTTTGTTCATGTGAGCATTTAGAGATGTCATATTTCCCTTAAGAATTGCTTATGTTGCATCCTGTAAATTTTGGAGTGTTGTCTCATTATTGTCATTCTTCTCAATGAAGTTGTTGGTTGTTTCTATGATTTGTTGTTTGATCCATGCATTCTTTAGTTATTTAGTTTCCAATTAATTTTTAGTCTATCTTTCCATGATTATTACATGTAATTTTTATAGCATCATGCTCTGAAAAGGATGCATTTAATATTTCTGCCTTGCTGCATTGCATTGTGAGGTTTTTATGCCCTAGTACATGGTCAATTTTTGTGTATGTGCCATGTGCCACTGAGGAGAAGGTATATTTCTTTCTATTCCCATTTAGTTTTCTCCAGAGGTCTACCATATCTACCTTTTCTAAAAATTCTATTAATCTCCTTCACTTCTTTCTTGTTTATTTTGAGATTAGATTTATCAAGTTCAGAGAGGGGGAGGCTGAGGTCCCCTACTAGTATAGTTTTGTTGTCTATTTATTTCTTCCCTGTAACTCCCTTAACTTCTCCTCTAAGAAGTTAGATGCTATATCTCTTGGTGTATATATATTTAGTAATGATATTACTGCATTGTGTATGGTACATTTTGGTAGGATGTAGTTTCCTTCCATATCTCTTTTAACTAGATCTATTTTTGCTTTTACTTCATCTGAGATCAGGATTGCTACCTCTGCTTTTTTTTTTACTTCAGTTGAAGCATAATGCATTCTACTCCAGTCTTTTACATTTATTCTGTGTGTAAACCTCTACTTCAGATATGTTTCTTGTAAACAACATATTGTAGGATTATGGTTTTTAATCCACTCTGCTATCCACTTCTGTTTTATGGAAGAGTGTGTCCCATTCACATTCACAATTCATGTTTTCACCATTACCGCATTTATGCTTTTCCCTTTCCTTTCTCCCTTTCCGCCTTCACTAGTCTTTTGATTCTGACCATTTCCTCCTTCAATCTGTCTTCCCATCAGTTTCCCTTTTCTTTCCCTTTTCCTCTCCTATTTCCTATAGGGTAGGTTAGATTTCTATACCTAACTGAATATGTTATTCCCTCTTTGAGCCAAATCTGATGAGAGTAAGGTTCAAACAGTGCTCATCTCCCTCCCTTCATTCCCTCTATCATAACAGAGATTTATGCCTCTTCATGTGACATAATTTACCCTTTTCTGCCTCCTCCTTTCCTCTTTTCCCTGTACCATCCCTTTTCACCTCTGAATTAGGTTTTTTTTTTTAATCATCACATCAAAGTCAACTTAAACCAACACCCTCCATCTATGTATACCTCTTCTAAATGTTGTAATAAAGATACAGTTCTCAAGAGTTACAAGTATCATTTTCCCATGTAGGGATGTAAATAGTTTGCCTTTATTGAATAATGTGTTTTTTTCCTCTCCTATTACCTTTTTATGCCTCTCTTGTGTCTTGTATTTGAAGATCAAATTTTCTGTTGAATTTTGGTCTTGTCATCAGGAAGATTTGGAAGTCCCCTATTTCATTAAATGTTCATCTCCTTCTTGGAAAGATTATGCTTAGTTTTGCTGGATAGTTGATCCTTGGTTGTAATCCAAGCTTCTTTATTTTCCAGAATATCATATTCTAAGCCCTCTGATCTTTTAATGTAGGAGCTACAAGGTCCTGTGTGATCCTAACTGTGTTTCCACAATATTTAAAATGTTTCTTTCTGACTGCTTGTAGCATTTTCTCCTTGACCTGGTAATTTTTAAATTTGGCTACAATATTCCTTGGCATTTTCATTTTGGGATCTCTTTCAGGAGGTGATTGGTGAATTTGCTTAATGACTATTCTACCTTCTGATTTTAGGACTGCAGGGCAATTTTCCTTGATAATTTCTTGAAAGATGCTATCCAGACTCTTTTCGTTTTTGCAGCTTTCAGGTAGACCAATAATTCTTGAATTATCTCTCCTGGATCCATTTTCTAGGTCAGTTGTTTTTCCAATGAAGTATTTTACATTTTCTTCCATTTTTTTATTCTTTTGATTTTGTTTGATCAGTTTGTATTCCCCATGAGGTATTGGATGTGCATATGTTGACAATGTGGTCCTCCTCTGAATTTGTGTTTTGATCTTCCCTGCCCCCATAGAAAGAATCTATGATCATTGTCCGTTTCTCCTTTTTTGCTCATGACGTTTGCCTATTTCCTGGCTTTTAAATTTAAGCTCTCCTGCTAGAGCATGAGGGTATTGCCCTAAGCTTCTTGGCCTGGGAGTCAGGGGTTCTGTGTGCTGGGGCCTCAGGTGCTGGCAGCTGGCAGTTGTATGGGTCTGACAGCTTATCTAATGCTGAGCTGGGGTCCTAGTTGTGATGACTGGCATGTGCTATGGCTATGTGGGACTTTTCTATGCTTCTCTGGGGCTACACTGAAGCTCTTGGGGTGGGGTGGGGCCTGACCCCTGGAAGACACCCAGGCCACAGTGAAGAATGGAAAGATCTGAATTGCCTCTCTTCTAAAACTATGAAGAAAAGGGAGGGTAAAAGAAAAAGAAACAAACATTTATTAAGCACCTATTATGTGGTAGCCACTGGGCTAAGAACTTTACAAATATTATCTCATTTAATCTTGACATTAACCCCCAAAGGTAGGTATTTTACAGTTGAATAAACTGAGAGAGTCAGAGATTAAGTCACTTGCCTAGAATCACACAACTAGCAAGTGTCTGAGATCAGATTTGAACTCAGGTCTTATCTGACTTTAGGCTCAGTGTTCTGTGCACTTTGCCACCTAAAGAGGTCAAGGTGGTAAGACTTAATTTTTTTTCATGACAATAATGATACCCAAAAGAGGGAGGTTCATCGTAACATTTTTTAAAATGCACAGAAGAGAATAGGTAGGTCAGAAAAAAGCATAAACAAGAAGGCAAGTTTGAAAGTAATATATGGATTTATTGTGTACCAGTTTCATGTAAAATCCTTTTGCATTCTTTTTTTAGTATTTAAGTTCAGAGTAATTCTTTTTAATTAATTGCATAGGAGTCAGAATAAAGTTTTATAAACAGTCCCTTATGAATGTCACAAAGGTTCAGGACCTATGGGGTCATAAGAGGTGACAGGGTGCTGTCAATGTTATCTCAAGAGGTGGGGTTAATTTGAGTGACAATGTGGACTCTAACTATTTGTCAGCTTCCCATCTCTTCCATCTTATTCCATGGCCTTCAATGCAAACTGTCCCCAAGATCTTCTTTATGAGGTTCTGAATGGCAATTACTATAAAGACTTTTTTTAAGTTAATTTAATCACCTGCTTCTTACTCCCTTCTCCCAGTGGTATACTTTAAATGTCTCCTTTTAGTTCCCAAAATATAGTGCCCTCTTCACTAGTGCCAGGGAGTTCCCACACTGATGAGATCACCAAAGAGAATGACTTTTGAGTAGGACTTCACCTGTTGAATTGATAATTTATGAAATTATGGAAGGAGAAGCAGGCATGCCTGGTTCTTTGAGTACTCATTTGCAAGGACCCCAATTGGCATCAGGAAATTGGGAAGCAATCAAAGGATATGGGGGCAAAAAGGCAATAAAAGCAGATACACATAACAAAAGAGTTATAGGTGTAGACAGCGTGGGAACATGGGATGCAATGGTGAAGGAAGGCAGTGTGGAGAAGAGAATGGGGAGAGGGTCATATAAATATGGATTTTAGAGTTGGAAGCACTAGGCAGGGTGAACTTGATGGAGATGGAAGAGTTTCGCGGTAAAGAGAGGGGGGCAGGAGTTTGAGGTCTCACTTTTACAGGGCTTTGTTTGGGGAGGGGAACAGACCAGTTCCTAGTTGTACCACCTTGGGGTTAGTTTATTAAGATATCACAATCATCTCAAAGTGATCAGCATCTTTCTGATGTCCTGATTGTCTAGAATTTATATAATATAGGACCAGAAACCTTGACAGCAAAACCTAGATGGCTTCCCCTTATTCAGCGCATGTTACTAGGATGTGAATTTTAGTTAATACATAATCAAATAAATTATGTTCCTTTGATATTTGGGACAGTTTGTTTGTGACTTCCAGGTTTCCCTTTGTAATCTTATTTCCAGATATTGCCCCTTTATACTGGGTTACTTAAAACCTGACTTATTATTCTGACTAGAGGGGTGAGGTGGGAGGGAGTGATCAGGGGAACCACAACAAAATATAATTTTAACACACTTGTGTTATTAAGATGGAAACATGTTGATATGACAAAGTTGTAAAAGTTGTGTATTCTGAATTATCAAATGGGAAAACACTGAGAGAAAAGAAGCGATTTGACATGAAAATTCACATAATCAGGAACAGCTGAAGTTGACAGTGAGTGGTTATATCAGTCAGATAGCCCCTTTGACTGTAAGTACAATAGTAGAATGAGCAATGGATCTGGAATCAGAAGACATGGGCTCAAAACTAGGCTACGTTATTCACTATGTGAATATTAACAATTCCTTTTACTCTCTGTGCTTCAGTTTATTCACCTGTAAAATAAAGAAGTTAGAATAAATTATGTTTCTGATATTTGTTATGGCTACATAGATAGTCCCTATTTAATGAACACACAAGAATTTTGCATTCACTTCAGATCCCTCAATTTCCATATGATGATTCTGCCACAATTGAAGTTTAACTGTTCCATTCAATTATGCTGCCTTCTCCTATAATTACTCTACCCTGGTTATACATGGTGTATGTAATTTAAAGACAAACAAAATACTATACAGATACAAGCTGTAGGATCCTTGCATCATACAAGTCTGATGTTGCTAAAGCAGTGTGTACAGCATACATGAGGAGAAATCTTCATGGGTGATGATTTTTTTAAAAGAAGTTTTGGTTTAAAATTCCTTAAAAGTTAGCCCTCATCTCAGATCAAAATGTTCTCTCTAGTGATTAGCAAGCTAGTGGACTCTAATAACTTGAATGAATATCATGCTTGTGAGTGGGTTCAGATCATTTAACAACAAACATTAGCCAAGATGAAGGAAAATAACTCACCATTGCCATGTCATTCTGAATTGACACAGGAGGAATAGGCTAGAGGTAGATAGAATGTAGGTCATGTTACTGAAAAAATAGAGAAATTTCTCACCCCCAGAACTCCAGTGGCAGCTACTCAGTCCACATATGGCTAGTCCTTTGTCTGTTCATGATAAATATTCTGAAAAGGATCATTGTTGGGTTATTTCTTCCATTTTGCAATGCCAAAAGATATACCGCCCTGAAGTTCTAAATGACTTAAATCACACACAAGGCCACCTATTATCCCCCAGAGAAGCAACAATAAAAGAGCGTATTTGGGAAGCTGATAGAGCATCTGTGGCATTTGAATATATCAGCATGAGGTGCAGACTAAAGAAACCAGAAGCTAAAATATCCTATACTCATGGGAAAGCAAATTGTGTCTACATAAGAAGAGGAAAGCTATTCTTTCAGTAAAGAAACCATACTACAAATGAATATTTAATACGGAAACTAAAAAACTAGCATCTTTTGCTTAGATAGCTCTGGTGTTTTATCTAAGTTTTGCATTTATTTGTTTGTTTATTTTTTGCTTTTTGGAGGAGGGAAGGTAGGGCAATTGGGGTTAAATGATTTGCCCAAGGTCACACGGCTAGTTTTTTGTGTTAAGTATCTGAGGTCAGATTTGAACTCAGGTCCTCCTGACTCCAGGGCCAGTGCTCTATTCACTGTACCACCTAGACACCTAAGTTTTGCATTTATTAATTCATTCAGTCTCTTAACACCTTAAAACAAAAGTCGGTATTTTCATCAACAATGAAAATGCTGAGGTCAAGTCGTATGTCTATGCTCCCAGATAAAGTAAATGATGGATCCCTGTATCAGCAAGCACCCTAGCATACCCAGGGTGGCTGCTAGCACAGGTTCTTAGATCTGCTTTTCTAAAGGAAAGCAACTCAAAATGGGTTAACAATCTTACTTTAATCAAACACATAAATATCATTTACCTAGCTCAGGGGAAAAAGTCAGCACCTGGAACTTCAGAGAATACAAACAGAATAAAAACAGAAGTTACAAGCAGTCAAAGAAATAAATAGCAAGATGGGCTTCCAAACCATCTGATCATTACATCCATACCTAGTCAGTTACCAGAGAGGGAAGCACCAACATCTGGGTT
>CM053583.1:220327016-220349931 GCA_028627135.1 Pseudochirops cupreus
TATTGACTACATCCAACTGGAACTCGAGATACACAGGCACTGCAGTTGGGAGATCCATTCTGCCCTACCAAAAAGTGACATAGGAGAGAATAGACTGGGGGAGGGGGGAAACACTGGGATGGCTGTTTTGGGGTGGTGGGTGGGGGAGGGACGGGGAGAAAATATGTAACTCAAAAAAATTTAATGAAATAAATTTTAAAAAAAACAAAACAAAACAAAAATAAAACCTTATCCTGAAAAATTGAGGCCATTTACCATTTATAATTATGCTCCTATAGCCACCACCCTAGTACAGAGTCTTATCAGCTTTTTCCTGGAATAGTCTGAAATACTGCCTACTGTAGCCCCTACCACCTGAAGGCCAACTATATTATATTTCACTCTTCACCTAGAGTTCTCTGGTACCGTTAAGGGGATCTAAGTCTATCTAGTTTCTTATCAAATGGTTCCATGCCCCACCAATGGTTAAATGTAGGAATGGTCCCATGTCCTTTAGTTCCATTTAATCCATTGACAGATTAGCTTTTACAAGAAATATTTACTTCAAAGGTTGAATCACAAAAATACAAACTTACTCCTCCCACAAGTGAGCCCCATAATTTCTGTTCCACCACCACCTCAGTCTCTAACAAGAGGATTAAGTTCACAGTTTATCTCCATTCCTATATAGTCACACCTCAAGTCCAAAAACCTCCATTGGGCTTTAGCCCAGAGATTTTAGCTTCTCTGTTGGGCTAGTGAGCTATAACATCTGATCTAGAATTCTAGCTCCAAGATCTACATGGCTCAAACTCCTGGTTACAGTGGGGATTACCACTGGCACCTGAAACTGAGAAGAATAAATTAAACAAATACCCCCCAGGTCATTTCTTAGAGCTGGGGTAAAAAAGAGGGAGAAAAGGGAAAGGATGCCCTTTCTTTGTCACTGGTTCAGTTCATAGTTACAACACTGTGGATGAACTGTGATTTAAGGAGAGAGTGACTATCTCATTCTGGCCAGTTTTAAAGCAATGCAGTCAATCAGAGGAGGTTACCTCCACCAATCTGTTAGGGAACCTCCACATTAGACAATCTGGATCCATAGCTGCTTTTCCTAAAGTTGCCATTTGTCCGTGTTATCACGCTCTCCTCCTCATATATATACAACTCAATAAACTCTGTTGTTTCTCTGTTACCTTCATGATGAAATAAAGACTTCCATTTGGCATGTTAAGGTCTTCACAATCTGATCCCTTCCTCCCTTTCTAATTTTCTTAAATTTTATTTCATTAACTTCACAGGACAACAAAACCAGCCTATATGCTGTATGCTCACATGTTATATTCCATCTCCCATCTCAGTGCCTTTGCACTGACTGTCTCCCATGCCTCTAATGCTCTCCTTCCTCACTCTTTGACTCTTAGCTTCTCTACTTTTCTTCAAGTTTCACCTCAAATCCAAGTTTCTGCAACAGATCTTTCTTGGTCTCCCTCTGAGGCTAGTACCTTTCCTCTGAAATTACCTTCCATCCATTCTTGTATGCATGTTTGTATATCTTATATGTATCCAGTTATTTACATGTTGCCTGATTCATTTGAACAGGAACCTTTAAAAAAGGTGTGGTAAAAAAAAATTATTTGTAACCTCAGTGCTTAGCACAATGCCTAGCACATTTTAAGTTCTTAATAAATGCTTATTGTTTGATTAATTAGATAGCTTTCCTGAGTAGTTTAGTTATAAAAGGGAAGGGATATATACAATAATACCCTTTTAAAAATAATATTTTCATTTTTTCCAATTACATATAAAAGCAATTTTTAACATTCTTCTTTTAAGTTTTGAGTTCCAAATTCTGTCCTTCCCTACCTTTCCTCTCCCTCACTGAGATAGTAATCAAATTGATATATATGCAATCATGCAAACTATATTTCCAAATTAGTCACATTTTGAAAGAAAACACAGAAAACCCTCCCTTTCCACAAAAGTGAAAAATAATATGCTCTGATCAGCATTTAGATTCTATCAGTTCTTTCTCTGGAGATGGATAACATTTTTCACCATGACTCCTTTGCATTGTCTTGGATCATTGCATTGCTGAAAATAGCTAAGTCATTCACAGTTGATTATTAGGTAGTGTTGTTACTGTGTACGTTTTCCTGGTTCTGCTCATTTCACTTTGCATCAGTTCATGTGAGTTTTCCCAGGTTTTTCTGGAAGTATCCCGCTCATATTTTCTTATAGTACAATAGTATTCCATAACATTCACGTATAACAACTTGTTCAGTGATTATCCAATGATAGACATGCCCTCAATTTCCAGTTATTTTCCACCACAAAAAAAAACTGCTATAAATATATTTGTATATATAGATCCTTTTCCTTTTTTCCTCTAATCTCTTTGGAACACAAACCTAGTAGTGAAATTGCCTTGATATTGGTATATAGTTATATACCCTTTTGGAATAGTTCCCAATTATCTCCAGAATGGTTGGATCTGTTCACACTCCAACCACTTTGCATTAATGTCCCAATTTCTCCACATGCCCTCTAACATTGATCATTTCTCTTTCCTGTCATATTAGCCACTCTGATTCTCTTTTTGTATTTCCTTTCCTCTATTAGTATCTCACAGTTGTTTTAATTTGATTTCTCTAATCAATGGTGATATGGAACATTTTTATATGACTATAGATAGCCTGATTTCTTTGTCTGAAAGCTGTCTGTTTATATCCTTTGACCATTTATCAAATGGGGAATGGCTCTTATTTTTATGAATTTGACTCATTTCTTTATATATTTTAGAAATGAGGTCTTTATCAGAGATACTTGTAAAAAAAATCTTCCCAGCTTTCTTCTTTCCTTCTAATCTTAGCTGCATTCATTTTGTTTGCGCAATCCCTTTTTAATGTAACATTCAAAATCATATATGATGACAAATGAATGATAGGATCAAGTAAAAGATTTTAAGGATGGAGTAGTGGACATGTTTCTAGGTGACAAAACAGAGAAAGTAGATAGGGAGAGATTAAGAAAGAAGATAATAGACAGGGCAATCTGCCAGAGGATATGGGGGGAGGTAGAAAGATTGACTTTGATGAGGAGACCTTTCTATCAGAGACTACAGGAAAAAAAGAGACGAAGCTGATGTCAAGGATTTTGTGATGTTTAGTGGGGGGAGAAGAGGTATTATAGAGGTCATTATTTTCTTGAAAAACAATGAGGCAAGGTTCTCTGGGAAAAGTGGAAAAAGGATGTTGTAGGAGGCTGGATGGAAGAAAAGGTTTGGAACAGCTGCTGCTTCAAGGCAATGAGGATGTAATTTAGGTGATAATTTACTGGTGGGTGATCTAATCATTGCTATTCAGCAACATGAGAGAAAGAGTCTAGAAGGATGCTAGAAGATTGGCGTTCACCAAAGCACAAGGCAAGGAAGGCAGTCAACCAGCATTGATTGGTGGGTTGTTGTCCTTCCAGCTCAAAGAGGAGCAAAATGGGATCACGATGTCAAGGTCAAGTTACAGTGCATTTGACTATGACTATTTAACCAATATGAGCTTGAAAGATTCTATCACAGGTCAGCACAAATAATCCATATGAACATTTAGAGTGGAGATATCTCTAAATTTGTGCATTTCACGTTTCTTTGAGGTTACTGCAATTCTGCTTTGCTCATAGAGCGCAGCTCCTTCTTTGATGTGGGTATGTCAAGCAAGGTGGTCCTGTGTCAGTGTCTCTTATGTCTCACCATTGACTCCAGAGTTCTTTAGAGAGACCTTGAGAGTATTCTTGTATCACTTCTGATCTTCATGTCAGTGTTTGCCTTGTTGAATTCTCCATAAAATAGTCTTTGAGGTAAACATATCTTTGGCATTTGAACACTGTGGCCAGTTCATTGGAGTTGCACTCTCTGTAAGAGTTTTGGGAGTTCAGATCAAGAAAAGATCTTAGTGTCTGTTATCTTGTTAAGTGATCTGCAGAATCTTCCTAAGAAAATTAAAATAGAGGCAATTCAGTTTCCTGACACAATCTTGGTATACTGTTTAGGTTTCATAGGCATACAACAATGAGGTCAGCACAGTGACTTCAAAGATTTTCATTTTGGTTGTCTGTCTAATACCTCTTCCCTCTCACACTTTCCTTCAGAGCCTCCCAAACACTGAGTTAGCTCTGGCAATGTGTGCATTAACTTCATCTTCTATGTGTATTTCCCTGGAAAGTACACTGCCAAGATAAGTGAACTTATCCACAGTACTCAAAATTTCCCCACCTGCTGTAACCAATGGTTCCACATATGGATGGTGTAAAGCTGGCTGGTGTAGAACTTTTATTTTCTTGGTGTTAATTGTTAATCCAAAATTAGTATGCTATAACTTCTTGAAACCTTTACTATATTCCAGACACCGTGCTAATCATTGGAGATGCTAAAGGCTGATGGGGGTAGAGGATAGGGCTAGAAAGGTTTCCTACAGAAATCTTTAGCCAAGTGTTGAAGAAAGACAGAGAACCTAAGAGGCCGAGGCAGGAAGGGAGAGCATTGGGAAACAGCTGGTACAAAGGTACAGAGACAGTAAATGAACTGTTGTGCTTCAAGAACAGTATGAAGGGCAGAGGTTTGGTATTGTAGAGTATATGAAGAGAAGTCAAGGGCAAGAAGACTGGAATAAGGGGCTAGATTATGAAAAGACACCAAATAGAAGACTTTATATGTTTTTCCTTGAGGCAATTGGGAGTTTATTGAAATGAAGAAGGGGAAAGGTGACATGATCAAACATACACTTAAGAAAAATGATTTTGATAGCGGAATGGAGGGTAAATTTCAGGGGGAGGAAGTTGAGGCAAGAAGACCAATTAGAAGGCTTTTGCAATAGTCCAGGCACAAAGTGAAAAGGATTGGAATTGGATTAATGATTGTGTGAGTCAAGATAGGGGAAATGTATGGGAGATATTGTGGAGGTAGAAATGACAAGATTTTGAAACGGCAAATTGGATGAATGGGAAGAGTTAGAATGAGGATTTGAGGAAGACACTGAGTTTGAGAGACAGAATGACAGGTTGAGAATGCTCTTGACAGTAATAGGGAAGGTTAGACAAGGGCAGAATTTGGGGGAAAGGATAATAAGTTTTATCTGATTATTGAATTGTCTCCCCATTGGTTGCTGAGTTTGAAAGGATAATAAAGCAGAGTATCATGCCTTGTAGCAGACGAGGCAGTTTACAGATGACTGAGCTATTTAAGGTGGGTTTTGAGATGACTAGATATGACCACAATCAGAGGGTGGAGGGAGAAAATTCTGTAATCCAGTAAAGTAGTGGGGTCAAGGTCCTCTGGGTCCCTGTTCATTAGGTGGAATGCAGTCTCAACTAGGCAGCCTTTTACTCCTGGTGGCCTTGCTTCTCTTTTTGTATTCCTGCTACCCTATTATCAACCTTGTGAGCATTGCAATGTTTTGAAAAGCCTGAGTGCTATTAACAAGTGCCACATCTACTGCAATAGCTGTGGTTAGGGTAGCAATAGCAGGATTAGACAAGGAATCATCTGCACATCAGGGGTAGGCTCCCAGGAAAGATCACACTTGGATCACATTTAACGTTGGACTGGAATGAATAAGGCACAGGCAACATGTTAACTGGTTAAATAGCAGCCATAGGGAGAAGAAGAAATATGGAACTGGCTTTGGTCTAATTTTTTTCCCTTAGCATTCCCTTTTCTGCTTGAGAAAAAATTAACCATTCCATATCTGATTTGTTCTTTTGTACATTGAATGTTTTTTTTTTTTACTTCTGTAACAGTAATCAATTTAGCAGATACTTAGCCCTTAGTAACTTAAGGCTAAGTACCTCTTGAGAGAGGCAGAAGGTACAAACTCTGTCTCCTGTATGAAGCAGAAAGTATGAACTCTATCTCTTGTGTGAACAGAGGGCGTGAACTCTGTCTCTTGTTGCTGGATGGCAGGAGGGGGTTGGCTGAGACAGGAGGCCAGTGTGCATATAAAAGAAGAATTCCAGAGACAGAGAATCAGAGTCAGGAATGTTCCTCCTGGTGGCTTCTGGTGGAGAAAACAGGATTGTCCCAGCATCTGGAACCTGGGCTTGCTGGACTGAAAACTGAGTTAGAGGAAGCAGGATTGTCCCAGCATCTGGGAGCTGGGCTGCTGGACTGAGAACTGAGTTGGAGTTTTCTATGAGACCAAAATCTGGTGAAGACCTCCTGGAAGGCCAAGAGGGCTGCCTGGAAGGCCTCCTGGAAGGCTGAGAGGGCTGCCTGGAAGGCCAAGATTTCTCCTGGGTCCTAGGGCCAGCTGAACTGCTGGAGATCTAAAGAAGTATCACCAGGATAAGACTTTGTTTGTTTGTGGCTTGGTTGATCCTTGAGCCCCCAGCAAAAGAAGTGGTGAAGGTTTTGAGATGTGCCAAACCCTGTGAACTTCAGTGTGTACCAGGAACTGCCCGGAGGACTAGATGAGAACCTGGGAGTTATTTGCCTCTGAATCCAGGTGACTGTTTGGTGGATTCAGGAAGGAGCTGAGACCATGGAAGAGGATCCAGGGAATCTGAGAGACCACCCCAAGTCAAGATGAAGAAAAGCCCTCTCCATGGTTATTGAACGAGTTTACTAGACATCAAGGGGTGGAGAGTTTGTGTGGTTTTCTAAAGATTGTATTTAGTGACTGATTGCTAGATGACTAAGTTAATCTATGGTTGCCCCAGGAGTGGAAGATTGATTATTGTATTGTGAATTGATTGAATGATTAAGTAGGGAGGATTTCCCCCTCAGGGAAACCAGATGATTATTCTTTTGTTCTTAATATTGTGGCCACTACAGTGAAAACTATGTGGCCATTCTAATGTTAAGCTGTAGTGAACACTATATTGTGATTTTCTGTGATAAGATGTAATATTGTGAATATTATATTGTGATTTGTTGTGAATGTTTGCCTTGATTTGTAACGGAATAAATGGAGTGTCCACTATACTGTGTAATCCGAACCTTAAAAACTGCTCACAGTAACATTCTTTTGGGAAGCTGCTTGTGCGTGGCATTACAACTTCCCATGCCTTGTTGGAGAAAATTGAACTTCAAATCCATAGCCATTTCTATAATTAACAACTCTTAGAAGACCTAAGAGTGGCTGGGTTCAAATGCCAGTCAATGATTTAATGTCAAGTTGGAAGGAGTTTTCAAATAGAGATACCCTTGGGATCTGTGCTTCCCTTCCCCCTGTCCTCCAGTGCTTAATCTTTTTATCAGTGATGTAGATAAAGACCTAGGTGACATCCTCATCAAATCTGCAAAAGACAAAAGGCTTGGTGTCATAATTAAATCATTGGATAACAGAGTCAGGAACCGAAATGATCTTGTTGACTAAAAAGTCAGAGTGAATTTAATAAGATGAAATCATCTTAGAGCTATCCAAATTTGGCATAGCCTTTTTGGGAGATAGAGACATCCTCACTGAAGGTCTTCGAGCAAAGCATGCAGATGCATGCTCACCTATGGAATGGAGTAGAGGGCTTCTGAGATCTCTTCCAACAGTGAGATTCTATGATATTTACTAGGTATAGAGGATATAACCTGGAAGTGTTTGGTCAGAATAACATGCCTAAAAGATAATATCTTTCCTCTGACTTTGAATGTCTCCCTGTAGCAACTATAAACATCCTAGCTAAGCCCTTCAGATTTAACTTATGACTGGCAATCTCATTTCTGAATTACATAGGTTGGTTTAAATTGGGAAGGGAGAAGAATAGTTACTCACATGTACTGTGATTCATGCTCCCACTCAGTTTCCCCTGAGAACATTAGAATTTGGCTTTCTTCCCCCTCCCCCCATCAGGGATTTCCCTTGGGAATAGCAAAATATAACATATTTTAGGCTCTACTGAAAAAGTAAAATGCCTCTAGGCTTCCACAAAAGCATTCATTCTAGCAATATTTTGAATACAAGATATATAGAAAATACAAAATCCTAGAGAAATTATAGAACACGTTGCACCAAAGATCATGAAAGGCCAAAAATAACTTGTATTCCCTTTCTGTTGAGTCCTACTTACCTCAGCGACTTAAATATTCTTCTAGACATACAGTACTAATCCTGTTGCTGAGGTCCACTGAAAAAAGGAAAGAACTTGGGGTCAATAGAGAGTTTATTCCTCTTCCTTTCATTTACTTATTTCTTGCTTTTTTGGATGGGGGAAGGCAGGGCAATCGGGCTAAGTGACTTGCCTAAGGTCACGCAGCTAGTAAGTATTAGGTATCTGAGGCTGGATTTGAACTCAGGTCCTCCTGACTCCAGGGCTAGTGCTCTATTCACTGTGCCACCTAGTCTAATCCTCCTGTGAAGTTGAGTAATCTTTCCTAACACATCCTCTCCATCTTCCCTCACCCCTCAAAAGGGAAAGAACTTGGAATTTCTGGAGTCAGTCACCTTCCCTGGACCTCTGTGCATTGTCCACATGAGTCCTAGTAATAGTTGAGGAAACTGTCTAGGTTTGCTCCTGGTAGTAAGCTGGGACTGACTCAGGTGATCTGGTATTTAGGGTTTGAGGCTGGAATGAAACGAGGCACTCACAGATTTAACAGTTTACTAGCTACGGCAGGAATGGAATGTTCAGCAAGGATACATTGTTGAATCAGAATCCAATCAGTTGGACCTAGTTTCCCTGCCCTTCTATTGCATATGTTAGTCTGAGGTTCTCCTAGGTTTTTGTACTTTGGCCACCAGAAACCCGTGTCAAGTACCTGAGACTTGGTTCCCTGAAACAATTAAGTCTTATAGATTTTTAATATCTTTTAAGGAATGCTATAAAGCAGTAATCATCAAAACAACTTGCTGCTGCTTAAGAAATATACAGAAATTGATTAATGGTACATATTAAGTACAGAAGCAAAACAGCACAGCAACCTAGTTTTGGACAAATTTGAAGACCTCCGCATTGGAGGCAAGAATTTGTCATTCAATGAAACCATTGCAGAAAGCTGTAAAATAGTCTGGCAGAAATTAGTTATAGAACAAAATCCCACACCATACACTAAGATAAGTTTCAACTGGGTACATGACTTACACATAAAAGATGACATCATAAACAAAGTAGAAGAGCAAGGAGGGAAATAATTGTTAGACGTATAGATAAGGGAGGAATTCATGCCCAAACAACAGAGACAGAGAGAAAGAGACAGAGACAGAGACAGAGAGACAGAGATAGAGACAGAGAGACAGACAGAGACAGGGACAGACAGAGAGTCACAGAAGGTAAAATAGACAATTTTGATTACCTAAAATTAAAAAAAAATCAATTTAAAAACATTAAAAAAGAAAAACCAATGCAATTAAAATTAGAAAAGAAGGGAACTGAGAGAAATTTATAAGAATAATAATCATTCTTCAATTGCTAAATGATCAAAGGGTATGAATAGAGCATTATCATAGAAATCAGAAAAGCAAGAAATACCTGTAAGAAAAAATTAGCTAGTTTTTAAAAACTATAGAAATACAAATTGAAACAATGCTCCTATTCTATCTCACACTAATCAGATTGGCAAAGCTGAAAATGGGAAATGATAAATGTCAGAGTGACTGTGGGAAAACAGGCACATTAAGGAGTAGTTGGTGGAACTGTAAACTGGTCCAGTCTTTCTGGAAAGCAATTTGGACCTATGCTCCCCAAATCTTTTAAATTTTCTGCACTCTTTGACCTGGTAGTACCTACTAGGTATGTGCCTCCACAGAAATCAAAGAGAAGGGGAAAGGATCCATAGGTGCAAAAATATTCATACCTTCTCTTGTTGAGTGGCAAAGAACTGGAAAGTGAGGAAGTGCCAATTAACATGGGAATGACTAAATAGAGAATGGAAATGATTAAGAGGATGATTTCCGAGGAACCTGGAAAGACTTATATGAAGCTGTGTAGAGTGAATTGAGAACAAGAACAAGTTATACAGTAACACCATCGGACTTAAGATGACTGATCATTGCAATGACCAACCACAATTTCTGAGGCTTCCTGATGAAACAGGCTACTCCCTGATAGAGAAAGGTTGAACTAAGAGTACAGACAGAAGCATTCATTTTTCTGCACATGGTCAATGCCAGAATCTGTTTTGCTTGAGTATACATGTTTATAACAAGGGTTTTGTTTTTCTTGTTTCCTCAATGTGGAGGGAAAGTCTTCATTTAAAAAATAAAATAAGGCTGAATTTTAAAAGTACGTTCTATTGAGGGAAACCACATATATACCTACAAGAAGAAATAAAATACATAAAAAGTATATTCAAGGTAATTTCAGCGGACACTAGTAGCTGGGGATGGGGTATTAGGAAAGGCCTCATGTAGGAAGTGGTAGTTTGGACTTTGAGAAGACTGGGAGAAGATGAGGGAAAATTGCATCTAGGCAGGGGGGACAGCCTATGCAAAGCGGGGGCAATGGGAGATGACAGCCAGTAAGGAGACCAGTTCGGCCAGAATTAGGGTATGTGAAGGGAAGCTTTATGTCATAAGTCTTGAAAGGTACTCTGAAAGCAGATAGTAAAAGGTTTAAAAGACTAAGTAGCTTATATTTGATGCTAAAGGAAACAGAGTCACTGGACCAGGAGAATGACATAGTCAAATTTGTGCTTAAGAAATACAATTTTGGCATCATTGTGACATATTGATTGGGCATGGGAAGAGAGTATAGGCAGGGATTTAAACTAGTATACTACTGTAGTCATTCTGCGAGAGGTGAAGGTGTTTTACTCATCCAAATGAGAGTCAGGGTGATGAATACCCAAGTACCTAGAAAGCAGTTAGCCCAGAAAAGACCTACGAGTCTCAGTGTGCTCTAAGTGCAATATGAATTCCAAGTACAATAGGGCAGATAACAACAAACATTTTCAGAGTAATTTAAGGTTTGCAAAATGCTTCATATACAATGTGCATTATCTCAATTGATTTTTACCATAAGTTTGTAAGGTCGTTGCTGTAGGTAACCTCCATTTTACAGATGGCAAAATAGGGTGAGAGACGTAAAATGACTTACCCAGCATCACTTAGCTAATGATCATCTAAGGAACAAGTAGATCAGTCCTTCTGACTCCTTTTCCATGCTCTACAACTACAGCATCCTGCCTCAGTTAGCCATGAAGGTTAATGGAATGTTAGGCTGCATTAAGACAGACATAATGTTCAGAAAGGGAGAAGTGATAACCCTGCTCTTCTCTATTCCAGGGTGGAGAACCTGTGGCCTTATAGGTCCTCAAGTGCAGCCCTTTGACGGAATCTAAACTTCACACAACAAACCCCTTTAATAAAAGAATTTGTAAAACTTGGATTCAGCCAAAAGGCCACACCCAAGGACCTAGAGGGTCATATGTGGTCTTGAGGCCACAGGTTCCTCACCCCTGCATCCTAGTTATACCACATGTGGGATACTGAGGTTAATTTGGGGGGCTCTATGTTAGGAAGTATATTGATAAACTAGAGTATTTCCAGAGCAGATCCAAGACGATGGTGAAGGGTCCCAAGTTCATGCATAAAAATCCGGTGAATACATTAAGTATTTTTAGCCTAGAAAAGAATTCAGGGGAATATTATAGATATCTAAGGATTTGGAGGACCGTCATATGGAAGAAGTTTTAGATTTGCTCAGGTTGGCCTTGGAGGGAAGAATTAGGGGCAACTAATCATCATGGAAATTGCAGAGAGATAGACTTGGGATTTACCTAAGTAAAGAAAAAAAATAATCCTAACCTTTGCATTCACCAACAAAATGAGCAGCCTCAGAGTTTAGGCCAGCTCAAGTGAGTTCTCAAAGCAAAAGATGGCTAACCCCTTGTTGAGTAGCTTGTAGGGAATGTCCTTTTCTGGTATAAGTTGAATATATGGTCTCCTAGTTTGCTCTCAATGAAGATTTCTTGATTCTCTGGTAAGTTTATTAAAAAGTTAGGGCTTCACTCTTGGTAAATATGGTGAATTAATGAAGGGGAAATACACCAAATTTTATCAAACCCTTAGCCCAGCATTGTGCTAAGCAATGAGGATTTGAAACAACATATATAAGTAGCTGAGGAAGTGTTCTGGTTTGTGAAGTCACAGCTATGATGAGTGGAGCCAGAGAGGAATTTTACAATAATTTTTTAAAGCTTGTCTCAAACCCCTAGATATCTTTGTGTTTTGTGGGAAATTGATTTTTCTTTAAACTCTATAACATAGTTTTACTTCTGAATTTTTTGTTCTTTCTAGTTAAACAAATCACCTATTCTGAAATTATTTTTCAAAATGTAGGCCTGGTACACAGAAACTGTATATATCAAAGAAAGTTAGCTAGCCAAAGATTACAGGAGGGACAAGAATTGGGGGTTTTAGAATTCCTAGTTTACAAGAAACCTCCATTCTGTAGATTCAAAAGGAAGAGAATGGATGAAGGAATATTTTACAAAAGAGAAATGGTTACCAGATGATGGGAGGCATTTTCTTCCCTTGCCACATTCAATAAACAGTGTCTACTGAAGGATTCCAGCTGTGTTCAGAATGAATGGTGAGAAACAAAGAAACATCTGTTTTGGATGTGGTTGTGACATATAGAAAGACTGGAGTAAGGAGTAGAGGTTAAATCATCTTCTGCATTATTTTCTAATGTTATCCAGGAAACCTAGCTTCTAGAATATTCTGAAGGGATAATTTGCTTTAGGGAACTTGGCCTGGAATTTAGAGAGATATTACATCCAAATTTTGCTGTAAGTTGTAAACTACAATTTTGGAACATAAACGGAAACATTCACCAGTTAGTGTACACACTCAGTGTAAATGTGCTCTTTCTAAAGTTGGTCTTATGTGGTTTCATTGAAGATCTGGCTCTCTGAAGCCCTGAACTTCCTGAACCTATAAACTTGAGCTGGAATAACTCTTAAATATTAAACATGGAAGGAAGGAAGGAAGGAAAGAAGAAAGGAAGGAAGAAGGAAAGAAGAAAGGAAGGAAGGAAGGAGGGAGGGAGGAGACAAAGAGACAGAGAGGGAGAGATAGTGGAGACAGAGAGAGAAATAGAGAGAGAGATGTCTAACATATTCTCAGCTATTAATCTGAAAAGGCTGCTTTTTTGAGAGATAAAACATTTAGACATAAGAGGAGACACAAATGGCAGTATTGATTACAGGAGACTAAAGGGTAAACTTTATGCAAATCTTTTCTGATTTACTTTTCCTCTACAGTAAATATTTTCATGGAGGAAAGAAAGACTTGGAAAAGAAGTAGAATCTACTGATTAGAAACACTTTGGTTTTCCAGAAGACTGAAAATGAGGACTTAAGTTTTTTTCATGAATAGAAACTACACAGTCAAGAAACTTAACTGGTATTTTCTAAGCCAATGTTAAATTCATCAGTATTTATCAAATATTTATAAACACAGAAGGTCTCTACATTTCAAGGTATATTGGGCATGAAGTATACCCATTAACTTCAAGATATGGTGTGTTTAATTTTTTTTCTAAATTTCTAGAAAAAAGAAACTTTTTTCCACAGAAATTTATTCTTTCAGATACAGTTGATGTGTTTCGGAAACTACTTTTTTTTCTCTTTTGTCAATTTTGTTTTTTAACAGGAATAGGGAGGGATGAATTCAGAAATGAATGTAAAGACAAAAATGACCAATAAAATATTTTTAAATGACTGGATAAAAATCTATAAATACATTGCTTCTTTTTGTGATTTTTTTTTGGGGGGGGTTTCCTTTCAAACAGAAAATACAGAAGAGGAAACACAGGGCAATGATTATTTTCTCTCGTTCTTTGTTTAAATATTTTCCCAAATACACACACACACACACACACACACACACACACACACACACACACACACTGTGATGTGTTTGTATAATGGAGCGAGAAGTGACTAATCCCATAAGTGAAACTGATTTGTCATGCTCCTCCCATGGTCTGGAAAAAGGTAGTGGTTTCTTTCAATAGGCTCTTGGTGAATAGTATATCCCTCTGTATATGACCAATTCAAAAAGGCACTAGTCTTAATCTTTCAGTGCCTTTCTTCATTGTAATTTCCTATTCATGGCTTCTAATCTTCAACCATAGACCTTCCCCATCATTGTCCTTTTTAGTTCCTACTGTTTAATCATTGAATGCCATCAAAGGAAGTTAGGAAGCCATGGTAAGTACACTATGAGTTGTTATCTAACTTCAAATGCCTTTAATCCTTCATTGCAATTATTTTATTAAACTGAAGGACTTCCTTTCAAACTTCCCACAATGACTTTCCCAAGCACTGTCCTCTCATTTCAAGTCTCAATACCATTCCACAACCTTGAATCATTAAATGATCTTATCTGTTCTTTTCCTGGAATATTTGAGGCCATGATATCTGAGATCCTTCTCCTTCCCATTTTTTCTTCCATACCTCAAAATGTCTTTAGATGTCTTATCTTCTCATCCTTTGTTCAAATGTCCAAATAAGGTTTGTTATCTCCTTATCAAGACTAACCTTGGATTCATGCCCTTGACTGAAATTCCTATAACCTTCAGGAGCTTATCATACCAATCATGTCCTCAATCACATCCTCTGTTATTTAGTATCCTTCTGTACTAGAGGATCCTTCTTAACTGCCTACAAACATGGTCTTCCATACACATGCATATATGCATAAAGATACATGCACACACACAACTTACCTTACCTTTATCCATCCCTGCCTAGTCATTTTATTATTTTAAAGTCAATCAATCAGTCAACCAGTATTTATAAAAATTTACTATGTTCCAGACACTGTGAAATGGTCCCTGTCCTTGAAAAGTGTACAATCTTACTGCAAGAGGAATCATGTACACACATAATCTCAAGTCTTATAGCCCCGTCCCCCCAAATCTTTGGATTTTGTTACTAAATCTTTAAGGGAGAAAAGAATTTTTGGATAGAGGAAGTTTAACTGACATCTGGAAACTGTTAAAACTGTCATGTTTGGGAGGCAGCATTCCTGAGAAAATGAATGAGCTAACTGTCAAAGAGAAAGAGCCTGAGGAATCATTTCCTGAGAATGTAGAGTTTAATACTTAGACTGTGAAGAAGATATGCTAAAGAGAATTCTTGAGGAACATTAATGGTCATCCTAAGGGAACTGAATGTGATGGGACTGTGGTTAGAGAGTTGAGGAGAAAACAGTGGTGACAGGTGATTGTTAGAGGTGAATTTGGCCATGACATTTTCCCCTTTGATACATTGTGGAAACATTTAAATATTTCTTTGTATTGTTCATTATACTGTTATTATTTGTTATACTATAAATAAATGTATTGATAATAACAGATGTTTATTGAAGTCTATGCTATTAGATGGCTTGATAGGTTAAAAAGAGATGATAGGAAGCTTTTAGGAAAAGAGGTTTATCTGGTTCATTTTATTAAGTGGAATGTGGTTTGAGAGTTAATTAATTAACACAATAGACTCTACATTTCTATTACTTTACAACAAAATATCATAATGTACTCTCAGATTTTCTGTTATCCAAGGAAAATATAAGATAATGAATCAAGTTAGAGGGGGGAGGGGAGGGATTTGGTGCGGTGCACACTGCCAATGCACAACAACTCATGCACATATTCAATGACCATATAGGCCACATGTAGGATAGTCACATTAAAAATTGACTAATATATACATATATACTGATAGTTGCAAAATATAGGTAAAATAAATTTGCCGTGCAGGTACTTGTACATAGGGGAACAAGGATATGGCTCATCTAGAACAGTGGTTCTCAACCTGTGGGTCGCGACCCCTTTGGGGATCGAAAGATCCTTTCACAGGGGTCACAGGGGTAGCCTAAGACCATTGGAAAACACATATTTCTGACGGTCTTAGGAACCAAGACACCGCTCCTCTATCAGTCTCCAGGAGAGTCCGCCCACATACAGATATGAGCACATACAAGTATTAAAGGGTCGTGGCATTAGGAAGGTTGAGAACCACTGATCTAGAAGGTACAACTTGCATCTTGAGGAAAACTGAGGATTCTATGAGGTAGAGGTGAGGAGGTAGTATATTCCAGGCTTTCGGGATGACCAGTTTAAAAGCACAAAGACAAGAGCTACAATACTGCCTGTGAGGAACAACAATCAGTCAGTCGATAAACATTTAGTAAGCTCATACTACATGGCAGGCACTTTGATAAGCCCTAAGGAGACAAAGAAATCAAAAAATAGTCCATGACCTTAAGGTGCTCACTTCTCCATGGAGGATGTAGCATGTAAATAACTAGGTACATTCAAGATAGATAATGAGTAAATGGAAGACAATCCGAGAGGGGAAGGCAGCTGGAACGCCAAATAGAAAACTTTCTATTTTATCCTGGGAGCCAGTAGAAGTCACCCAGTAAGGGGTGATATGATAAGACCTATGCTTTAGAAAATTCACTTTGGCAATTGAGTAGAGGATGCTTTGGAGCTCAAGTCTTGATAGACGCCACCCCCTTAACCTCTTCTCCTCTCTGATCGGAGGGTTGAAATACAAAGTGTCAAACACCCTTTCACTTCTTTGCTTTATAGAGCCCAGAAATTGGCTTAGCTTACATCACTTTGCTTTTGCTGTTTTCCCTGGTTTCAACTCCATGGTGTCCCATCCCCATCCCCTCCCACTCTCACTTTTCTGCCTCCTTCTGTGTGTTGTCTTCCCCCTTCAGATTATAAACTCTTTGAGGGCATAGATTGTCTTTTTATTAATTGTTTCCTCAGCACATAGCAAGTGTCTGGCACATAGCAGGTACCTAATAGTTATTTGATTGGATTGGAATCAGAAAGACCAATTAGAAAGCTAAGATAGGACAAACACACTTGAATTATGACTATATGGAGAAGAGAGGACATATACAAGAAATGCTGTGAAGGCAGAAATGACAAGACTTAGCAATGGTTTTTAATATGTGAGGTGAAAAAGAGTGAGGAGCTAAGAATGACACTGAGGTTGCGTGTCTAAGTAACTAGGAGGATTATGGTGTCATTAATAGGGGGGTTTAGAAAAGGGGAGGGCTTTGGAGAAAAGATAGTGTGTAATATATAGTGCTGGTATCTAAACCAGGAAGACCTAAAACAGAGAAAGAAAATTATAGACTAATTTCCCTAATGAATATTGAAGTGAAACTTTATTTTTTATTTTTTGCTTTTTTGGAGGGGGAAGGCAGGGCAATTGGGATTAAGTGACTTGCCCAAGTTCACATGGCTAGTAAATGTTCAATGTCTGAGGTCGGATTTGAATTCAGGTCCTCCCAACTCCAGGGACAGTGCTCTATTCACTGCACCATCTGGCCACCCCTTGAAGTGAAACTTTTAAATAAAATATTAGAAAAGAGATTATAGCAATTTATCACCAAGATAATACACTACGAACAGGTGGGATTTATACTAGGAATGCAGGGTTGGTTCAATATTAGGAAAAACTTTCGGCATAACTGATCACATCAACAAAACTAACAGAAACCATATGATTATTTCAATAGATGAGAAAAAGCTTTTGGCAAAATACAAACATCCATTCTCATTGAAAACATGAGAAACCATCAGAATAAATGGTACTTTCCTTAAAATGGTAAGTAGTATCTATCTAAAACCATCAGAAAGCATTATCTGTAATGGGAATAAGCTAGAATTCTTCCCAGTAAGATCAAGTGTGAAGCAAGATATCCGATATCATCACTATTATTCAATAGTGATTCAATTATTTCAATAGAAATGTTAGAAGGAAAGGAAATTGAAGGAATTAGAATAGGCAATAAGAAAATAAAACTATCACTCTTGGCAGATTATATGATGGTATACACAGAAAATACTAAAGAATCAACTAAAAAAAACGAGTTCAAATCATTGACAACTTTAGGAAAGTCACAGAATATAAAATAAACCTGAATACATCATCAGCACTTCTATATGTGACCAACACAGACCAGCAGCAAGAGATAGAAAGAAAAACCATATAAAATAACTGTAGACAATATAAAATATTTGAGAGTTCACTTGCCAAGATGAACTCAAGAATTATATGAATTACAAATTACAAAACACTTTTCACACAAATAAAATCAAATCTAAACAACTGGAAAAATGTCAATTGCTCGTGCGCAGGCCAAGCTAATGTAAAAAAACAACAACAAATCTGCCTAAACTAGTTTACTTATTCAGTGCCATACTAACCAAACTACCAAAAATTATTTTATGGAGCTAGAAATAATATTAACAAAATTCAGTTGGAAGAACAAAAGGTCAAAAATATTAAGGGAATTAATGCGAAAAAACGCAAAGGAAGGTGGCTCAGCTACATACCAAGTGTCCTGTCAGGGGTGAGTATACGAGATACCTAAAAATATCCAGGACTAGAGATTCCAAAGGCAGTCGCTCGGGTATGACTTTGGCTCAGGAGACTTTTGAATGTATACATGTTCTGGATATATGGATAGATAGATGGATGGATGAATGGATGGATGGATGGATTGTGTGTGTGTGTGTTTGTGTGTGTGTGTGTGTTTGTGTGTGTGTGTGTGTGTTTGTGTGTGTGTGTGTGTGTGTGTGTGTGTGTGTTTGTGTTCTGGATATATGGATAGATAGATGGATGGATGAATGGATGGATGGATGGGTTGTGTGTGTGTGTGTGTGTGTGTGTGTGTGTTTGTGTGTGTGTGTGTGTGTGTGTTTGTGTTCTGGATATGTGGATTTAAGTGCCATCTGTAAAAAGATGACCATTGAACCCATAGGAAATAATGAGATCATCAAGTGAGATATTATATACAGGAAGGAGAACTGGGGCAAAGGCTTAGAGGATATCCACAGTTAGTAAGTATAGCACAAAGGAAGAACCAACAAAGAAGACCAAGAACGAATTGTAGGACAAATGAGAGGTGAACTAAGAGAGAATAATGTCAGGAAAACCTAGAGAGGAAAGAGCATCTAGAACTAGAAGGAGACAGTGATCAACGATGTCAAATGCTGCAAAGGTCAAGACAGGGTAGGATTGATTTGGCAGTAAAAAGAAGGATGCTATCTTCGGAGAAGGGAATTTTAATTGAATTATGAGGTCAAAAGTCTGATGGCAGAAGGTTTAGATAGAGTGAGAGGAGAAGATGTGGAGGCACACTGAATATAGACTTTTATTGAGGAGTTTAGCTGGAAAAAAAGAGGAAAGATGATAATAAAATAGTTAGTGGTAATGGTATGATCAAGTGAAGATTGCAAAGTACATTGAGACCAAATTTTTGGGACTTTAAATATCTATTTAAATGATTCTTGAGTGATAGGGAACCACTGGAACTTATTGAATAAGTAAGTGACATGGTTCTATCTTCACATTAGGAAAATCACTTTGGCATCTATGCAGAGGATAGATTGGAATGAGGAGAGAGTTGAATGAGGGAGAACAATTAAGAAGCCATTGAAATAGTTGAGGTGAAACGTAATGAAGGTTTGAATTAAGGGAGCAGCCATATGACTAGAAAGAAGAGAACAGATGTGACAGATGTTATACAGATGGAAACAATAAGTGAATGGACACATGGGATAGTCAAAGATGGTGCCAGGGTTGTAAACCTGGATAATTAGAGAGGTAATAGTGGTCTTAACTGAGAAAATGGAATTCTAAAAGAGGATGGCTTTGGTATATAGGTAATGAGTACTGTTTTCAACATGTTGAGCTTGAGATGCCTATAGGACATTCTGTTCAAAGTGTCCAATAAGCAGTTTGCTACATATAGCAAGAAGTTTAGGGGAGACAGCTTTACAGTTCTGAGGATTATTAGCATAAAGATGATAATTAAACCCATGTGAGCTAATGAGATCACCAGAAGAGAATGTGTAAGACAATTAGAGGACCCCAGACAGAACATTACCTTTCACTGCTAAATTTCTAGCAAAAATAGGTTACATTTGCTGACTGTACTTTCTCAGCACCCATTTACTACTCAACCTTGCAAAATTTGACTTCAAACCAGAAGTCTACTCTATTAGAATTATTCTTTCAAAGGTCAACAATGACTTTTCCTCAGTCTTTTGTCTTCTAACTTTTCTGAAGGATTGGACGTTACCCTCTTCCTCCTAGATACTCCTTTCTTCCCTTGGCTTCCATGATGTTTCCCTGTCCTAGTTCCCTTTCTACTTGTTTCCGTCTTAACTTCTTTTACTGGTTCACCTTCCTGTGAATCCTTAAGTGTAGGTATCCCTTAAAATTATTTTCTAGGCCCTCTTCTCTTTCTATACTGTCTCCCTTGGTGATATTGTCTGTCACCATAGGTTCAATTATTAATGTCTTCTTTGTAAGTGAGTCTCATATCGATATATCTGTAAAGCCACACACAAGCAGCTTTCCAGAGGAATGGCTGCTGTGAACAGCTTTTAAGGTTCTGATTACACAGTATAGTGAACACTCTATTTATTTCATAACAAATCAGAGGAAAACATTCACAGTCAATCAAGGTACAGCATTCATAATGTTTCAACTTATCACAGAAAATTGAAATACAGCATTCACAACAATTTTTCGCAGAAAATGGCCACATCCTTTCCACCACAGTGGTCACAAAGTTTTGAAAAAAGAACCTCCATTTAGTCAATCACAAAATCCTTAATTCAATCACCAAGTACAATAGTCAAAGTTCTCCACTCATGGGGCATACTAAGTTAACTCAATCAGTCACTTATTCAGTCATCAATCACTATTCTATCATCAAAAAATACACAAGCCCCCCACCCCTAGGTCACTAGTAAATTACAATTTCTTAGTAAGTACACAGTATCCAAGTAAAATCTTCTTTCAGCTTGATTTGGGGTAGTCTCCCAGACTCCCTGGATCTATTTCCATGGTCCCAGATCCTACCTGGATTCACCAAACTGTCACCTGGATTCAAAGGCAGACAGCTCCCAGGTACCTGTCCAGCTCTCCAAGCACTTCCTGTTCCATGCTGAAGCCCACAGCAGCCAGTCTATTTCAAATCCTTCCTAGTCTCCATTCCTGGGAAGTCAAGGCTTAACAAAGCCACAAACAGGTTCATGCAAAGTACCAGCATCACAGTCATGCTTCCTCAGTCTGTGGCAGCTCCAGCTTGCCCTCAGCTCTGACTGTCTCTTAGAAACCCTCAGCAGCTCTGGCTGGCCCTCGGACTCAGCAGAAGTTTCAGCTGGTTCCCAGAATCAAAATCACTTTATCTAGGTTCTCCAAATAAAAATCATTCTCTCCAGCCTGGGGGGTGTTTCTTCTTTAGCCTCCCTGGCTCCTCTTAAGCCTCCCCGGTGGCAGAGGCTTCTGCCTCCATGGAGCTTGCTCCAAGAATATCTGTCTTTCCCAGCCAGGGTCTTTTCTTTTCTACAGACAGCATTAGCTTCCTGTTTTAGCCAACCCCTTCTTGCTACTTCAGCAACAGAGATTCATACCTTCTGTTTCTTTAACAGATGCTTGATTAATTACTAAGTGCTAAGTACCTGTTACCTTTGCCAATACAAAGGAATCTTCAAATTCAAATTATATTACCAATATGGTATCCAACATTTTTTTCTGCCTTCAACCCTAAACCTCTATATCCAATTGCTTTATGGAAAGCTCCATTTAGATTTTCCACTGATATTTCAAAATCAAGATATACCAAAATGAATTAATCTTTTCTCCAAAACAGGCTCCTTCTCCATCCTTCAATATTTCAAGAGCACTGTAATGTACTCTTAATGCACTCTCCAAATAATGTAAGTTAGTGTCTGTAGTAGCATCATAGACTACCATCTCCCCCTGACTCCATCCATCCAGTTGCCAAGACCTATTAGTCCTACTTCAACAACACCTATTGCATTTTTTTCTCTGCTCATATTGCCCCCACCACTGTTCAATAACTTGCCATCTCTCATCATTAATCAATAAATCCTTAGTATATGCCAGGCACCATACTAAGCACTGAGGATACAAAAGCAGCAGAAATAATCCCTGCCTTCAAGGAGCTAACATTCTAAAGAGGGAGATAACTTCAAATAAATAAGGGCATACAAGATATGGATAGAATAGTTGGAAGGTAACCTCAGAGTGATTATAACTTCCTAACTAGTTTCTCTGCTTCAAATAACTACTCTTTGTAATTAATCTTTCCTATCAATGGTAAAATAATCTTCCTGATTAATAAATCCACCTATTTCCCTACCTAGTTCAAAAGAAAAAAAAACAGTGAATCTCTATTGTTAGAAGGATAAAATGCAATCTCTTAATTCAGCCATCATTGAGGGAAGCAATCATTGTGTAAAAGGGACCCATCTTCCTGTCCACTCCCAACACTAACCACTTATGAACTGCAAACAATTTGGAGATAAACTGGAGAGATCTGGGAATGGCAGCTTCCAACACAGTTTTTAATGCTATCCTGAAAAGCAACCCCCAAGAAGATGTGACCTGGCACCCGCTTCTGCAAATGCTGTAGTCACTTAATTAAAACCCAGAGAAGAGATGCTCAGATGGTTCAATATCAGAAAATTATATGATTTCATTAGTAAATCACCTAGCATAATACAACCTCTTTAAAAAGACACGTAAGGGGGCAGAGCCAAGATGGCGGCATAGGAGCAGCAACATATTGCAGCTCTCACATAGCCACCCCAAAATACCCATAAAATATGACTCTAAACTAATCCTAAAACTCCAAAAAGCACACAAATATACTTTCCACTAACGTCAGCTCAGCTACAAGGAACCACATCAGCACTGCGAACCGAAACCAGCCTGGCCTGAAGCCCTGGCTGAGCACTGGGGGCAGCTGGACGAGAGGAGTCGAGGAGCCTCGGGTGAGTGGATAAGTGGCAGCTGTGGCAGTGTTCAGAACTAGGTCAGTGGAGCTTGCGAGGTCTTGGGAGAAAAGCAGTCTGACCAAAACACCTTCAGGGAAGGAAAGCAAAAGGCAGAGGTTTTGCACCTGCCTCCGCATTGCACCTTCCTGAGAGCTACGGCAGC
>CM053583.1:220350431-220361844 GCA_028627135.1 Pseudochirops cupreus
GAGAGAGAGAGAGAGAGAGAGAACAAAGGATGAAGTCATTTAAAAATCTAATGAATGGGCCATACTTCCTGATTCAGTGGCCAGTCCTCTCTAATGCAACTTTTTTGAGGCCTTCTTCCTTGCTGCCATCAAGGAGTAAATAGACAAGTAGACTCCTGGAGTTTGTTCTGTCATTCCACCAGAAGTGTGTGTGCCTGTGTGTGTTAATTGAAATATAACCTTTGTAACAGTGCTATAATTGTGATTTGCTATTGTGCTCATCTTTGATAATTGTTACATATAGATAACTTATTACTAGAAATGATAATCTTGTGATATATACTTAATGTTGAAATATTTCAGTACTTTAAAAGAGCTTTGGTTTCATCGTTACAGATATTCTGTTTACTAAAACAGATTGCAATCCTTATAGTCAGAACATAAAGTAAAACCTTGGAAGAATGTGGAGAATCAGGAGAATCCAGATGATCAACTAACTCATTGAAATCTTGTTTTTTTCTCCAGTTATTTTCATGTCAGAAGGGATAGTTTGTACTCATATCTCCAATGCCTAGCATGATGCCTGGCTCATAATGGTTACTTAATAAATACATGTTGATTGATGCAGACATAGTCACGGTCCATATTGAGTCCCATTGAAAATGTGCTATTACATATGTAATAACCATTTGGGAGGCACTGAAGTTTCAGAAGGCAAACAGTAAATCCAAAACTAGTTCTTATGTGGTTTTGGGTTATGTCTTGAGGAACAACAACATAAAGAGGTGAAATGACTTAGCACAATAGAGAGTCACTGATACTAGATAGATATTAGAATAGAAGATAATATCATAAACCACACAAAGCATTAAAATGCTAAAATGAGAAGTTCAAGCTTTTTGCTGATTCAGTCTTTGCAGAAAGTTGGAAGGAGCTTTGTAAAAGTAGAAAGCAATCTAAGGGTCAAGTCAAGATCAAAAGTAAGAATAATTTATTCTTACTGTTATTTATTTTTGTTCCTGTCTCAGTGTTGATTTTCATGTGTGTGTGTTTTGAGCATTCTATTACCTTTAGTATTATTAATGTGAGCCCCAGGAAACTACATTCTTTTCACAGTAGCAAGAAGAGAATGAAGGGTGCCCATAGACTGATGTAACGTCCACGAAGGCTTTCAGAACCTTTGAAATCATGAATACATACCAAATCAGCAATTCTCACTGAAAGCAACAGGAGTTTATGATTCTGTCTTTCAGTGTGTCCTGATGTCTGTTTAACTTGGATCTTTGCCCAAAGAGCTTTATTTCCTGTACTTCAGAAAGGGAAAGAATCCTAATGAGTCTCCATGGACATTCTCTCTCCTTGGACATGACTCCTTGGTGTGCTTGTTCTCTAGGAGTTATTCGAGCAAAACTAAGTTCAGACTAAAAATATGTAATTTTTTGTTGTGCAGGCATTCTCTCTACACGTACTACTTATGACAGTTAAGAATCAAAACTAAAACTACTTAGACTGTTTTCAGGAGCAACTGTACCTCACCTTTTAATTTTAGTTTCAAGTGGGTTAACAAGTAGGACACCTAGCTTATCAGAAAGGAGAATTCAGTTCCATAAATAATTACTGAGTGTCTAGTAAATTCTTGTTATTCCCTGGGAACTTAAGTATCTTTTGTGTATAGCTAGATAAAAGAAGAATGAAAGCATGATAGTGAAGTCCTAATTGAGATTAGATAATGTGAAGTTACCGTGGAGTTTTATAGTTATAGTTTTTAACTTCCTCCAGCTACATTAATAAAATTCAGAAGCAAAGGAGTAGGACCAAAGAAAACAAGTGATTAATGATAAGTAAGAATTGAAGTTTGGTAGAGTATAAGTAGCAGAACAAGGAGAAAAGCAGGTCAAGGGTGGAAGATGACATATGATTGACTTGGTTAATTACATGGTTATGTGACTCTATCAGGAATAATGTGAGACCAGAACAGGGATGCAAGGAATGGAGATAAGGAAAATCAATGTGGGGATAAGGAATATGTTTAGAATAAGTGAAGCATTTAGAGAAACAACAGGGCAGAGCCAAGATGGTGGTGTAGAAGCAGGAAAACTCTGTGAGCTCCCCCTATAATCACCTCAAATATCTATAAAATATGACTCTAAACAAATTTTAGAGCTATAGAACCCACAAAGTGACAGAGAAAAACAAATCTCCCACTGAAGGCAGCCAGCAGGACTACAGGAAGGGTCCATTGCAGCATGCTGGGAGTCAAGCCCAGCCCCATGTGAGCCCCTGGTTTTAGCCCCAGGGCAGCCCTGACCAGCAGTGGCTGGAGCAGATTTCAGGAGAATGGATCACCAGAAGCTGTGGCAGTTTCCAGAATTCTCAACCCATAAATGCCAAAGACAAAGTAAAAGGTCAGTGTGGACTCTGTGGGAACAGGGGGACTGAGAGCTATGTCCAGCTACTGCCCACAGGGCAAGAAGGCAAGAAACCAGCTACCTCCATGTGGCTGCTTCAGAGCTCTTGGCCTGCAGATCATAGTAGGACCAAGCAACCATTCAGAGTATAATCACTCTTGCTTTAACCTGCTTGGATCTGGATTGCTGTCTTGGGTGGAGGTCCTAGGGTGTGTGACCAGTGAGTCAGAGCTTGTAGGGGCTATAGAGAGGGCACACAACTAATAGCTCTGGCAGCTGTGAAAACCCCAGTGATTTGGGACAAAGCTCTCTTCTCCTCTCTACTGTGGCAAAGTGCTCAAAAGTCAAGTAATTGAGTGGCAACATGAGCAAGCAAAGGAAGCAAAGCAAGCACAGCAATCAAACCTTTGTTTCCTTTTTTGGGGACAAAAAGGATCAAAGCATGGAACAGGGGGAAGAAAACACAGCCAGAACTCCTGCATCAAAAGCTTCCAAGAAAAATATGAATTGGTTACAGGCCATGGAAGAGCTCAAGAAGGATTTTGACAATCAAGTAAGAGAAGTGGAGGAAAAATTGGGAAGAGACATGAGAATGATGCAAGAAAGTCATGAAAAGAGAGTCCACAACCCGACTGAAGAAAATAACACCTTAAAAAATAGTCTAACTCAAATGGCAAAAGAGGCCCAAAAAGCAAATGAAGAGAAGAAGGCCTTAAAAAGCCAAATTTGCCAGATGGAAAAAGAATTTCAAAAGCTCAATGAAGAGAATAATTCCTTCAGAATTAGATTGGAGGAAATGGAAGGTAATGACTTTATGAGAAATCAAGATATTATTAAACAGATCCCAACAAATTAAAAAATAGAAGGCAATATGAAATATATCATTGGAAAAACCGCTGACCTGGAAAATAAATCCAGGAGAGATAATTCAAAAATTATTGGACTACCTGAAAGCCACAATCAAGAAAAGAACCTAGAAATCATTCTTGAAGAAATTCTCAAAGAAAACTGCCCTGATATTTTAGAACCGGAGGGCAAAATAAACAATGAAAGAATTCACCAATCATCTCTTGAAAAAGATCCCAAAAAGAAAACTCCTAGGAATATTATATCCAGGTTCCAGAGTTCCCAGATCAAGGAGAAAATATCACAAGCAGCCAAGAAGAAACAATTTGAATATTGTAGAAACACAATCACACAAGATCTAATAGCTTCTACATTAAGGGATCAAAGGGCTTGGAATATGATATTCTGGAGGTCAAAGGAGCTAGAATTAAAACCAAGAATCACCTACTCAGGAAAACTGAGTATAATGTTTCAGGGGGAAATATGGTCATTCAATGAAATAGAATATTTTCAAGCATTCTTGATGAAAAAACCAGAGTTGAATAGAAAATCTGACATTCAAATACAAGAAGCATGAGAAGGTAAACATGGAAAAGAGATCATAAGGAACTTATGAAAGTTGAACTATTTACATTCCTACATGGAAAAATGACAATTGTAAATTATGAAACTTTTCTCAGAATGAGGATAGTTGAAGGGAATATAAATATATATACATGTATACATACATATATCTATATCTATATCTATATAGGAGGCTATGTATGTGTATGAATACATATGTGAGTGTGTGTATGTATGTGTACAGGTATACATAGACAGAAGGCACAGGATCAATTGAATAGGAATGGATGATATTTAAAAAATAAAATTAAGAGGTGAGAGAGGAATATAATGAGAGGAGACAGAGAGAGACAGAATAGGGTAAATTATCTCATATAAAAAAGGCATGGGAAAACTGTTATAATGGAGAGGAAGAACAGGAAGGCAAAAGGGAATGGGTCAACCTTACTTTCATTGAATTTGGCTTAAAGAGGGTATAACATACACACTAAATTGGGTATCTTACCTTACAGGAAAGTAGAGGGGAAGGGGGTAAGAGTGGGGATAATAGAAGGGAGGACAGATTGGGTGGGAGGGAGGGTAGTTAGGAGCACTTTTGAAAAGGGACAGGGTCAAAATAGAAAATAGAACAAGGTGGGGGGTGGGATAGGATGGAGGGAAATATAATCATTGTTTCACAATATGTCCACTATGGAAATGTTTTGCATAACTACACATGTACAACCTATATTGAATTGCTTATCTTCCCAGTTACAGTGGGTGACGAGGGAAGAAGGGAAAGAATCTGGAATTCCAAGTTTTAAAATCAAATGTTTAACAATTATTATTATTATTATTTTTACATACAAATGGGAAATACAAATATACAGGCACTGGGATATGGAGATCCATCTTGCCCTACTGGAAAGTCAGAGAAGAATGGGGGAGGATATAGGAGAGAGCAGATTGGGGGAAGGGATATTCAGACAGATAGGGAGAAAATTTGTAACTCAAAATCTTGTGGAAATGAATGTTGTAAACTAAAAATAAACATAAAATTTATTTTAAAAAAAGAATAAGTGAAGCATTTAGTCAATCAGTAAATACATGTGCCAGGCACTGTGCTAAGCAGTAGATCTACAAAAAAGGGAAGATATAGTCCCCGTTCTGAAGGAACTCACCAGTGGAGACAATATGCAAATAACTATGTACAAACAAAATACATACAAGATAAACTGGACATGATCAACAAAGGGAAAGCATTGGAACTAAGGAGGATCAGAAAACATTTCACTTTGAAGGTGAGATTTTAGCTGAAACTTGAAAGAAGCCAAGGAAGTAAGGAGAGAGAGGTGAGGAGGGAGAGAATTCCAGGCATGGTGAAAAGCCAGTAAAAATGCATGGAATGAGGAGATAGAGTATCTTGTCTGAGGAACAACAAGGAGGTCAGTGCCACTGGATCACAGAATAAGTGGAGGTGGGCAGATATCAAGTAGAAGAAGCCTGGAAAGTTGGGGAGGACAGGTTATGAAGGACATTGAATATCAAATGGAAGATTTTATGTTTGGTCTTGGAGGTGATAGGAAGTCACTGGAATTTTTTGAGTGGGTATGAGTGTGTGGGGGTGACGTGGTCAGAGGAATGCCTTAGGAAGATCAAGTTCACAACTGTGTAGAAGATAGACTGGAGTAGAGAGAAATTTGAGGTAGGAGACCATGCAACAGGATTTTTCAATAATCCAGAAATGAGGTGATAATGGTCTAAACCAGGGTGGTGGTAGTATCAGAGGAGAGGAGGAGTCAGGTTGGGAAAGGTTATGATGGTAGAATCAATAGGCCTTAGCAATTGATTGGATATAAGGGATAAGAGAAAGTGAAGCATTGATGATGATACCTATGTTGCGAACATGATTAACAGTGAGGATGGTGGTACCCATGACAGTAACAAGGAAGCAGGAAGAAGGGAAGGTTTGGGGGAAACATAAACATAATGAGTTCAATTTTGGATCTGTTGAGTTTAAAATGTGTACAGGACATACAGATCAAGGGGTTCAATAGTCAGCAGAGTATAAAGATCAGCAGAATTTAGGACTAAAAAAGAAAATTTGAGCAGCATCCACTGGAATTAAGATCTCCAAGTATAATAATACATAGAGAGAAGAGGACCCAGGGCACCCCTATAAGACACTAGGCAGCTGTCACTTAGATTATGAGCCAGAAAAGGAGACTAAGGCAAGCACATAGGAAGAAAACCAAGAAAGAGTGTTCTGTCATGAAAACCTAGAAAGAAAAGAGAACCAATGAGAAAATGGTGACCGACAGTGTGAAAAATTGTAGCGAGGTAAAGAAAGATTATTAGGGACTTTGGAGAGGACAAGTTTGGTTGAATGATGAGATCAGAAGCCAGACTGTAGAGTTACGAAGAGAATGAGAGAAAAGAAAGTGCAAGTACCTATTGCAGACAGGTTTCTTGAGGAGTTTAGCCACAAAAGGGAGGAGAGATGTGAGTATTAGCAGGAATGGGTAGATCAAGTGAGGGCTTTTAAAGGATGATATATTTGTTAGGCAATAGATATGGAGATATTCAAGATACATAGGAGAGTGGAGATGATAGAGAAGAAAATTTGCTGGAGAAGATGGGAAGGAATGGAATCATTTGTGAAGTCAGAGGGAAAGAACTAAGAGATTGAGATGAGAAGGAGAAGAGATGAGGCATCATGACATGTTCATTTAGTTAACTGCCTAGGGATAGAACTTTAAGTTAGTAATTCACTTAACAATTAATGTTAACAATTTAACATTACTAACATTAAGTTAATAATGAAAGGAAGGTAAAAACAAACAAACAAGTATATGTAATCTCTGGATATTGCTATTTAAAATTGGGGAAAAGAACAGAAATTAATCTGTTGTAAATAGAGACTAGAGAATATTGAGAGTGACTTGAGTAGACTAAATCTTCAGAGGGTTTCAAAAGTCTAGGTAGTCCTGAATTAAATTCAAAATTATAGGGCAAGAAAGAGGTCCTAACAGGTCATTTCTATTCTAGTGATCTCTAACTCTAACTTCTTTTTTTTTTATTTTAAAATAACATTTATCTGTTACTCTTCACACATCTATCCAATTACATGTTCCACTAAACAAAGAGCAAAAGAGACTGATTAATTCACCTTAGGGAAGTGTGCCGGTGGTGTGAAAGTGTGGGGCTATGAACAAAACCATGCAGTCACAGATTTAAAGTTCATGAATCAGAGAATCAAAACAAATTATCAAGGGTGGAAGGGAAGTGAGAGGTAATGTAATCCAAAGAATTCCTGAACAGAAATTCTTTTTCCAACATTCCCAACAAAGAGTCAGTCTTTGCTTAAAAAAAGGAGAATTCACTTTCTCAAAATGAAGACAATTCTACTTTTGGAGAAGTCTACTTATTAGGAAGCTTTTCTTTACACCATGTCAAAATCTGCTTTCTACATACTGCTTTTAGTTCTGTCCTCTAGATCTGAGCAAAACAATGTCCCTTTTCCACAGAATAACACTTAAATACTACAATTTGCCTAATATTTCTATTAGTCTGGAACTAATTACCATATTTTACATTATTATATCATTGAATAATATGAATTCAGGTAATGAGACCACTTCAGAGGATTCCTTATTTGTACTAATCAGGATGCAACTGCCCTTGATCACAGCTATCAAGACCCTCATTCCCTAAGTATTTTTAAAAGTCCAATTCAAATTCATATTTATTAAGCATCTACTTCCTATGTGCTAGAATCTAGGGATACAAAGGAAGAAACCAAAAAAGCTTCTTACTTGATGGAATTTTGTGTCCTAAGGGAATAAGATCTATGTCCTGAGGGAAAAAGACCTATATAAAGATAGACAGAGAGAGAGACAGAGAGACAGAGAGAGAGAGACAAAAAGAGAGAGAGAGAGCTCAGATAAATTGAGGAAGGAAAAAGTGCTAATGATTGGTAGAACGGGGAAGGATTCTGTAAGGCAGTGACACCTGTACTAAGCTGAGAAGAAAGATAAGAATTCAGAGATGTAGATTTGAGGAGTTGGTCCATTTAATGGGAGAAGATTAATTGTCACATCTGGAAAATAGTCCAGTTTGAAACATGGAGTATGGCGGGGAGGAAGGGTAGTGAAAAATGATGCTAAAAGTTAGACCATACTCATAAGGCAAAGAACCTTGAAAGCAAGTTTCAGAGTTTATATGCTATCCAGGACATAGTTTAAAAACTCTCTGCTTAAAGGAAAGGAGGAGGACAATGAACCAGCAAAGACAAAGAGGAGAAGTCAGACTCAGGAGAGTCATGGCATGGAAGACAAAGAAGGAGAGAGTGTTCAAGAGGAGGTGGGTGGTCATCCGTATCAAGCAGTATCAAAACCAGATACAAACAGTATCAAACACTATTACCTTCAGAGAAGTCAGGGAGGTTGAAACCTGAGAAAAGACTATTAGAATTATTGAAGGAGTCATTAGTCACAGAACACTATAAAAATTCTCTTTGGATACCTATGCATGTGTCCTGATTTGGATACTATTTCCCTTAAAAAATAGTTAAGTATCAGGGAGGAAACTCAAACATTAGCTGGGGACCCATGCAATTTTACTTTCATGAATTCATATGCGGATGAAGTGTGAGAGAAAGAATATGGGTAATAAATAAAAAGCAGCCTGAAATGGAGAACGTAATTAGCTGCAGCTGCCTGTTGGAATGAAGAAATGGCATGTATGCTAATCACATCACGCTGAAGTATGCCCCTCGACATGTCATCACTTGGCTTCCAGCAAAAATTCCCAGATCTATTAATAGGGAAGAACACAAGGCATGAGTTTGCAGAATTCATCAATCTTTAAATTAAAAACATCTTTGGATGCTTTTAAGTCAGAGAAACTTCTTTTCCCTTTTTCAGACGTAGCAAAACTTAAAAGGATTTCAGGCCACCCACTTGTTAATTTTAGGTAATTAATTAGACTTTAATATTTCTTTCCTAAACTCAAGGGTTCATTGTTCTTTTAATAAAAGCAATCCAGAAATCTCCAAATAACAATAAAATGCCTTTATTCCAGGAAAAATGATCAGTTTTTGAGAACATAACTGTTATTCAAGATAGTTATTATTTGGGAGATTGTGACAAGGCAAGGGGAACTCTGGGTCAGTTTTCTGAAGCTTTACAATTTTATATTGGTTACTGTGCTTATTAAAAAGAATTATGACCCTCCTTATTTTTTATATCTAAATAATATAATTTCCAGTAACAGAACAAATAATTGGATAGCATGAGTTTATTAGGGTAACAATTTGCAGAATCTCAGAGTTGGGATGGGTCTCAGAAACCGTCTAATCCAATCTGCACATGAATAAGGAGCCCTTCTGCAAATTAGAGAGAGGTGATCCTCCATCCTTTGAAAACCTCTAGGGAAGGAGAACTTTCAGATAGTTCTAGTTAGGAAATTTGCCCTTGCTTTGAACACAAATTTGCTTCTACTTTTTGGAGCAGAACAAGTTTATTCTTTCACTTAACAGTTCTTTTGGTACTTGAAGCGCAAATCACTGAATTTCTGCCTTAGTTTCCTCATCTATAAAACAGGCATAACAGCAACATTGACCTCCTATAGTTGTTGTGAGGATCCAGTAAGAGTATTTGTAAAACTACTTTGCAAACCTTAAAGTGATACATAAACAGTAGCTGTTACTACAAAGTAATTTTAAGAGTTTGGGAGCATTAACAACGGAATGAATATAGAAAATTCTCAGGTTGAAGATAGCAATTGAGCTGTGCTTTGAAGGAAATGAGGTATTCTATAAGTCTGCGATGAGGAGGGAGTTCATCGCAAACATGGGGTACTACCTGTGTTAAAGCATGGAGCTGGAGGATGGAATATCATGCTTAGGCAATAGCTAGCAGGCTAATTTGACTTGAGAGTGCAAGAAGGGGAGAAATACGAAATAAAACCAGAAAGGTAGGTGGAAGACATGAGGTAGTAAATGTCAGGCTGAGTCCTATCTTCTCCAGGCTAGACATTCCCACTTCCTTCAAATGTTCCTCATGTACTATGAAACAGAGGTGTTCCTACCACCATGTTACCATTTTGTGACTACTTTTCAGTTAATTAATGACCTTCCTAAAACCTGCTTTCTAGAAGTGAACTTAACACTTTAGATATGGTCTAATTACAATAGGGGGCAGAGAACTCTCTACAGCAACATATCATGCCTCTTTTAAAGCAAGCTATGGTTGCATTAGTTTTTTCTTCTTTTTTGGTGTGGCTGCTATATCTCACCATTAATGTTTTTTTAATCTTGTATTTTTATATCTTTTGTAAAATATTTCCCAATTACATTGCTTAAATAATGGTTTGTTGTCTCCCAATTATATGTTAAAAAGACAATTTTTAATTTTTTTAAAAAAAGTTTTGAGTTCCAAATTCTACCCCTCTCACCTTATAATGCCATGCATGATCAGCTTACCAAAAGAATGCTACTTTGAACAGCTTTTAAGGCTCTGATTACACAGTATAGTGAACACTCCATTTAGTCCATAACAAATCAAGGCAAACATTCACAACAAATCACAATATAATATTCACAACATTAGATCTTATCATAGGAAATCACAATATAGTGTTCACAACAGCTTATCATTAAAATGGCTGAATAGTTTTCACCAAAGTGGTCACAGTATTTAGAACAAAGAACAAAAGAACAATCATTTGATATCCCTAAGGAGGTTTGCCTCCTTATTTTGTCATTCAGTCATCTCAAAATACAATAGTCGGTCACTCATGGGGCAATCACAGGTTAACTGAATCAGTCACTTATCTAGCAATCAGTCACTAAGTATTGTTAATCAGTAAACACAATCATTAGAAAATTACACAAACTCCCCACCCCTTGGTGTTTAATAAACTTCAATTTCATCACAGCATTCAATATCCAAGGAGAGGCCTTTTCTTCATTTTGAGTCGGGGCGGTCTCTCAGATTCCCTGGATCCTCTTCCATGGTCCCAGCTCCCACCCGAATCCACCAGTCACCTGGATTCAGGGGCAGACAGCTCCCAGGTCCTTGTCCAGTTCTCCAGGCAGTTCCTGCTACACACTGAAGTTCACAGGGTTCAGCATATCTCAAAACCTTTACAACTTCTGTTGCCAGGAATTCAAGGATCAACCAAGCCACAAACAAACAAAATCTTAGCATCCCGGTCATACTTCTTCAGCCCTCCAGCAGTTTGGCTGGCCCTAGGATCCAGAAGAAATCTGGCAGCAGCCACTTCAGCCTTCCAGGCAGCCTTCTTAGCAGCAACTTCAGCCTTCACCAGATTCTGGTCTCAAGAAAATCCTCTCTCAGTTCTCAATCAGCTTCTAGATGTTGTGGAGAGAAACTCTTTTTCTCTGTCTCTCTCTGTCTCTGTCTCTCTGTCTCTGTCTCTGTCTCTGTCTCTGTCTCTGTCTCTGTCTCTCTGTCTCTCTCTCTCTCAGCTGGCTTCAGTCTCCATGATTCTTCCACCAGTAGCTCATCAGGAGAAAATTCTGCTTCCTCCATCAAGAGCCCACCAGGAGAAAAATTCTGACTGTCTCTTATATACACACACACAGCATTGGCTTCCTGTTTCAGCCAAACCCT
>CM053583.1:220361944-220381370 GCA_028627135.1 Pseudochirops cupreus
TAGTCCTTTGGGCATAGTTCCAAACTTTTCTCCAGAATGGTTGGAACAGTTCAAAGCTTCACCAATAATGCATTAGTTTCCTAGTTTCCCCACATGCCCTCCAACATTTACCATTTTCTTTTTCTGTCATATTAGCCAATCTGACAGGTGTGAAGTGTTATCTCCGAGTTGTTTTGTGTTTCTTTAATCAATAGTGATTTAGAACATTTCTTCATATGACTATAGATAACTGATTTTTTATCTGAAAACTGCCTGTTCATATCCTTTGACTATCAAATGGGAGATGACTTGTATTCTTATAAATTTGACTCGGCTCTCTATATAGATGATAAGTAAGGCTTCTTTTCAGAGTTCCTTGCTATAAAATTTTCTTTCTAGTTTTCTAATTTCTGTCTAATTTTGGCTGCATCGATTTTGTTTGTGCAAAAAGCAGTATGGCCGAAAGTAGGTACGATTCATCATCAATTCTTAGTGAACTGAGCTCCACTAAGTTTATTAGTCTAAATATAGTGGTCTAGATATTGTATTAAGTAGGGACATCATAAGGATAACAGAACTTAGAGCTGGAAGAGATGTGAAAAATTGATTTTCAGGAAGATTAGTGGTTGCCCTTGGTCATATGGCTCTTATTAGCAGAAGTAGTCTTCATACCCAAACCCACTGACTTCAAATTCAATTTTCTTTCTTCTATACAGTGTTTCTATTTCTGTTCCCATGATCACCAACCCAACTTGGACCCTTATTTTCTCTTGCCTTGACTATTATATTGCCTTCTTTACTTATGCCCTTGCCTCCAATGTTTCTCCCTTCCAAAGCAGCTTACATTCCATTACCAAAGTGATCTTTCTTATATACAAATCTTATGTATAAAGACATTTAATAACTCCCATTACTTATAAAATATTCTAAATTACTCTGGCATTCAAGGCCCTCCCTAAACTAGTGCCAATCTGTCTTTGCTATTTCATTTCCAACTCACTTCAAATCAGAAGAATCATTTGCTATCCTCTGAACACACTTAATGCTTCTGCCTCTGTGCACTGGTTCACACGGCTACTTCTGTCTGCAAGGTCTTTCTTTCCATATCTCCCAACAAACACTTCTCTACTAATTGAAATCACTTACATCTTTCAAGGCCCTACTATCATCTCTTCCTTAATCCCTCCATGATTACTTTGTATTGCTTTCATGAATTTTCATTTTCTATTTTTTCTTGTATCTAATTGTATAAAAATCTTGTTTTGCTTCACTAGTTCACTAAAGATAGTGTGATGTGAATGAGAGAACGCTGCACTCAAAGTCTAAATGCAAATTATATCTGTGAGCATCCCCAGCTGTATGATCCCTAGGCAAGCCAAGTGACCTCTCTGAGTCCAGGATTTACAATGTGAATGAAGAGAATCAAACACATAGGTTCATAGTATTTAGAGCAGAAATTGACCTCAGAGATAATTTAGTCAAATTCTCTGAGGAAACAAGAAAGGAAACTGGGGCCCAAAGAGATTAAGTGACTTCTCCGAGGTCAGGAAAAGTTGAAAGTGAGAAAAAGTCGTCTTGCATCTGGGAAGCAAGTTCTCCGTCCTTTCCTTTCCTATTATTAGTATAACTATTTTGCTTGGGCTCAGGACATATTTGTCTTGGGCTTTTGTTTTGTGCCATTATACACTTTGTCGTAATCAAAATGAGACATAACAAATGGATGGGCTAAATGCTCCGTTGGTATCTATCACAAAATATCTAGAGGAAGGACCATGGAATATTGAGTGGTCCTCCTCCTCTGCAGGCATTAGGGGAAATATAAAAACATCATGTAAAATGTAACATATAAGTGGAATGTAATCTTCCCTCATGTGGGAGTATTCTCACCTACATCATCATAGAGTCATCAAAGCGTTCAACTTCTCTTTTCTTTTTTTGCTTTTTTGCAGGGCAGTTGAGGTTAAGTGACTTGCCCAAGGTCACACAGCTAGTAAGTATTAAGTGTCTGAGGCAGGATTTGAACTCAGGTCCTCCTGATTCCAGGGCTGGTGCTCTATTCACTGCGCCACCTAGCCACCCCAATTGATTTTCTTTTCTTTTCTTTTCTTTTTTTGCTTTTTTATAGAGCAATTGGGGTTAAGAACTTGCCCAAGGAAAGTGTTCAACTTCTAATCAGATTATCATCTTGTCTACCTTTTTTGAAATATGGTTCCCAAAACGAGGCTAATGGAATTACCAGGTGAACACAGTTGGAGTGGATTATAAATTTCACCTCCTCTCAATTTGGAATAGAGGACTGAGAAATAAGCCTGCAGGTGTTTATGTAATTTGATCTCATTTTCAGGTGCAGATAATGATGCTCCACTAGACACAGGAGTTCCAGCCCTTACTATCTGGGAGCCAGGATTGTAAGCTGGGAGATACAGCTGTCCAGCTCAGTATGGAAGTCCTGAGAAGCCAGGGCACCTGGGACTTGGGCCTGAGGTTGGTTTTGGACTTGGAACATAGACTATGATCTATAGAACTGAACTAAATTATGAACCTAATCTCCTTCACACTTCCCAAAGACTAAAATTGTGAAAGGGGGAGGGGGACTATTTTCCCCACATGTTGAGAGAGTACTTTGTATATTTGTGATTTTGTATGTATATATATATATATTTTTTTTCTTTAAATTGATTTACTTTTAGTTTACAACATTCAGTTCTACAAGTTTTTGAGTTCCAAATTTTCTCCCCCTCCATTTCCTCCTCCCCACTGTAGCATGCAATCTGATATAGGCTCTACAAATACCTCCACATTAAACATTAATCAAGTTGTAAAGGAGAATTATAACCAATGAAGTGAACAAGGAGAAAGAAGGAGTGAAATCAAACAAACACAAAAGAGAGATAGCAAGTAGTTTGCTTTGATCTGCATTCAAACTCTGTAGTTCTTTTCTCTGCATGTGGATATCCCTTTCCATCATGAGTCTTTTGGAGTTGTCTTATAACTTTGCATTGCTGAGAGGAGCCCAGTCTATCAAAGTTAGTTGTCACAGATCTGATGTGTCTGTAACTGTGTACAAAGTTTTCCTGGTTCTGCTCTCCTCACTTAGTGTCAGATCATATAAGGCTCTCCAGGATATTATGAAGTCCATCTGCTCCTCATTTCTTATAGCACAATAGTATTCCATTACATTCATATACCATAACTTGTTTAGCCATTCCTCAATTGATGGGCATCCCCTTGATTTCCAATTCTTTGCCACCACAAAAAGAGCTGCTATAAATAATTTGGTACATACAGGACCTTTTCCCACTTTTATGATCTCTTTAGGATACAGCCCTAGAAGTGGTATTGCTGGGTCTAACGATATACACTTTTTTACAGCCCTTTGGGCATAGTTCCAAATTGCTCTCCAGAATGATTGGATCAGTTCGCAACTCCACCAACAATGCATTAGTGTCCCAATTTTTCCACATCCTCTTCAGAATTTTTCATTTTCCTGTTTTGTCATCTTAGCCAATCTGACAGGTGAGATATGGTACCTCAGACTTGTTTTGATGTGCATTTCTCTAATCAATAGTGATTTAGAGCATTTTTTCATATGATTATAGATATCTTTAATTTCTTCCTTTGAAAACTGCCTGTTCATATACTTTGACCATTTATTAACTTGGAAATGACTTGTATTCTTATAAATTTGAATCAGAGACACTGGTTGTAAAAATTCTTTTCCAATTTTCTGCCTCCCTTCTAATCTTGGTTGCATTGGCTTTGTTTTTACAAAGTCTTTTCAATTTAATGTAATCAAAATTATTCAGTTTGCATTTTGTAATGCTCTCTATCTCTTATTTGGTCATAAATTCTTCCCTTCCCCATAAATCTGAAAGGTAAACTATTCTTTGCTCTCCCAGCTTGCTTATAATATCAGCCTTTATATCTAGATCATGAACCCATTTTGACTTAATTTTGGTATATGGTATAAGATGGTATATATGGTATAAGATACTGGTCTATGCCCAGAGTCTGCCATAATGTTTTCCCAGCAGTTTTTGTCAAATAGTGAGTTCTTATCCTCAAAGCTGGAGTCTTTGGGTTTATCAAACAATAGATTACTATAGTCATTGACTACTGCATCTTTTATACCTAACCCATTCCACTGATCCACCACTCTGTTTCTCAGCCAGTACTAAGTAGTTTTGATGACTACTGCTTTATAATACAGTATGGCTAGGCAACCTTCCACAGCTTTCTTTTCTGACCTTTTGTTCTTTCAGATGAATTTTGTTATTATTATTTTTGATAGTTTGATTGCTATGGAACTAAATAGATAAATTAATTTAGGTAAAATTGTCATTTTTTTATTATATTAGCATGGCCTAACCTGAGCAATTGATGTTTTCCCAATTATTTAGATATGACTTTATTTGTGTGAAAAAAGAGTTTTGTGATTGTGTTCATATAGTTCCTGGGTTTGTTATGGCAGGTAGACTCCCAACTATTTTATATTGTGTACAGTAACTTTAAAAGGAATTTCTCTTTCTATTTCTTGCTGTTGGGCTTCACTAGAAATATATAGGAATGCTGAGGATTTATGTGGGTTTATTTTATATTCTGCAACTTTGCTAAAGTTTTTATTATTTCAAGTAGTTTTTTTTACTTGATTCTCTAGGATTCTCTAAGTATATCATCTCATCTGCAAAGAATGATAACTTAGTCTCTTCTTTGCCCATTCTAATTCCTTCTATTTCTTTTTCTTCTCTTATTGCTATAGCTAACATTTCTAGTACCAAATTGAATAACAGAGGTGATAGTGGACATCCTTGTTTCATTCCCCATCTTATTAGAAATGCTTTTAGCTTATCCCCATTACATATAAAACTTGCTGATGGTTTTAGGTAGATACTACTTATCATTTAAGGAAGACTCCAGCATTTTTAATAGGAATGGGTGGATTATATTTTTTAAAGAAAATATTTCTTTGTAAAAGCTAGTCTAACTGTTAGTGACTAAATGGAACAGGAGTGCAGAGTCCTAAACATCAGGGAATACTACTGATGGGTTCTGGAGCCAATGGCAGACATCTCCCCTCCTCTTTCATATTAGGTGAAAAATGATCTAATTGACTTTAAGGTAATGCGTGCCATAATTTATCAATCTTACACTAGCAAAGCCATTGCAACTTCAAAAATCTTTCTTTCTGCTGGGATGCAGTGCTCTTCCACTCCCTACTAATAATTTTTCCTGTAAATATACTCAGATTATCAATGAAACAGGTAACAGCTTTTACCATGATTCCCAGTTTTAAAGACAAAAGAAGCAGAAAAGCAAACAGGCTTTTAAGAAACAGAGATAAGCTTTCCAAACTCTGTTAGGAAGGCAGAGGGGTTTCAACCTTCTCTGAAGAGAGGGGAAAGTTGAGAAAGAAAGTTCAGTATCCCTGGCTCTGGTGCCCAGAGTCATTATTGGACGTCAGCAGTTACAGTGCTGGCTTCATCTTTCTTTTGCATAGTTTGACCACCTCAGCACCAGGAATTTGACCTTGGTGGCTTCTTCCCAACCTTTCCCACCATCTTCCACTTTCCTCCTCCTTTCAGCTTTTCTTCTTATCCTACAGTATTCTCTGCTTTCCCTCCCTACAGTGCTTTAGGATTAAAGGAGCTAGGTTTTCCATCAAGATCTGGCCCTGCCAGTCCCAAGGTCAGGGAAAAGTCCCCAGGAGTCAAGAAGGTAAACAATGATTTCTATCTGTTCAATGGAAATTCATCTCAAGAGTTTGGATCCCTTTGGCAAAACTAACACAGAGAACTATGTTCAGAGCATTAGATATGATTTCCATGGAGATACCAATTTAGGGGAATGATTCTCTCAGCAAGAGTCAGCTTCTAGCTCAATAAAAGGAAACAGCTGTCTTTTGGATATTGGAGTCTCTTCATTCCAATACTTACATATTTTACAGACCATAAAGAATAGAGGGTTTGGATACTGTGGTTGCCCCACCCCTACTTCCTTCTTTTTAGGCCTGTGTGAAACAACATAAATATATGCTCCTTTTTGTTTTAAGCTTGAAGTTCACTTTCACAATTACACTGAAAAACCACGATTGGTGTGTTGGCTTTTCAAATTAAACTTGTTTTCTGAAGTAAATCACATGCCTCAGCAATTCCTCGGCAGAAGAAGGAAGGAGAGAATCCCCTTCAGCTCCTGATGCCTGATCCTTACATTTTATGAAGGATAAGTAGAATGCTCAGTGATGGTTTCTTAAAAGTTAGGGTGTTTTTTTTCTGTTTATGCTTTTGACAGTGGAACTCGGGTAGTTTTCTCTAAAGAAAGGCAAACTACTTAAATAAAAGCAGACTGTTGTTTTTATCACGAACTCATTTCCTCCTTCCAGGCAATTTCTAAAAAGACAAATTATGGGAATGCCATAGACAAGAGTATATTTTGATCTCAATATTTGACAAAGCCTCTTACACCCTAGGGAACAAGATAGAAAAATGTGGAGTAGTTTGGCAAATCCATAAGTTAAGGGTATCCTCTGGAAAAATTACTTCACCCCACTTAAAGTAAGGGATAAGATGCTATGCCCTGCTATAATTATAAGGTGAATACATATCTTGATGTTCACTAGGTGTGAATAGGCCCTAGGTACCTCCCTAAATGTGACAGAAAGTTAATTCATTTTGGCTGATGAATGTTGTCATGCCCTCTGGAACCTGAAAAAAAACCAGAGAGGTAATTCAGAACACAAGGGATTTGATTATCTGGCAGCAGAGAGGAGATAGAGCTGCCCCTGAATGCTTGTGCCTAGTCTACCAATAGAAAATGGCTTTTATTGTGACCTTGAAGATTGGAGGAAATGTTGAAGGTTACATACATATACACATACATATACATACACACGTATATACATACACACATATATACACACATACATACACACACACGAGAGAGAGGGAGAGAGAGAGAGAGAGAGAGAGAGAGAGAGAGAGAGAGAGAGAGAGAGAAAGAAATCCAGCAAGGGCAGAGAGTCACCTAGCAAGTACCCCTCGAACAACCTGAGAGCCATATCTGCATTAGAAGCCAAAGCAAGACTGAGGCTAGAATCACTGATCTACAAAGAGCTTAGGAAAAGAAGCTAACTCATTTCCCACAAAAGGGGAAAAGGACTTCCAGAAACCAGCAACTATTAATTATCACTTTGTCATATGTGCTCTCCAAGCTTAAACCCACTTTCACCTGAACTTGGTATGCACTGGTAGGAGAGTGTGTCAGACTTTTTGGGGGAAGTGTTTCTCAATTGTTTCTACTATTATATCTCATAATCGACTATTATACTCTAATAACTCCATTGTTTCTACTATTCTGGCTGACTAGTATCATTGATAACCATTACTGGTAGGGGTGGGGAGACACATTAGTGGAATCTCAGGAGCACTGCAAAGACCAACTCCTACATGCTAAGAGCTGACTCTAGTAGCCACACAGTAAAGTCCCAAGTTGCAACTGTGAGTGGGAGTCATATTACAGAGCATTTGCTACACATGTACGGCTTCCTAAACAATTATACTCAAAGAGTGTTGAACAACATCAATTTAGAATAAGATTTTTCATGAGGTGTTGTATGATGTCATGTTTTGTATTCATCATTCAATCATTTCAATTGCCTGGCTCTTTTTGACACCATTTGGAGTTTTCTTGGCAAAGACACTGGATTGGTTTGCTGTTTCCTTCTCTAGCTCATTTGATAGATGAGTAACTGAAGCAAACACTGTTGAGTGACTTGCCTAGGGCCACACAGCCAGTAAGTGTCTGAGGCCAGATTTGAATTCGGGAAGATGAGTTTTCCTGACTCCAGGTCTGGCACTCAATCCACTGTACCACGTAAATGCCCAGTTTAACTGCATGGAAAAAACAAACACCATGCACATATCCCCCAGTTTGGGCATTCTGTGTTGATCATATTTTAAATATCTGGCCTAGAATGCTTATCATTTTTAATAGTCCAACTGCAAAGGTGTGACACAACGGTCCTGCCATTGCCATCCACTGACAGATCAACTGTGTTATGAATAATAATTATACCCTAATCTCTCAAACCTAAAGAAAATCTGACTTAGATATGGAACCTTCATGTTGCTCCATGAGTCCACCTTCCTTCTCCAAATTCACAGCAGGATACCAACACCTGTGAAATTAAATCTGAAAATGATTTGAAAGCTCTCCAGCTCCCTGGAGAGGAATGATCCTTTCCAACACTCTTCTGCCTCAAACAGCACCTTTTATTAAAAAATAGATTTTATTAATATCTTCTGTTTCTATTTACATATTTATCCCTGTATCTCTCCTTTTGCCACTCCCAGAGAGCCATCTTTTTGTGTCAAAGAATTCTTTTTAAGAAAGAGAAATAAGGGGGAAAATGAGCAAAACAGCAAATGTATTTAAAAAGGAAGCTGCTGGATGACTCAGTGGATAGAGTGCCAGGCTTGGAGTCAGGAAGTCATCTAGGCAAGTCGCTTAACCCTGTTGCCTCAGTTCTTCACCTATAAAATGAGCTGCAGAAGGAAACAACAAACCGCTCCAGTGTCTTTGCCAAGAAAACCCCAAACAGTATCACGAAGAGTTGCACTCTATTAAAACGGCTCAACAACTACATTTCAGAAATTGGCGTGGTGTGCATATGTTCCAACCCACGAACCCTCCCCATTGATTCTGCAGAAAAACGGTAGAAAGGCACTGCTGGATATCTTGTGTCTGAGGTCAAATTTGTGCTTTATGAGTTGTAACCTTTTTTTAAAAAATTGTACCATATTATTATGTCTTCCATTTCTATAGTTGGAGTAATTGTGTATATTATTTTACTGGCTTTGCTTTCATGGTGATGGAATCCTAATAAAGCTGCCCTAATCCCAATATTCTAACTTCCTTATAGGTCCCAATGTACAGCAGACCCACTGCCCCTACCTAGCTACTCACCTCCCCCTCTCCCCACTCAATATCCTAACTTCTTCATATATGCCTCACTGCTCACTAGAACAGCAGTTGTGTCTGTGGAGTCAGATTTTTCACAGAAATAGCAGGCATGTCCATGTGATGGGATCCCTGCTACTGCCTCTAGCTAGCCACTGCCCCCAGACCCATTCCCACAGAAACAGGTGTGTCCATGTGCTCAAGCACAACCACATCCCTCTAGTCCCAGACAGGACTACAATAGCCAGCCAATCAGAAAGTGGCACCACCAGGACACCCAAGCAGGATGTAGACCCCAAAACAAAAAAAGGCACTTTCCCTAAGTAGGCACCTGCACAGTGATAGTAAAGAACTGCCCTAGAATGAACTTACGACCTAGAGAGGCTTATTATAATACCATTATCATACATACATACCCCCCCAAATGGGTTTTTCTCTGTGCATTGTGAGTAATTGCATGCATACTTCCACCACGGCTGGGACCCTCCCCTATTACATAATCTTTTAACAAACCCCTCCTCTCTTTTTAATATTCACAATTTCTGTTATGTGATTGCATCTTTACCTTACAAAAATCCCTCTTGCTTTTTCTGAAGTTGCTGGTCCCTTTTGGAACTTAGCCCACTTCATGAGAGGCGTCAATCTCAATAAATGCCTATACTTGGATTAGAGGTGGTCTGACTCTGAATTCTTTGAGACGGTTCCACCACAACACATCATGAAACTGTATCAGTTTTTTTGGCGTCCCTGGGTGGGCAGAGTTTAAACCACAACAATGGCATTTATCATGTTTGTCATTTCTTCTGCCAGAGTAATATTCCATTAAATTCATGTTCAACCATTTGTCCAGTCATTCCCCAATCTATGGGCACTCACTTTGTTTCTATTTCTTTGCTATTACAAATAGTTTTGCTATGAACATTTTTGTGTATATAGAATTTTCATTTTTGTCAATGTTCTCCTTGGGGTATATCCCCAACAATAGAATCTGTGGGTCAAAGGGCATGGATATTTTAACTATTTTATTTGCATAATTTCAAATTGCTTTTCAGAGGGGCTACATGAATTCACAGCTCCACTAAGAAAACATTTTTTTTCCACTGCCTCTTCAACATTGACTATTCCTATCTTTTGTTATCTTTGCCTATTTTCTGGGCATAAGGAGAGACCATAGGGTTGTTTTTGATTTAACTTTCTGTTATTATTAGTGATTTGGAGCATTATTTCATGGGATTATTAATAGTTTCCATGTATTTTAATTATTTGTTCATATCCTTTGACCACTTATTGAGAAATGGCTATTAAATGACTGTTAGCATTACATATTTAAATTAGTTGTCTACATATCCAAAACTCTTTTAAGATATTTTTCACATTAATATTTTTTCCCAATTGAGCCCTTCCTATATTCTACATGCAATAATTTTGCTTGTGCAGCTTTTCAATTTCACACAATCAAAATGATCGATTTTATTGTTTGAAATTATGTCTATGTCTTGGTTGGTTACAAATTCATCTCCTACAATAGCTATGAAAAGTAGATGATCTATTTCTCTTCCAATTTTGGATAGCATGATCCTTTTTATTTGAGTAGCATATACATTTTGAACTTATCATGGAATGTCATATAAGCTTAATTTCTGCTCTCTAGTTTAATCAGCCTTTCTTATCTAATCAGAAATTCTTTTCTGGGTAATTTATGTCTTAGGGTCTATTAAATAGTGGGTTACTGAGGTCGATTATTTCTGATTCTGCCTTGTTTAGTGTGTTCCACTGATGTACTTTTCAATTATTTCAGAAATCAGTAACAAAAGGTTTTGATGATGGCTACTTAATAATACAGTTTGAGGTCTGAAGTGTTATCCTCCCTTCCTTCATAATTTTTTTTTGCATTATTTGCCTGCATAATCTTGCTCCTTTGTTTTCCCAAATGGATTTTGTTATTATTTAATCTAGCCTTGTAAAGTATTACTATGCTAGTTTGATTGAGATTGCATTAAAACGTAAATTAATATTGTAATGTGTCATTTTTGTTATATTGATGTAGTCCAGCAAGAAGCGATGGCTAGTCTTCCAGCTATATGCATGTTTCTTTATTTCTTTAAAAACATTTTGTCACTAAAATTATATGAGCATAGATTATACTTTGGCAGATTGATTCCAAAATAGTTTATAGTTATTTTGAATGGGATATCCCTTCCTAATATTATTCAGGTCTTGTGGTTACTATATAGAAATATTATTTTTGTGTACTTACTTTGTACCTTGAAACTTTGCTAAAGCTACTAATTGTCTCAGTTGGTATTTTTCTAATTTCTTACAATTTTCTAAGCTAACCACGTCATCAGCAAAAATGAATGGTTTTATCTCTGCTTATCTTTATCCTTTAAATTCAATAGTCAGTGATATAGCGGCTGTGGGGGGAAAAAGTCTCCTGTATTTCTTTTTGTGAAAGTTTTGTTGAGGTGCTTTATTTTAACTTTAAACACATTTTCTGTTTATCTCTAAGTAAAAACCTCTAAGCAAACTAATCACACTGTGACATCATGTGAAAGTACACGCAACATTCCACACCTGTAGTGCCCCTTCTATTTTTAATTTTTTAAATGCACAGAAATCTGTTTTCTTTCCTCCTACCCATCACTGAAAAAGAGAAGTGGGCATTGTGAAGATATATGTCTAATTCTGTGCCCTAAATCTGTCAGGAGGTGAACATTTCATCATCAGTCTTCTGGAATCATAAGAGGCCACCATATTGATCTTAGTTCTTTCAGCATTCAAAGTTCTTTTTCTTCACAGTGTTATTGTTAGTGGATAAATTTTTCTCCTGATTCTGTTTGTTTCATTCTTCTTCAGTTTAGAAAAGTCATTAAAATTGTTCCTTTTTACAGTATTGATGCTATAGTATAAGTCGTTCTCCGTGTTCTGTCTACATATTTCAATCACATAATTTCATACGTCTTTGAGGTTTTTTCTCAAATCATCCCTTTCTTCATTTCTTACAATAGTTTTCTATCACATTTCTCTGCTACAACTTATTCACCCATTCTTCCACTGAGGATCATTTGCCACAAAAATGCTGCCATAAATATTTTGGTATACATAGGACTTCTTTTTTCTTTCATCGTTTTTGTGTATAGACCTAGCGTATAGTTAGTCTTTCTTTTTCTTCTTTTAATAGTTTCTAGAGATGGAGTTATTTATTAATTGTTTCTATTTTTCATTGTTTGGTCATTTTTCAGTTCTGTATTACTCTTCATGACCCTTTGTGGGGCTTTCTTGACAAGCATACTGGAGTGGTTTGCCATTTCCTTCTCCAGGTCATTCTACAGATGGGGAAACTGAGGCAAACAGGGTTTAAGTGACTTACCTAGGGTCACACAGTAAGTTAATGTCAGAGGCTGGATTTGAACTCAGGAGAAGAAGTCTCCCTGATTCCAGGATCAGCATTCCATCCACTGTGCCAGGTAGTGGCCATGTTTTTATTTATTTTTCTTTTATTTCGCTTGTTTGGTGTGTTCTCAAATAATCTTGAAGTTATGTCGGTTTTTTGTCCAGAAATACTTTAAATGCCTCTCTTTTACTGAAAATTTTTTTCATTAATTAAGAGCAGTGGTTCTCAACCTTCCTAATGCTGCAACCCTTTAATACAGTTCCTCATGTTGTGATGACCCCCAACCATAAAATTATTTTTGTTGCTACTTCCTAACTGTAATTTTGCTACTGTTATGAATCTATCTGATATACAGGATGTAGTTTCATTGTTATAAATTGAACATAACCCACAGGTTGAGAACCACCGATAAAGAGGTTCCGATTATCAAGGTAGATCATTTTGACTTGCATCTTAGTCTCCTTTCCTTTTCAGAATATATTATCCTAGTCCCTTTTGTAGTTTCTGGTGGCCGGAGAATGGTCTTATTATTTAAATTTCCTGGTCATTTGCAGAATCCATTGTTTGCCACTGAAATTGTTAAACTGAATGGCTAGGTAACTTGGGATTTGAAACATAGAGTTCTTTTCTGGAGAGAATCTGATAATTCTTTTGATGACTACTTTGTTATCTGTATTAAGAAGTTTGGAACTATTTTCAGTTTTTTGTTTGTTTGCGTTATGGTGTTCGAGTTTTTTAATCAATCAGATCTTTTTCTAGGAGAATCTAAATTGGCTATCCATTTTCTGTCTTTGAGAACAATAGCCTTTGCTGTATAGAGAACATACCTTTTTTTTTAAAACCATTATTTCTTTTTGCTTCTACTTTTCTCGAGTGCCTTTCAGTTTAATATATGCTTTTTTTTCAATGTGTTTTCTTATTCACTTCTTTGAAGAGATGGGGGTGCCAGGGATTCAGGTGTTTCTGTTCTGTGACTTAATTCTGCTGTGCAGATCACAAATTCTGTAGTTTTTCTCTTTTACATTCTTTCAAGATTCTGACTTCCCTCTTGATTCACTCTGCAGCATCTTGCTGCAGTTCCACACTCTCGTCAGTCCGCAAGATTTCATATTTTAGAAGATATTTCTTGTGTCTTGCAATATTTTCAGAGACATTTGTCTTTTTTAATATTTTCCTACTCATTTTCCCCTTTAGTTTTATCTTCTGTGCCTTGTTTGATTTTGTGCTCTAGATTTTTTTGACTAAATTGCCTTCATCTTGAATTCTTTGGCAATTTTAGCCTTTTTTCCCTTATATTCCTCTGTCACACAGTTTTTGACTTCTCCTTAGATGATGGCTTCCCTTCCGGGACTGTACTGTAAGACTATCTAAGCCTCCCTGAACTTGAGGAATTTATTTATTCCTGGTCCTTACTTCAAGTATTTTCTGGAGGAGCAATCCTGTCAGCTTGATTCTATTCCTTTCTTCACACTTAGAATAGTCACTTATACTGACCCGCTGGCTTTTTTCCATTTGCTCTTTAGTTGTCTAGATGTATTGAATCAGCATCTGACAATTTTTGCAGAGTTGAGGAATTCTAGGATAGGTGTTTCAGGCAGATTTTCTGCTTCCTTCTAGTTGCCTAAACTAGGGATTTCTCCAGTTAGAAATAAGCATGGTCCGTATGCCTTTCTCACATTATAATTTTGCTGGGAAGAATTAATGCCTACCCCATTGTTGCAATAAGTCTTTGAAGAAAGGGCAGTGGTTTGATGTACCAAAGATATCTGAATCAGGAGGTGAACTCTTGAGTGAGTAAAAAAAAACAAACCACATGACAATGGGTGAGATTGTCTTCCCTGATGCATTATGGAAGCTTGTGGGAGAGCAGTGCTGAGCGAGGATGTTATGGATAAGCATTCTCCATTGTTAATTCATAAAATCGTTATTTTTTTTTACCCTTTTTGCATTCTTGTCCTGTGGATTCATCTGTAATTTATCCACCTCTGGTACATAATTACACTTTTGGGGAGGGAAGTTGAGAAATAAATAGTGGGGACTAAAAAAAATATCTAGTATTGTACCTTCTTGGCAACATGAATTAAATAGAAACATTGTTGTGAATATATTTTTACTCTGCTTTTTAATGGATATATTCCAAGGCTCCTTTCATTTTAAACTATCTCAATTGATGATTTTGTCAGCTCCTGTGGGTTCAATTATTATCAATTTGCAGATGATTTCCACATCTGTATGCTCAACCCTAGTTCGTCTCCTGAACTACAGTCAGACATTATTAAGTATCTCTTGGACAACTCAAACTGGATGTGTCATAGACATCTCAAACTCATTTTGTCCAAAAAGAACTCATATCCCAACCCTCTGCTTTTTCAAACTTCCCTACTATTATCAAGGTCACCACTATCATCCTACCAAACTTACAATCTCTGTCATTCTTGACCCTTCACTCTCATTTACCCAACATATGCAATCTCTTACTAAATCTTACTGTTTTGAGCTTCACAATAACTCTCCTATATGCCCCTTTCTCTGTACTCAGAGTCACAACCCAGTTCAGGTCAAGAGCAACTTAAGTCTGGACTATTTCAATAGCCTTCTGAATGGTTTCCTTGCCTCAACTCTTTTTTTGCCTCTTACCCATCCTCCACCCATGTGCCAAGTTGATTGTTCTAATGTGTAGAACTGACCATGTCATATCTCTCTTCCCCCCAATCCCTACTCACTGAGATCCAATGGTTCACTCTTACTTGTAGGATTAAATACAAAGTCATTTGCTTTATACTCAAAACTCTTCATGGCCTGACTCTATGTTTGTATTCTTCTTACATTTTACTCTTCTTCACGCACCCTATGTTCCCCCTGCTTTCTGGAAGTTCCTCTGACATGGTTTGCATGGTTTATCTCCTGTGTTTTGCTCTTCTCCTTCAGAGCAGAAACCTCTTGTCTTTCCTAACTTCCTTTGAGATTCAGTTCAATTTTCTAAAAGAGACCTTTCCAGATCCCCCCAAACTGCTAGTGCCTTCCACTCTCTGGCTACTCTATGTAGTGTCTATATAATGTTGTATATTCCTAGCTTTTACATGTTGTCTCTCCATTAGAAAAATGTGTTTCTTGAAGTAAGAGATTGTGTTTTTGCCTTCATTTGTATTTCTAGCACTTAGCAGTACTCCACACTAAGTGATCAATAAATGCTTTGCTGTCTCTCATCCAGTTTTTTAAAAACTCCAATAGCTTGGAAATTTTACATAATTGGACTAACTCTATTTCAACTTACGGTATTTCTCCATACATACCTAGAATATTTTACTTTTTACATACCATTTATGAGTGATTCATTGTTCATGATTGCGTCATGCTAAATTAACCTATAGCTAAAGCTATAACAATTGTTATAACAATCAAACTATCACATAAATACTTTATAGAATTAGTCAAAAATGAAGACGTAAACCATTTTGAGGAACAAAAAAATCTAGAATTTCAAGAGAAATACAGTAATATCTTTGAGGTTACTCTTCCAAAATGAACTAACTCATACTTATAGTCCAGGTCCCAGAGGGTACCTCTTTCTCCTCTCAGGTTCTAAGAGTAACCCTAAAGATAGTAATTACTAAGCTTTGGTATGCTTCCCATTATCAATCAAGCAGTAACCTTCCATTTTTAAAATAAATTTATTGAGAAGATAAAGCAAGAAAATGGGAACTACAAAAATATTCCCTTCCCCCAAGCTAGGAATGCATTCTCCCATCACGCACACAAGATTCCCAGGGAGAGTGAGTTCCCACTTAAAGAAGAGATGTAGTGATGCACAAGTGTAGAGAATATATGTGAGCAAGGGATACACATTGACTCATGACCCTGGAAAGTCTTTTTTGCCTTCACACAGTCTACATGAAGTTTTTCTTCTATATAGGTCTCTCCTGGGTTCTGAGGATCAGAGCCTTTATATAATCTATAACTGGTATTTCTGTCAGTCGTGAGGGATCATGATCCCTGAAGCTGTCATCTCCACAAGTGATGACCCTTCCATTTCAGTTGCTGGTACTTAATCTATTATTGGCTATTACTACTCTGACCACCCAGTGGGACTCTGATACTTACTCCAGCTATCAAAGAAACATGAGGTGGCTCTGATAGGAACTTAGGATTTAATTTCTTATTGTCACCTGGGCACTCCCTCCTTGGAATACTCATTCACCTAAGATCAGGAGAACAAACAGAAAAATACCAGAGGCATCAAATGCTGATAGATGTACCACAGCCAATGGGAGACAGGACAGGTGCCCTTCTTTCTCCCCCTCCCACCTAGAAGCAAAAAGCAGCCCTTACCTCTTAGTACCAGGAAGGACCTTGCCAGGTTGTTTCTTCTGTTTGTGCCCTCAGTTATGGCTCATCCTGTCCTTAGTCATCATTTATTCTCGCTGCAAAGCCTATTAGAAGACTTCTTCACCAACACAGAGAACCAAAGCCCAAAGCAGGTTCACTGAAGTTTTCACATGTATGTGTTAGAAGCAGGCAGAAAATATCTTCATATACTCTAGTGACTGAAACTAGGCAGGAAATATGTGCCTACTTTAATACTGGTCAAAATTACAGTCAGTCCTCCCCTTATCCCATTATAGAAATAAAGAAAAGGAGTAAGAACAAAGAACACTTCCAAACCTCTTTTTTTTTTTTTACTAAAGAAAAGCAGTAATAGTTGAAATTATTTGATACTAGTTAGAAAATAGAAATATTAGGTTTAGGGCAGAATTTTATTTCCCCTACCATAATAACCACAAAACAAATACATGACCCACACATAAATGATCACACAAAATGAGAAAACCACAGTAGATACATTTAACAAATACAAGTAAAGGGAGAAATCTTAACCACATAAGGAATAGAGAGGATCACAGAAGACAAATTAGACAATTTTGACGATACGCAACAAAAAGGTTTTTGCAAAAGCAACATCAGTGCATCTAGGAAAAGAATAGAAAATGTTAACTGGGGGAAAAATCTGTGCATCTCACATCTTTAGTAAGTGGTTGATATGTAATATACATAGGAAATTCGTGCAAATATATGACAAAGAACAATTCTTCAGTGGATTAAGTGGTGAAAATATATGAACCATTTAAAAAAGAATGACCAACTATTCACAACCATATCACTTTAAATTACTAAAAATGAGAGAAATGTAAATTAACGCAACTCTGAGGCTTTATTTCACAACCAGAAAATTAGTAAAGATAATATGAGATAGAGGAGTTAGTGTTGGCTGGGTGCGGGGGAGGGGCTGTGATAAAACAGGACATTAAAATGCTGTTGGTGGAGTTACTGATGAATGTTTTGAAATTATAGTGTTCCTACTTAGTCCTAGATGATAGTTAAGACCATGTACCTCTTTTCTTCCTTTGCAAAGGCACAGGACATCCAAAGCTCCTCCTGGGAAGATTTTAGGGTCATATGACCAATGAGATGGAAAGCTGGACATTTTCTCCAATCCCTATGGCCTATTAAACGTCTCCAAAACAGTAATTATACGTGAGAGATGAAGCAATTTGAGATGTGTCCACAGTCTAGGACACTAAGAATCCTAATGAAGGAACTCAGTAAATTGAATAAACAAGAGAGAAAGACAATCCCTAACTCATAACGTACTCATTCAGAATCCCTTCCTCCACTACACTCTAGCAGCAGAGTTGTGCGGCAAATCAACACATGGACTTTCAACAGAACTCAATTCTATCCCATCTTCATTCCATTTGCAGACAGCTAAAACACAGAAGTTTGCTCAGGCTGGGCCAGTGGTGTGACAGTATCCTGAGCTACAACAGAGCTCAGTCAGAGAACTGAGGAACAACGGAAACTGAGGCAAGTGACATGGGTGTGGCTATGTGGTATGCCACTAAGCCTGAGGAAAAGAGCCCAGGATCCAGCTGAGGTCAGTGCAGGCCTTAGTAGAAGTCACTTAGCAAAATAGGCTACAGGTGGTAATATTAACCACAACAGGAGAATGATTTCAAGAAGGGCAAGCATTGAGAACCCCCTTCTCCCGCTACAGCTAAATAATGTTTCCTTTTTCAGCTGTTAAGTGTCTTACTTTGTTTCAATATTGAACTTAAACTACTTAAGGGACTAGTCTGAGTCAGACCAGGCTGGGGACTATAAACAATATAATATCTCTACTCACCCACTAAATGAAGTATCCTCTGGGAAGTTAAAAAAAAACAAAACCCTTACTGGGAATCTGAGTCACTCTGTCAGAGTAAGGCCAACAGTAATGGTACAAAATCCCCTTTCCCACTAGCATGTAGTTTGACTATCGACAAGTGTCCATTTCCCCAGAAGTCTTCTCTCTCCACTCACTGGAACAATAAATCAAGTCCAGACACCTCACATCCTTCTCCCAAACCTAGTGCTACCAGACCCAAATAAAATCCTGCCTACCCCATGGATTGCTTTGGAGCTCAAATATAATTATGTCAAACAATTATTTAGGAAATTCCTGGAATGGCTGCTTTCTGAGGACATTAAGTTACTAAAGACCTTATGAGTTGTATTTTTTTTCTGGAAGAAGAGACGAGGGATTGGAACTGAAAAGGGGATTTTTCCATTGTAGCAAAGAAGGTTAGAGAGAGTGGATGGGGGAGATGAAGGAGACAGTAGCACTAGCAGCTCTAGCAGGTGAAGCACAATTTTACAGACCAGCTCAGCCTTATTACGACCCTTTCCCTGATTCAGCCCTTGCTTTATTAAGAAATTTCAGCAGGGGCTGTTCCCGTATAGTTTAGATATTTTTAATATGATTACTGGTCCTTTGTGTTTTAATTATGATTTGAGATGAGGATACGATCATTACCATGACTTCCTGAATTTATGTTTTTGCTCTGAAGAACATTGATCAGGAGAAAAGCATTGAATAAATGTAAGCTACACATTCAAAGAGTCTTCCATCTTGATGATCAATAGGTATTCTTGGGGGCTTAGAGCATTTGGTGAATTTAAGTAACAATTTGTATTTTTAAGCTTTCTAACTTTACAGAGAGAAACAGAAACATAAAACTGGGACTTTCAACTTGGATTAAAGTATGTCTTAGACAGCTGACA
>CM053583.1:220381870-220404745 GCA_028627135.1 Pseudochirops cupreus
TTTTCTATAACTATTACTTTGTAGTAAATGAACTTAAAATACATTTTTCTTATCCTTTGCCATTATATTAAGTAAATAAAGAGAAAAAATTATTTTTAAATTTTCAATCTGTATTTCCAATAGGATGTAATCCATGACCATATTTACACACAGTTGTAATTTTAAAAAGATAACTTAATCACTTCATAGGATTTGTTGCATGAATCAGGGGCTGGCTATATAGGTTTATAACCAAAAATAATTTACCCAGACAAATACATACTTTTAAAAAATTATTTATTTTATTTTTAATTTATGGGATAAAACAAGCTTCTCCACGACATAGTGTAATAAAAAAAAATGATTCCCCATGGAACTGCAAATCTACTGTGTATAATTTGCTATGGCTTTTAAATATATGATACAGCTGTCATGTAAATTACTTTTTTCTTTTTTTTATCCCCCCCAGTCTTGAGATGACTACCATTACAAATACACACACACACAAATCATTCTATACACACTTCTATTCATCAGTTCTTTCTCTGAAGGCAGAAAACATCTTCCTTCATATGTCCTTTTTGGTATTTGGATATTTATGATAGTCAGTGATGATTTAGAACATTTTTTCATATGACTATATATACCTTTGATTTCATTGGAAAACTGACTGTTCATATCCTTTGTCCATTTATAAATTGAGGAATGACTCATATTCTTTTTTATTTATTTATTCATTTACTTTTAGTTTACTACATTCAGTTCCACAATCCCTTGAATTTCAAATTTTCTCAAAGACAAATTCTCAGATTTTTGGGGGGGGGATTTTTGGAAGGGGGAGGGCAGGGCAATTGGGGTTAAATGACTTGCCCAAGGTCACATGGCTAGTAAGTGTTAAGTGTTCGGGGCCACATTTGAACTCAGGTCCTCCTGATTCCAGGGCCAGTGCTCTATTCACTGCACCACCTTGCCACCCCATGACTCATATTCTTATAGGTTTCAGAAAGTTCTCAATATATTTGAGATATAAGACCTTTATCTGAGAAACTGTTTATAAATTTTTTTCCCAATTTTCTGCTTTCCTTCTGATCTTGGTACCCACCAATGTATATATGAAGATTTAAAGAAAGAGAAGATTGTATAGCCTATGCTGTTAAAATATTTGTTTTATTTGTACAAAAACTTTTTAATTTAATGTAATTGAAATTATCCATTTTATGCCTAACTTTGCTCTCTATCTCTTGTTTATTCAAAGTGTTCATCTATCCATAAATCTGATAAGTAATATGTCCATGTTCTTCTAATTTTCTTGTAATATCTCTCTATATCTAGGTCATGTATCCATTTTGACCATATCTTGGTAAATGGTATAAGATATTGGTCTATGACCAATTTCTGTTGGACTGCTTTCCAGCTTTCCCAACAATTTTTACCATATAATGCATTCTTATTCTAAAAAATATGTGTGTGTGCATATACACACATACATACATACATACATACATATATATATGACATATATATATATGTCTTATTCCAAAAACTTATCAAAAAGAAGGTTATTATAGTCATTTGCTGCTGTAGATTATTTGCCTACTCTGGTCCACTCATTTGCCATTCTGTATCTTAGCCAATACCAGATAGTTTTGATAATTGCTACCTTAAAACATAGTTTAAGATCTGATACTTTTAAACCTCCTTCCTTTACATTTTTTTCATTAGCTCCCTTGATATTCCTGAAATTTTGTTGTTCAAATGAATTTTGTTATTTTTTCTAATTCAACAAAATAATTTTTTGGTAATTTAATTAGGATGACATTGAACATATAAATTAGTTTAGGTAAAATGGCCATTTTTGTTATATTGGTCCTGCCTATACATGAACAATTAGTATTTCTTCAGTTATTTGAATCTGATTTTATTTGTATAAAACTTTTTAGTAATTTTGTTCTTATGGTTCCAGGGAATGTTTTGACAGGTTTATTCCCATATATTTTATACTGTCTAGAGTTATTTTAAATGAGGTGCTTACTATCTCTTCTTGCTGGATTTTATTTGTGATATATAGGAATGCTGATAATTTATATGGATTTGTTTTATATCCTGCCACTTTGCTAAAATTATTGTTTCAACTGACTTTTCAGTTGAGTCTGTTATTTTCAAAGTATGTCATCATAATATCTGCAAAAAGAGAGAGTTTTATTACTTCATTCCCTATTCTGATTCCTTCAATTTCCTTTTCTTCTCTGATTGCTATTGCTAGGATTGCCAATATGATATTGCTGATCATGGGTATCCTTGCTTCTCCCTTGATCTTACTGGGAAGGCTTCTAGCTTATCCCCATTGCAAATAATGCTAGTTGATGATTTTAGATAAATTATTTTTATCAGTTTAAGGAAAAATCCATTTATACCGATACTGTCAAGAAAGTTTTTTTTAATAGAAGTGTATGTCTCACTTTATCAAAAACATTTTCTGCATCTGTTTATATAATCATGTGAATTTAACTTTTATTATTGATATAATCAATTGTATTACTATTTTTTCTTATGTTAAACCATCCTAGCCTACCTGGTATAAATTCCACTTGGTCATAATATATAATCTTTGTAATATACTATTGTAATCTTGTAACTAATTATTTTATTTAGGAAGTTTGCTTCCATATTCATTAATGAAATTCAGCTATAATTTTCTTTCTGTTTTTACACTTCCTGGTTTAGGTATCAGTATATTTGTTTCATAAAAGGAGTTTGGTAGGATCTGTTCTTTGCCTATGGATCCAAGTAATTTATTTAATATTGGAATTAATTTATCTTTAAATGTTTGATAGAATTTGCTTGTAAATCCATCTGGTCCTGTTGGTTTTTTCTTAGGAATCTCATTTAAGGCCTGTTCAATTTCCTTTTTCTAAAATAGGTCTATTTATATATTCTATTTGCTCTTCTGCTGATCTAGGCAATTTATATTTTGTAAATATTCTTCCATTTCACTTAAATTGTTAAATTTATTGGCATACAATTAGGCAAAATAATTCCTTATACTTGCCTTGATTTGATCTTCATTAGTGTATAGTCACACTTTTTAATACTAATGATTTGGTTTTCTTCTTTCTTTTCTTAAATCAAATCAACCAATGGTTTAGTTATTTCATTAGTTGTTTCATAAAACCAACCCCTAGTTTTATTTATTAATTAAATGGTTTTTACACTCAATTTTATTAATCTCACCTTCAATTTTTTATGATTTCCAAATTAGTGTTTCATTGGGAATTTTTAGTTCGTTCTTTTTCTAGTTTTTTTTTTAATTGCATACCTAATTCGTTAGTCAGCTTTTAATGAGAGACCTTCAAAGCATTCCTGATGAAAAGATTAGACCTAAGGAGAAAGTTTGAAATACAAATACAGGAGTCAAGAGAAACATAAAAAGGTAAATAAGAGTAAACAATCACATGGGAACTAAGTATATTCTAATTTAAGGAGTTGATATAGGGGTCCCCCTAGAATCCTAATATCATCATGGGTCATAGAGAGAATCTAATAAGTCAGAGGGTCTGGGAGTTATTTTGCTATGTTTTAATGATTTTTAAATAAGATAAAAACTAGAGTGAGGGGATGAAAGGAATATACTAAGGAAACCTTTTCCAATCTCTCTTAATTCTAGTGCCTCCCCTCTTAATTATTTTCATTCTGTGTATAGCTCATTTTTATATATTTCTTTGCTTGTTTTATTTGTGAGCTCCTTAAGGAGAAGATCTAACTTTTTGCCTCTTTTTGCATCCTCAGTACTTAGCAGTGTCTAGAACATAGCATTTAGTAAATGTTTACTAACTGACTCATCTGGGGAGAGCTTTCTAAGAACTCCATAGGGGAGAAAGGAATTTAAGATGTCTCAGTACAAAAGGATGAATGACCTTGGCTACATGTATCCTCTCCACATGCACCCCCACAACCTTTGTCTTCCAAGTTTGTGTTCACTATTCCCAGAAAGGCTCAGAATATTTGTGAGAAAGTGTAAACAGGGAAAAATATGTGGGAATATGTTTTGTAGCAATTGTTCTTACTGTACAATTTGAGTAATTACCTTTGCTTTGAACTAATTGTGTCTGCTGGCTAACTATTGATGGTAACCACCCAAGTTGGGGATTATAATCTATAGATATAATAATGGATATCTGTAGGGTATCCCCAGAACCCCAAGTTGCAGTCGCCACCTACTGAGGACTCAACCTACAAAATTGAGTAAAAGTTGGGGGCTGTGCACCCTTACAACTAAAAAGAATAATCACTGTATATTGAGTATTCAACTCACAAGGGTGAGTTCACATTGAGGCAGTTGCCTGGAGACAGTCCTACATTAATATTAATGCTAATGCTTCACACAATAGGTAATCAATTATAGATGATAATATTGGATAATCTGGTGGAACTAAGTTCTAAGTGGATAATAAGGAGATAAATGGATAATGAAGTTGGCTAATGGCATGATTTCTTTTTTCTTTTCCCAAGTAATCTGAAACTTAGAGGTTTTTTTAAAACCAAAATATTTAATTACTTCTTCCAATCACCCAGAATATGGATGAAATTCAAATAAAGGAAATTTAGACAAATGGAAAGGGTGGGGGAGGTGAAGAGTAAGTACATTTTAATCTGGTATCTGCCTCCATCTAAGGAATGGAATTGGGATGTGAAAGACAAAGCACTTAGCAGTTCTTTCAGAATTTGGAGCTCAAGGGTTTACTTACTGGAAGCCTACATTTTATTTGAAATGCTTTGCTTTTCCAGAATATCACATGTTGAAATGTAAGTTAAAAAATATACACGATTGCTTTTCTCCACTGCAATGGATTATCAAACAATGATGACAGCACTGTTCTTCTGGAGCACGAAAATTTGCTGTTACATTTCATGATGTTCATCAGAGTTACTCAAATATTAAAGCAATTTTCTGTTTTATGCTCTTACTCTTTACTTTGTTAAATCACATTCAGGAACACATTTCAGAAAGTCATGTCAATAAGAAAATTAAGCAACAAACTAAAGTGACTATAGAATTTAAATCTAATGAAGTTTCAGCAGTCATGGGGAAGAGATTCTAGAAGCTGGAAAAAAAAAAGGCCAGGTAATTGTCTGACAAACTTCGTATTCTCTTCATTTATTGTTAAACATACCAAAAATGGTTTTTCATGAACAAGACTTAAATTATTCACTGTGACTGGTTGTTTTTTCTTTTTGGAGAGTGGAAGGCAGGGCAGTTGGAGTTAAGTGACTTGACCAATGGCACAGGGCCCGTAAGTGTTAAGTGTCTGAGGTTGAATTTGAACTCAGCTCCTCCTGACTCTGGGGCCAGTGTTCTATCAACTGCACCACCTAGCTGCCCCATGGTTTTGGGGGTTATTTTTAGAAGATCTATAGTAAAAAGGCAATGTGGTATAACAAGAGAACCAAAAGATCTGGGTCAAAGGCCTATCTCTGAAACATACTGGCTGGGTTACCCCAAGAAAGTCACTTAAACTCTTAGTGTTAATGTAACTTATTTCAATCCAAAAATAAAAATAAAACTAGAAATATAGGAATAAATGCACCTCTCTTTACAATGATAAATAGTATGTATCTAAAATCAGGAGCTAGCATGTGTAATGGAGATGAGCTAGAATCCTTTCCAATAAAATCAAAGTGAAACAAAAATTTTCTTTGTCACTCCCATGTGGAAATTGAGGGAATAACAACAGGTAAGGAGGAAAAGAAATGATCACTTTTTGCAGATGTGATGTACTTGAACCCTCAAGAGTCAACTAAAAATTTAATCGAAACGGTAACCATCAAAGTTTCAGGAAATAACATAACTCTATATAAGTCAACATTTCTATATAATACCCATAAAACCCAGGAGGAAGAGAGAGGCTAAGAAATACCATTTAAAATTATTGTGAAATGTATGAAATCTTGGGGAGTCTGCCTACCGTGACATGGGGTTGCAAATGCATAATAAGTACATAAATACAGCGACAGACTGCTGGAAATAAAATAAGGATAGATATAAATAGAGAAGTATGAATTGCTCATAATTAGGATGAGTTAACATAATAAAAATCACAATGCTATAAAAATCAATATACCTATCCAATGCCATATTAAGCAAAGTACCAAAAGATTACGTTATAGAACTGAAGAAAAATAATGGAATTCCTGTGGAGATAAAAAAAAAAAAGATCAAGAATCTGAAAAGAAATAATGGAGAAAAAGTGGGAATGAAGAAATTCTCACCATACCACATCTCAAATCCTATTACAAAGTAATTAATTCTCAGGATCATTTGGTACTGGTTTAAAAAAAATGAGGCGTAAATGCCACTTTAAGATTATAAGTTTCAAAAAAGCTGCCAGTCTGTGGGGGAGGGAATTTTTCTTTCCAGGGGGCAATACCAATGAACCCACAAATCCCTATTTCTATCCACAGTAGAAATTCAGAAAAGAATTTGTGTAAAGTCAACCTGAAAAAGAAACAGCAGGGTTTGACCTTACGAAATATTTGTGTGATAGAAAAATGAATCAGTTTTCTAAGGTGAGAGAATAACAGCTTCATTGAGCACATAGAGAAAAGTTGTACAGTCTTTTCTTTCGCCTTCAGATACTTTCATATTATTTCAAGTTGACATAGTGCTGCAAGGACTTCGAAACCTTCATTATTCTTTTATGTTACAAGCATTTCTCAGTCCATAAAGTCACTAGAATTAATGATGAGAAAGGAATACCAAAATGAATTATTAGATTCAAAAGTTTTAGAACTGGAAGAAATCCAAGATCATTTGTTCCAGAGAAATAACTAGGAATCATAGAACCTCAAGCAAATTTATTCAATACTATTGTGTGAGAAGGAGACTGTCCTCCTGAGATTATAGTCTGTCTTTCTGGAGGAGAGGGTAGAAGAAGGTAGACTTCAGAAAAGATATTCCAGCTGAAGTTTTAGTCCTAGCAGGAGGAGCACCCATTTCTACTCCCTTATCTCCTGAGTTCCGTGCTAGCCATGTACACACACACACACACAGAGCATTGGCACCTTAGTTGCCCTGCCCTAGTTACAGCTTTGATTTAGTTTAAAGCCCTTATTTTATAAATGAGGAAATGGAGACCCCAAAATATTCTTACATTTGCCAAAAATGGTACAATTAATAATTGGCAGAGCTAAGACTAGAACTAAGGGTATGCTGGAGCCAGTTATAACTAGTTGGTCAGTGCCCATGGATTGTCTAGACTTTAAAAAGTAATGGATAAAATGTTAATATTGCAGATTAAACCTAACAGGGTATTATGTTACACTTTCTTTTTCAGAGATGCAGCTGTTAAACACTTACCAGCACTTCCTGACCTAAACCCACACCATTTGACTCTAAATCCAGTGTTGTTTCTATTATACCGTGCTACCTCCCAAATGAAGTTCTGTTAATCTTTTTTTTTTCCTTTTTATTGTCGTAACTTGAAACACATGAACATTTTTATTACATTCATTTTTTAGTTCCAAATTCTCTTCCTCCCTCATCCATTGAGAAGGCAAGCAGTATAATACTCATTATATAAAACATGAACATTTTTAATACAGAAAAGGGAGACTGCTTATGAAGCCATGAATTCCAATACAAAGAGTATATGTATATATGTATACTCACATGCACGCATATATGTACATGTATGCATACATACATATACTTATTTATATTTATGTATATACACAAATACATGTTTATATGTACATTGTGTGTATACTTATATATATATATACATCTCTATATCTATTTATCTATCTACATAATTTAACATAATCCTTCCAACACTGCCTTACTTGTTTGAGTCCACTTTTGAAATTTCTAGTGCTCGCTTCTATTTATTTTTTGAAGATTCATTGATGGCCTTTTATTTTCTTCCTTATTTTTATATAATTTTTCCTTAGTTACCTCTAAATCCTCTCCACCAATTAAGCCCAAATTTACTGATTGGCTTCACCACAAAATGAATGACTCATTCTACACCTCTAATCCAAGCTCTGTGCCAACATGTGGGAAGCATGATTCATCACCAGTTTTCTGGAGTCCTAATAGATCATTGAGTTGACCATAGTCCTTAAATCTGTCATAGCTGTTTTCTTTTACAATTTTGTAGTCATTGTAGAAACTGTTTTTTAGCTTGATTCATTTCAATCTGTGTCAATTCATATAAGCCTTCTAGCTTTCTCTGAACCTGTCACCTTTGTCATTTCTTATTGTGCAATAATATTCCATTATGTTTACATATGATGCTTTTTTCAGCCAATTCCCAAATTATGGGTACCCATTATCTCTAGTTGTTTGTTGTTTTTTTTTTTTTTTTTGCTGTGCTTATAAAATATGCTTATACATTTAGGTGTTTTCTTCTATTTCTCTTTAATGTAGAGCCTAGTATGGTATTGCTAGACCAACAGGTTTGAACAATTAAGTGACTTTTGGGGTATGGTTCCAAATTCCTTTTCAGAATGGTAGAACTTCACAATTCTAACTCCTGTCTTCCTACAGTTTCTCCAGTACTTGTTATTTTGTCATCTTTTCATCTTCTATTTAATAGTTTACCTTTTATATTGTAAGAACTTCCTGTTTACATCCTTTAACCATTATCTATTTGGGAGATGGCTTTTGTTTTTGTTTGTTCATTTTCAATTTGTATCAATTACTTATATATCTTAGGTATGAGGTCTTTATCAGAGAAGTTTTCTGCAGAGATTTTCCCCCAAATTTGCCTTCTAATTCTAATAGCACTGATTTTGTTTTGACAAAAACCTTTTTTTATGTAATTAAAACTGTCCAATTTACCTCCTCTGATCCTATTTATCCTTTAAATGATCAAAAATTTGGCCTTTATTCATAGTAGTGAAATGTATCTCCTTCCCTCTTTCTCCAGTTTGTTGATCATACTACCATTTATGTCTAAACCATGTATCCATTTGGAGCTTATTGGGATATATGGTATGAAATGCTGGTCTAAAGCTTCTTCCTGCCAAATTCCTATGTAGTTCTGCCCATAGTTTTTGTTAAATAATTAGTCCATAGTTGATTGTATTACTCTTTTAGATTGCTCCTGAATCTTTTGTATTTAACCTGCTCCACCATTAAACTTTTCTATTTCATAATCAGTACCAGATATTCTCAAGGTTTACTGCCTTGTAGTACAGTTTTAGATGTGTAATGCTAGCCTCCTGCTCCCCCTTACTATTTTTTTATTTGTTACTTGAGATCCTCAACAATTTGCTTCCCCAGATTAATTTTGCTATTATTTTGTTTATTTCTATAAAGTAATCCTTTGTATATTTGATTTTTATGGAACTGAATCTATAAAGCAATTTAAAGAGTAGCTGACGTTTTAAAAATTATATTGGCATTGAACAACCTTGGGTAATTGATATTCCTACATTTGGGGGCATATTATTGCTACAAAGAGTGTTTAATAATTGGGCTACCAGATATTTTTTGCATTTCATAGAAAATTAAATTCTCATCTCCTATTCAATTTCTATTTCACTTGAACAAAGAGGAGGAGGTTCTTTTGAAAGAGGTAGGAAATCAGTTATTCAGAGTCTGGAATAGAATAAATTCTAGGGAAATAATTTCTAATCAATTAATAAAAGCATATGAAAGAATATATGAAAGCATCTCCTCTGTTCACTTTATCATCGCAAAAAAAAAAAAAGAATTTTGCTATATGAAGCGACCAGGAGAAAGAATGTAGCAGACAAAAAAAAAAAAAAACAAACCTCTGTGCTTACTTCTTCAAGTAATTAAGATAAGACATGCTCTTTTTCAGTTCTAAGGATATTTTCCTCATCAGCACAAATTACTGAAGGCAATGCTTGGAATGGAACAATCATGAATTTTTTTGTAATTTTATAAAATTTGATAAGGTACAAAAAATTCTTCATCTCCCATGTTCTTCTTCCCTGCTGTTCCCCTCCCCCAACAAGCAAATAAATCTATGCACTCTTTTCCCCCCCTCTCCTTACCCAGTAAAAACTCTTAGCAAAAACATTCCATCCTCTAATTCCCATCTGGTAGATATAAGAAACTGATAAAATGCAGATGTGGGCCTTTAAAAATTTCAATTCAAATCCAGGCAGCACTGAATCCAGAGCACATGCCTGTCTGCAAATGCTTGGTTTTTAAAGAGCCTATAAAGACAAAATCCTGAATTGTATTGGGTACCTAAGATTTCTTCCCTCTTTACATGATGAAATGTGAAGTGTATGCCTTCTACTTAAAATGATAATTACAATGTTCTCTTGTGCTCATTCAGGAACTGAATATTATGACATATAAAAAATTTGACAGATATAATTTCTAAGTAATTAATCATTTATTAATCTTGTTAGCATATAATTAATAAAAAAGAGTCAGTGATACTCTGAAATGTCAAAGACTCTTGATGGAACCCAGGCAATGCTCACATGCCCTTGGAAGACTGGGTGGTCCTGGGTAGTGGCAAACAACTTTGATTGGTTAACAAGTAATGAGAGATAATGAATATTATAATGAGAAGTGGAGCTATTCTAATGAGGGGCTGGGAGAACTTGACTTTGATCATGCCTGTTATCCAAAATTTCCCCTGCTCAAACCTGCCTGAGTGGAACACAATAGGTTGAAGTAATTCACCTTAGATTAAATTCTTTGTAAGGTTTTCTAGATGGGTGGGGCAACAACTCCACCTAGATAAGATAGTCTAGGTGGGGTAAAACATTTTTTAAACTGTCAGAGATGTCTCCACTAATTTGCTACTTAATAATTTCTCTCATTATGAAATAGAATTAATGTATTTAAGTTTTTAACTTTCACTTATCTCTTTTAATTGAGCTCAGTTGTCTGTTAAATATATGTATTTTCAGCAACTTTAAACGAGAATCATTATTATTTTATAATATGGTACTTGTGTGTGGTCCCAGTTATATTCTAAAATGTATCTTTCCACTTTGGGGCATAATTACATAACTAGTGAAATAACATATTGCAGATAAATTGATATAATTGGCTAACGACATTTATTAAATTATCGGTATATTTAGAAGAGAGTATATTTAGAAGAAGTATTACAATTTGATAACTTCAATTCAGTAAACATGTATTAAGTGACTTGTAGGTGCCAGGCACTGTGCTAAGCACTGGGGATACAAGGAAGAAAAAGGCAGTCCCTACCCTCAAGGAGCTTACAGTCTAACATGGAAAGACAATACACAAAAGGAGACTGAAAAGCAGGGTGGGCACTCCAGGGGTTACCTAGGAGTTAGGTCTTGTTCCTTGGAGTTGAAATCAGGCAGAGCTGCAAATGCAAAATGGAGTGAGCTAAAAGTCCAAATTCAGCCCTATTTAAAGGAAGACTTTGGGTTGACTCTGGTACTCCACCCTCCAGCCCCCCAACCAGAGCGAAGAAGAGGCTGAGGATGGTGTAAAGGAGTTTTGAGTATCCGAAGCTGAGTTAGCAGCTTGGTGTAGAAATTAGAAGAGTTGAGCTTTTCCTGGAAGGGGTGTCTTGCTCTGTGGAGTTGATGTATCTGTGCTCTCAATGTAAATTCTCACTTTACTTCTACAAACTGCAACACAAATATGTCTTCTCATTCTATGTGATCATTGTCCATGATCTTCCATAATTCCTCTACAAAGTGCTTTCTCAACTCTCCAGATTATATTTCATAGCAACAATATAAGACTTGAGTTGTCCAACTGTTACCATTACTAGATGGCAGGTCCGTCTCTTTTTTTATCCCGGACTAACATACATTTATTTGATCTTGTTTATGCCACTCCTTGCATGCAATAACATCACAGCCCATTTACACTCAACTTTCTTTTTCACCCAACACTTTGCTCATACCATCCCTTCACCTAAAACGTTCTCCTCCATCTTCTCCATTTACCTAAACATTACCTTTTTCTTTAAGGGAACTGGGAGCCCGGGGGCTATTCGAGTCCTACGTCATTCATGAGGGCTTTTCCAACTAGCCCCCAACAGATCCCCAACAGTGACCTCTCTGCCATTTGAACTCCTATAACACTTACTGGCATTTAACTGACACTTCCCATATGCTGTTCTATATTGTTATTTAGCGTTCTATGACCAAGTTATAGTGAGCCTATGGAGTGGGACATAGGAACTGTGTCTTTCATCTCATGGAAAGTGGGAGAAAGAAAGAGGGAAAGAGGACTAAAACTGGAACCAGGAAGCCTAGGGTCATGTCTCAAATTTGATACTTATTGTATGATCTGGGGCAAGTCACCTCACATCTTTCTGAGATTTCTTCATTCATTAAAAAAAAAGTTATTTTCACAACCTATTTCATGGGGGTTATTATGAGAAAAAGACTTTGTAAATTTTAAAGTACTGCCTGAATGTGAGTTTTTACACAAAGGCCTTCATATCAGTGATGCTCAATAAAAGCCTGCTGAGAAGGATAATGCTTGTTACTGAAGGGAAAAAGAGTTTATCCTACCTCCAAAAGTCATTCTAGCACATAATATAACAGTTCAAGAAAGTATAGGTCATAACCATGGAAATAAAAAAGATTATTTCCTAACATCCCTGGTAGATTTCCCACCCTCACACTATCACTTCTTTATGCAACACGACACGGACCATACTAGTGTGGGGAGAAGCTTCACTGGTCACAGTGAAACAGAGAATGAGAGATATTGGGTGACATTTCTCCTTTTCTTACGCATAGCACAGGATGTAATTTTTCAATTAAAAATATACTACAGGGGGAGAAACATAATATTCCCTTCAATTCTTAGGGGAAATCTTGAGGCAAATATTCCCATTCATACATTTGAAGAAATTCTTGAATCTCTCATTGTCAAGGATCAGATTCTCACAAAGTGTTCCAGCTTCTGCAAAAGTAGTTAACATTATCTCATCTGGAACACAGCTTCAACAATGAAAGAGAGCTGTTAGACAGAATAAATACACTTCTCATTTAGAACCTGTTATGCGGACTTCATAGAACACATCCCACAAATCTATGTACAACGCATAGACATTTGAGTCTATATGTGAATTGATTTTTTTTTTCAAAGTTTACTGTAGGACAATATAGGATACAAGTGAAAGTATATATTTCTTCCAAGGAAAAGGAAATTGGCAAGCTTCCAACATTCCACATACCTCTAGAATAAGTCAAAGTCTCAGGGTAATGTTTCATTTTCCTCCTGGATTTCCTCTGGTTATTTCTAGCAGAGGAGAGCAAGCCTGGAAACATATTATTAGAATTTCTTCTGTAGAACTTTGATAAAGTTTTGACAGGTTTTTCTTTAAGTTTTAGTGATTTTTAAACCCCTGCTACTTTGCAGCACTTCTCCATGTAGGATTCTTTTGACAGAAATGCTACCAACAACAACAACAGCAAAATTAAATTAAATTAACAGACACAGCATGTGTCTGACAGCATCTACAACAAAACACACTAATAGTTCACAACCTCTCTGCCAAGAAAAGGGAAACGTGTCTCTTTATTAAATTTCTGGAGCAAGTTAAATAATTTTGTATAATCTGAATGGAAACGTCTTGTAACACTGTGTTCTTATATATAATCAAAGTCATAAGTTTTTCAAACAATCAGTCAGTAAACATTTACGAAGTGGCTATGTGCCAGACATTGTGTTAAATCGTGAAAATGCAAAAGGAAGAAAAAGAGAGTCCCAGACTATATTTATGTATATGTATATTCATGGGTGCATCTAGACATACATCTAGACATACATACACATACAATACATCATAGATATATGTGTACATGTATGTATGTATGTAAGTGTGTGCAGATATATTATGTATATGTGTAGATATGTACACACATACACACATGTATACACATTTATATATTAACATGTACATATACACATGTGCACACATATATGCATATATCCACTTACACATACATGCATATATACACACACATACACCTACACATGCATACACATACATATACCCATACCTGTACTCATACCCATACCCATATCCATACCCATACCCATACACATACATATACACATATGAAATATTTTAGAGGGAAGGCACCAGAATTAAGATGGACTGGGAAAGGTATCCTGTTTTTATACATAAAATATATTTTTATCTATATGTTACATATATGTATGTGTGTATGTGTATAGATAGGTGTGTGCAAATATATGTATATTGTAGATATATGTGTACACATATATGTGGATATATAAATATACACACATCACACATGTGTGTGTATGTATACATATATATGTTTATAAAATAATTGAGAGAGAAGAATTGAGATTGACTGGGAAAGGTATCCTTTAAAAGACAGGATTTTAACTGAGATTTAAAGGAAGCCATGGCAGTTAGTAGGCAGAGTTGAGGAAGGAGAATGTTCCAGGAGTGTGGGACAGTCAGAGAAAATGCCCAGAACTAAGAGATGGAGTAGCCAGGAGGTTAGCGTCACCAGATAGAAGCATATGTGGTAGGGAGTAAGGAGTGAGAAGGCTGGAAATATAGACAGGGCTTTAAATGCTGAATCACAGTTTCTGTATTTGATTGTGGGGGTGATAGGAGCCAAGTGGAATCTGTTGAGTAGGGAGGTGATGTGGCCAGCTTTAGGGTGTCATTTCATTTGCAGAATGGAGGATGGATTAGTGAGGAGAGAGACTGAGGCAGGCAGACCCACCAGCAGACTGTTACAGCAGTCTTGAAGTGAGGTAATATGGGCCTGTCACAGAGTGATGGTAGTGTCAGCAAAGGGGGCATATTGGAGAGATGTTACAAAAGTGAAATTGAAAGGCAACAGATTGGATATGGGAGGTGAGAGAATACAGGATGACTCCTGGGTTGCAAGTCTGAGAGACTTGGAGGATGGTGGTGGTGTTTACTCCAGTTTCTGGAATGACTCCAGCTCTAAGATGACAATTAATAGATGGCCCCTGGGGAATGACCAAGTTTTCTCAGCCTATCCAAATTCAAGTCTTATTTTCAGTGTCAGGCAAGTAGAAAAAAATGCACTGTCTAAAGCCTATACTTCATTGAGCATCTTATCACTTACTTAAACTGGGGAAGGTAGAGTGGCTTGATCGAGTAAATGTCAGTCAACACCACCCACCCTTATAGTATACTTCTAAAAGGATATCAGTATAGAGAATGAAACTAAAATACAAATACATAGAATCTTCCCCAAATATTAATGCTGATATTTATGCTTTGAAGGCAATTATATACACCTCAAGTCAACTTTTTTTTTTTTTGCTTTTTGGAAGGAGGAAGGCAGAGCAATTGGGATTAAGTGACATGCCCAAGGTCACATGGCTAATAAGTGTTAAGTGTCTGAGGTTGGATTTGAACTCAGGTCCTCCTGACTCCAGGGCCAGTGCTCTATTCATTGTGCCACCTAGCTGCCTCTGTCAATTATTTTTATAAAATTTCGTTGAAAATAAGGAATTTAAAATGATAAAAAAAATTCTGGAAATAATACTTTCTTCACAGTGTTCTGATGAAAAAACATATATGTATTTCAATAGATACTCCCAAAGTAACACCTCAAAAAAAAATTCGTATCTGTAGAATAGAATAACTAACTCATTGTAGCTGTGAAAATACGATAGAGCAAAAGTGTCTTTTTATTGGCAAATTCCCATAAACATGAATGAAATGTATATATACAACATATAAGCACAGAAAATTCTTTACATGTTAACCTATTTTTTAAAAGAAACATTTTTTAAATAGCAAGAAAAGAAAACGAATTAAATTTGATTTTGACAAGAAGTTTGCAAACTCTGACAATGTGTGAAGATGCTTATTATTTTGGATAAACACTGGAGTGTTTTTTTTCCATATCAAATACTTAATAGCCTTATGTTTATTTCACAACTTCTATAAGCATGGGAGTTTTATACACTTAGTTCTAACAGTCTCACAGCCACCTACTCTTTTAATCAATAAGATAAACATGGCAAAGTTGGTTTTTGGACAAGTTTCCTACAAGTGCAACTCTTCTGAGAAACATCCATTTTTTAAAAAGACAGCAAACAAAACCAACAGGAAAAACCACTGAGATTTTATGTCCCACAAAGGAATGAACTAGGAAATAGGGTCTTCAGCCAAAATAAACTTGGGTCAAGGCCATTTGAGGGGATGAGGCTTAAAGTTAAGGTCTTGCCATTAAGTAAGAACAAAGAATTAAGCCCAAAGTCAATGGAACCTGGGTTGGGGGATGTCCCAGGAGATGAACCAAAGAAGCAAGCCCACAACAGTGGCTAAGCCTTGATCCCAGATCTGGCTATATCCTAGTCCCAAGCTAATATTGCAGAGGCAGAGTCTGGACATAGGCAGGAATTACCACAGGGGAGACAGAATCAGGAATCAACTACCCCATTCAGAACAAAACTCTGAAGCAATATTTGAACTTCAGAAAGGGAAAGACACAATCACAGGAAAATGGTATCCCATTCAATGACATACCCAGAGTGTAGCCAACTGAAGGCAGAGTCTGGCCCTGGTAAAAAGTCTCAATGCAAAACTGGGTCAGAAGACCTGATGAAACATAAGAAATTTCTTATTATAATGAAGAAATAATATGAATTAAAAGAATCCCAAGATTAAATCCCAGAGAAAGGAAAGAACTATACAATAGTTACAGATAGAACTTAGGAGAGGAAAAAAAATGCATTGACCCCAAGAACTCTAAGACAGAACAAAAGGAATGAAGTTTGAGATGAAACAGAAGATAAAAAATTATTTTAGAGAACTTAGAAAAAGAATAACTGAGGAAAAAAGCTACCTTGCCAAAAGTAATGGCAAGCAAAGCAGTACTTAGTGCCTTGTTTCAACTATTTAACTATTTAGCACCTTGTTTCAGTTCAAGCTTCTTTTAAGCCTTGCCCATGATTATATCAAGTCTTTGGTAAGAAATAGAATTTGTGAACCCTGCAAGTTGTGAACCCCAGAACTTTTGAAGCCCTGTTGCTGATGCAACAGGAAGGGGAGGAGCTAATGACCATATATAAGGAGAAGCGCAAGCTGAGAGAGAGCGGAACTGAGAAGAGAATTCTTGTGGTGCCAGAGTTGAGAAGGAAAATACTTGTAGTATCCCTGCTCTCTATGTCTGTTCTGTCTGTGTTGATTTTTGTTTGTGATACTTTGTACAGAAGCCCTGGGACCTTACTAAAAGCCCTGAAAGAGGATTTTCTCATTGTCTGTTTACAGAAGTCCTGGAAGAGGGTTTCAGAGGTCCTGGGACTTTACTGATGATTTGTGTTGACCTCTTAGACCTTGTTTGTGGGTCTCTGTTGATTTCTTTACTGATGATTTGTATTGACCTCTTGGACCTTGTTTGTGGGTCTCTGTTGATTTCACAAGCAGATAGTAAATTGATGATGGTGCAGCAATGTTTATGAATGTTGTTTTGGCTCTGTTAAACTTTGTCTTCCCAGAAACAGAAAGTATGAAGGACTTGAGGTGGACTGGACATTGTGAGCTTCAATATGGAACAGGAACTGGATGAGGAGCTGAACAAGGAGCTGGATGAGGAGCTGGACAAGGAGTTGAGAGCTGCCTACCTTTGAACCCAGGTGACAGTTGGGTAGATTCAGGTAGGAGCTGGACCCATGGAAGAGGAACCATGTAATCTGAGAGCCAGCCTGGAGTCAAGATAAAAAGACCTTTTCTTGGGTACTTAATGCTGACAGAGAAGATGGTGGTACAATGTGACCTAGGGTGGAGAACTTTGACCTTTGTACTTTATGTCCCTTAAGGAGGCTTGCTTCTTAAAGATGATTGCATTAAGGACTTACTGAATGATATCTTTTGCTTAAAACTATGTGACCACTTTGGTGAAAACTACATGATCACTTTAGTGATAACTTGTTATGTTATAACATTGTGAATACTGTACTTTTAGTTTCTGTGAATGTTTTGCTTTGATTTACTGCTGAATAAATAGAGAGTTCACTATACTATGTAATGAGAACCTTAAAGCTATTCACGGCAGCAGTCCTCTGGAAAGCTGCTCATGCTTGACTTTGCACCAAGTAGTAGATACCCTAAAAAAAAAACACAATCAATAAACATTTATGAAGTGTCAGGCATTGTGCTAAGCACTGAGGATACAAAAAGATGCAAAAAAAAATCCCAACAACCTTCCCTTCAAGGAGCTTATAATCAATTGAGGAAGAGAGCAGGTAAATAAATAGCAACCTATATAAAGGACAAATAGGAAATATTTAACAGAAGGAAGCCATTGGAATTAAGGGGAATTGGGGAAGACTTCTAGCAAAAGATGTGATTTTAGTTGGAACTTAAAGGAAGCCAAGTAGGTCAGTTGGCAGAACAAAGGAGGAAGATTGTTCCAGACATGAGGAACAGCCAGAGAAAAGTGACACCAAAAGATGGAGTGTTTTGATCAGAGAGCAGTCAGGAGGCCCACGTCACTGAATTGCAGAGTACACAGTAGGGACTAAGATATTAAGAAGAACAGGAAAAGAGGCTTAATTTATAAAGGGCTTTGTTCAAAACTCATTCAAATCCAATCTTCTGCTGGAGGCTTTCCTCATGCTTCCAGCTGCTTGTACCTTCCCCTCTCAAATTACCGTCAAAATCTCTTAATATTCTTGTTAATCTTCTTATAATATTTTTTGTGAATTAGTAATTATTTTTTGCTTTTCTATAGCAAACAAAACACTTTGTCTCTTCATATAGTTTTTGCTTGATCTACTTTAAGATAATCTTATTCCCATAGGTTTTCTTTGCCTCACCCTCAAGCTTACTCTCTCCTCCCTGATTTTTTAGTTCATTATTACCTCCTGTTTTTCTCTTGGTTATTCTCTGCCCCCCATTTTCCATGAAATATCCTCTCTGGATTCATGCCGTCCCAGACTTCTGGATGTTAGCTGCCCCCCAAGATCTCTGATTCCCCCTCTCATGAGCTAGGGTACTGTTCATGAAGGCACAACACTTTCCCAAGTAATAGTCTCTCAAAGCACCAAATCCCTACAGATTATTCCAATTTAAGGTCACCCATCTCCCATTATAGAATCTCTTACCCTTCCCCATAGTAGTGCTCTTTAGTAGTATCTCTTCCCATGACTGAATCAAGAATTTTCCTTTTTTTTCTTGCCTTTTCAATTCCTCTCTTTGCCATCTTACCCATGGTCCTATAACTAAAGAACTTAATGTTCTTTCATTTCCCCCATTGACTTGATTATTGTATATTACACATTTCCTATCTTTTCCCTCCTTCCCTTTTATGTCACCTCTTATTCTGCAGTTTAACCTGCTGTTACTCCCCACCCCCACCCCCCCACACAGAAAGAGATTGCTTTACTCTTAGGCAGGATGCTGTGAGGTTTAGTCTATAGTGTTTCAGGTCTGTTTTCCCATCAGTTCTATTTGTATGACTCCCACTCTTGTTTCCTGGTGTACTTTAGAAGGCAATATCTCAATGGTCTCTCTGTTATTATTTTATTGTTTTTCACCTTACAGGTGAATGTTTCTTTTTCACTTGTTTCTTCCTCACTCTCCCCCCCCAGGTAATTTACTTATGCCTTCCTTAGTTGCTTTGCTTATTTACCTTTTTATATATCAGCTATCTGGGAAATTTGCAAAGTACATAATCTGCTCATGTCTAACTTTGTTTTGTTTTTGAGAAAAGTTTCAAATGCTTCCCTTTTACAAAATTCTCTCTTTTCCTGGATTATTAGGTACAGTTTTGCAGGGTATGTTACTTAAGATTGCATCTGGATCTCCTTGCTCTTTGGAACACATTATTCCATTCCCACCTATATGGTGGGTGAAGAATAGTCTTGTATTGTTCAAATTCCTTTCCTTTGCATTTGAAGATTTTTCTTCTGGTCATTTGCACAACTTATTATTTGTAATTGGAATTTTACCATATGTTTTGGAGTTTGTAGCATAGGATTTTTTTTTTCTGGAGGTGCATGGTGAATTCATTCGATTAGCACTTCACTTCTTATGCTCAAAAGTTCTGGGCAACTTTTCTGTATTTTTTTCTTGTGTTATGGCATTCAATTTTTTGACTAATTTTCTTCTGGGACGCTTATGATGTTTAAATTGTTTCTATGTATCCTGTCCTCCAGATCAAAATGTTTTGCTTGCATAGAAATCTAATTATCTTCTAATATTATCTAGCCTCTTCTCTTCTTCTAGATTGCTTTATGTCTGTGTATTAATATTACTAATCAGTTGCTTTCTCTTTTAGAAGCGACTTACCACAGTAGGTTCAAGTTTTTCTATCCCACCTATTATTTCTGTCGTGCAGATCAAACATTCTGCTTCATGGGTCATATTTTTCTTGTGAGCCATTTTGGGAGAATATACTGTTGTTCTCTTGGGAATCACAAGACTGTCTACCTCATCAGGGGTTGATTTATCTTCCTTTGTCTGGCAACATTTATTCAGTGATGTTTGTACTCATTTAGATGTTTAATCATGTCTTTTTCCCTTGTGCCTTGAACATATGTTCAAGATTTTTAACTGATTTTTCTTTTCCCTGAGATCTTTGGCATTTTCAGTCTATTCTCTCCCTCCCCCCACTTTGTTCCACTACTACTCCCTTTCAATCGCCTTTCCCTTTAATGACAGATCCTCCATGTACTAGACCTCAAAGCCATCTCAAATTCCTCCCACAATGGGTAATTCCATTTTCACAAGCCTCAGCCTCTGCTCCAAATGACTTCTGAGAGAACAAAACTGGCCACATCTGGGTGCCAGTTTCTTTTACTTCAGGCCTGAGGGAGTTCAACTCACAAGTTAGAGCCCAGCCCCAGGTGCCTTTCTTCTGAATTCTCTGACTTTGAATTGCTTCTGTGCATCAGGGATGCAGCTGCCCCAGGCAAAGGAAGCTTCCTGATTTCCTATGCCTCTACCTCATTCACATAAATTGAAGTGAGGAACCAGAAGTGAACTGCTGAGTGAATTCTAAAGCATAAGCCCTTTGATACTATTATGCAGTCCAGCAAAGCGTATAGAGATTTATAGAGAAAGGGTCATATCTTTCATATTGTTGTCCCCTTAGGATTCTTGGTGCCTTCCCTTATAGAGACAGATGTAACAAGTTTATACATAATTTTTTTAATTGGGTAGTTTTGAGAGTTCAGGAGCATCTGAGAAAATGTCTAGTTCTCCATCTTGTTGGTCATAAGACCCACTCTTGACCAAAGGTCTCAAATCAATCAAAGTTGTTTTTCTCTGCAATGTTGTTGTAACTGTATGAATTATTTTCTTGGTTTTATTCATTTTTCTTTTCATTAATCCATAGATATCTTCTGATTCTTTCTCAAACTGTGTCATTTATGCATAATATATCCCATTAATTCATATTCCATAATTTGTTTAGCCATTTCCCAATAGGAGGATAACTTCCTTATGTTTCATTTTGTGGCATATATGAATAGATCTACTATAAGTATTTTTATACATGTGAGTCCTTTTTCTCTTTCTTTGATCTCTTTAAGGTATAGGACTAGTGGTTGGGTCAAAAGGGTATTCACAGTTTTGTAATTTTTGCAGCAGAGTTCTTGATTTCCATAATGATTGGACCAGTTGAAAATTTTACTAACAGTGAGTTAAAGTATGTGTTTTCCTGTGCCCTTCAGTATTTTTTCTTCTAATTTTGTCATCTTTGCTGGTTTTATGGGCCAGAGGTAGAACCTCAAAGTTGCTTTAATTTGTATTTCTCTAAATAGCGATTTAGAGTATTTTGGTTGTTGATAGTTTAGATTTCTTAGCTTGAAAACTGCCTGTTCATGTCCTTTGACCATTTACTTATTGGGGAATAGTTTTTGATTTTATAAATTTTTATCAATTTCTTATAAATCTTGAATGAAACCTTTTTTCAAAGAAAACCTGTTTCCCTTCTAATTTGAATTTCATTAGATTTGTTTGTACAAAATCTTTTAAATTTTACATAATCCAATTTGGAGCAATCTTTTCTATTATTCTTTTAGTTGTGATTTCTTCCCTTATTCAAGAATTGGAAGTTAATATATTCCTCGTTCCTCCAATTTGCTTATGATATGACCTTGTGTATCTAGGTCACGTATCTATTTGGAGTTTATCTTGGTGAATGGTGTGATGTGTTGATCTTAACATAATTTTTGTCAGACTGCAATCCAGTTTCTCCAAAATTCTGTCAAATAGTAAAACTTTCCTTCAGTAACTAGGATTTGAGGGTTTATTGTGTTTGCTTCTGTATATTGTGTAACAGATCTGTTCCGTTAATCAAACTCTCTATTTATTAACCAGTTCCAAATGATGATGACTACCTTCTATCACAGTTTTAGATCTGGAACTGATATCCACTTTCCTTCTGAATTTTCTTCATTATTACCTTTGATTCTTGACCTTGATATGAATTTTGCTATCATTTTCCCTTAGCTCTATGCAATATTCTTTTGAAGGTTTGATTGATACAGAAATAAACAAGTAAATTAACTTATGTAGTATTGTCAGTTTATGATATTTCTCCTACCTTACCCATGAGTAAGCAATGTGTTATCAATTATTTAGATCTGTCATTATTTTGGAAAAGAGCAGTTGGAGTTTTATTCGTTGTGCTTGGGTGAATGGTGGCAGATAGATTCCTAAACATTTTATGGCTTTTGTCGTGATTTTGAATGACATTTCTGTTTCCAGTTTTTTATATTGGGTTGGGGTTTTTTTGTTTATACGCAGGAATGCTGATAATTTGTATGATTTATTTTATATCATGCAACTTTGATTAATTGTTGCAGTGAATTTTAGTATTTCTAGAATTCTCTCTCCCTCTCACTTGGCCATCTTCCTTCCTATTTCTTTTTTGAGTTTCATCTATCTCTATAACAAAATCTGTGTGTGTGTGTGTGTGTGTGTG
>CM053583.1:220405245-220429660 GCA_028627135.1 Pseudochirops cupreus
AGAGAGAGAGAGAGAGAGAGAGAGAATCTGTAATCTTCTTTATCTAGTTCAGATGAAAGTGAAGTTCATGAGATGTCCATTCCTCTACTTCTTTTTCCATGACTTCCCTCCCGTTCCTTCTCCTTTCTTTCTCACTATCATCCCTTGACTTTCTCATTCTATCTTTCCGTGACACTATCAAAGCATTAGATATTTCTTAAAACAAACCAGTAATATATTTCACAGCAATACATTACACAAGTTTTTTTCAAAGAAACTGATGCAAACGGGATAATTTTCTAAAACTGTCAAAACTTTAATGACTTTCAAGGTTTCCATCCACAAAAAAAAAAAAGGCAATGACCACTTCTAAACTAGCACACTTAATGTTGTAGTTACTTTGGTAATTATAATTCTAGCTAATATTTATATAACCTTTAAAGTTTACACAGCACCTTACATGTTATCTCACTTGATCCTCTCAAGCACACTGTGAGGCAGTTGCTATTATTATCCTAATTTTAAAAATTAAGAAGCTGAGGCTGCGCTAGGTTTGAGAATTTCCTCAGGGAAACAGAGCTAATAATCCTCGAAAGCTAGATCTGAATTTAGGTCTTCCTGATTCGAAGTTCAGTGTTCAATCCACTGTGCCACTTAGATGCCAATTAGTTTTCTATATGTTTTTTTCTAAAATTACTTAAATTCCCTAATTCTTATTATATAAATATTGATTCATATGAAATTTTACCTAAAAGGTAGCAAAGACGTTTTAAAGGAGCTCTTTGAAGACCAGTCTTAATTAGATTATGTTTTACCACTGTGGTTTGTTGTGGTGGTGGGGTTTTTTTTTCAAGAAGTCTCAAAACAATTATTTCCTGAGCTAAATTAGCCATGGTGCCTCATGTTATAGTGTATTACATATAGAGTCCTAATGGATAGTGATTGGAACTTCCCCTACAACATCTTCTGCTTTAATGTCCATTTTCTTTTGTCCTGGACTCAAAGTATATTTAGCTTTAATCATAACTATCATGAGAGGTAAAAAGGTACAACAAATATTAACTTCTCATTAGAAGTTATCTAGGGGTGGCTAGGTGGTGCAGTGAATAGAGCACCAGCCCGGAAATCAGGAAGATCTGAGTTCAAATTCTGCCTCAGACACTTAACACTTATTAGCCATGTGACCTTGGGCATGTCACTTAACCCCAACTCCCTCCCAAAAAAAGGCAAAAAAAAAAAAAGAAGTTATCTCACATGCTTTGAGCTTAGGATCTGGGAAACTAGTGCTACTTAATATAGTTTCAGAATTTTGCCAAGAGAATATGCACGATAGGCTTGGCAGGTCAATGCCATCAGTCAGGGCACCAAGCTCCTAGTTCAGATTTTTGGGTGAGAGTTTATTGGCTGATTTTTCCCCGGTGCAAAGTTTTGTTTTATTTCAATCATACAAAACTAAATTCATTCAATCAATCAATGGGTATTCATTCAGCACCTACTATCTGCCATTCACCATGTTAAACCCTGGAGATACAACGACAAATAATGGAAAATCTCTCTCCCCAATCTCTATTACACTGAGAGACACCAAGTACATGTAAAAGTATATGCAACATCAATATAAAGTTAATAAATACATTCACACATATATAATATATACTTGTACACTTATTCACATACAAAGAATATATAATATACAAAGTAGTTTAATAAGAAACAATTTATTTATTAATTGGCTACTATGTGTTAAGCAGGCACTGTAACTAAGCACTTCATGAATATTATCTCATTTGAACTTCTTAATAGCTTTGTGAGCTAAGTGATATGATCCTTATTTTACAGATGAGGAAACTGACAGATGGGGGAAATGATTTGTCCAGGGTCACATAGCTAGTAAGTAAGGCTGACTTTGAAGTCAAGATTTCCTCACTCCAGACTCGGTGCTTGATTCACTGTGCCACCTGGGGCCTTAAGAAACTCTAGTGAACTAACAATGGGAGTACAGTGGGGTGGGAGGGCAAAGGATGGTGCAGAATCAAGAAAGGCTTCATCTAAAAAGTAGTGCTTGAGCTGCGTCTTAAAGGAAGAGAAGGATTGTTAGATGGAGCTTAAAAGAGAGCACATTCCAGGCATGGTGAGTGGTCAGTACAAAGCCACAGGGAGAGTAGGTGGGGGTATTTTAAGTCAGGGGGTAGCGAAGATGACCAATTTAACAGGATCATAGAGTGCGTTGGGGGAGAACTATTCAGTGAAGCTGGAAAGATAATTTGGAGCTAGGCTGTATACAGATTTGAAAGCTAAACAGAGGAGTTTATAGTATATCATCGCAACTACTAGAGATGATGAAATAGGAGAATCATCAGATTTGCTTTAAGTAAAATCAATTACTTTGGGCAACAACGTAGAGAACAGCTTGGAGTAGAGAGAAACTTGAGGCAGGACTACTGCAATAATCAAGACAAAAAGTTGAGGGTTTGAAATACTGTGGTAGCTGTTTGAGTTGAGAGAATGGGTCAAATGCAAGGGATGTTGTGAAGAAAGAAATGGCAAAGGAATATGGCATAATCTGAAGATTATGAAAGTGAGCTACTGAAAGGATGATGATGCCTTTGATAGAAAGGGAAGTTTGGAAGATGTGAGGCTTTGGGGGTAAGATAATAAGTTCTGTGTTAGACATGTTGAGTTTAAGATGTCTCCTTCATATCCAATTGGACAGTTGATGATACAAGGCAGAAGCTTAGGGGAGAGAGGAGCTGGCTATATACATCTGGGAGTCATCTGCATAGAGACAGTAGTTAAATCTATCGGAGCTAATGAGATACGAGAGAGACAGAGAGACAGAGAGAGAGAGCATAGAGGAAGAAGAGAAGAAAACTCTGGAAAGAATATTGCATAATACTAACATTTAGGGGACATGATATGAATAATGAACCAGAAATGGAGACTCAGAGGGATCGATAAGATCAACAGGAAATAACTAGGAAAGAGTAGACTCAGGAAAACTGATGAAGAGCATCCAGGAGAAACAGGTGGCCAACAATGTTAAATGTAATAGCAACATCAAGGACTCCCTGGTCTTCCTGGGAAATGGCTATCAGATTTAGCAATTAAAAGATCGCTAGTAACTTTGGAGAGTTTTGGTTTGGGTTGAGTGATAGGATTGGAAACCAAATTGCAAAGGGTTGATGAATGAGTGAGAGGGAGTGGTGGGGGCAATTTCTCTAGAAAGCAGAGATAAAGGACAATAACTTATGGGCATGATGGGATTTAGTGAAGGCATTAAGGATAGTGAAAACTTGGGTAGGTTTGAAGACAGTAGAGAAGAAACCAGTTGAGAGGGCAAGGTTGAAGATGTGGGAAAAGGAGGATAATTGAGGATACAATCTACAGAAGATACACCTAGAATATTGAGTGCCCATTCCTCAGTACCTTAACCACTGGTCAATGAAATAGAAAACAAAGCAATCTATTATTAAGAAAAACCTAGACTTGGAACTCAAACATAGCTTTTTCAAACATATCAGTCTAATGTATCTGAAAATGGTGCTTTGTTGGCCAAAGCCACCTGTTTCTCCTGGATGCTCTTCCTCTGTTAGGAGGAATAGAGAGAAAAGAGACAAAAACAAACTCCTTTGCTTGAGAATTGCAGAACCCATCTGACAGAGTCATTATCTCTGCGTTGATGATGGTTTGAAAGACCAATGATGACCCACAAACTTCCACCGAACACTTCTAAATAAAGGGTATTATTTGGTTTTCAGCAATATATGTGCAGTTATATACTACATAACATTTTGAAAATGTTAATATTTTGCCTCCAAGTTTATAAACCAGTTTCTTACATTAGTTCTGCTTCGTTAATCCTAAACTTGATTCAGTTCTTTTTTCTCCTGATCTCTTTTCTAAAATTGGCAAACTCAATATTTCTTTTAAATTTCCTGAAAATCCCACTCATAATTGCTAGGTCATTTTTTTTTCTTCATCTTATCCTGTTTTTGAATAAATAAATGACTGGCATTCTAAGTGCCTGGCTGCTATCACCCACATCATCACCACCACCCTCCAAAAAATAGCTGTCATAGAAAACCCTACTTTAACCAGAAGCAGTTAAGTTGGGAAACTTTAAACTTCCTTTGTTTTCTAAAGACTGATAGTTTATGTTTTCAGCTTCCTGTCTTACTTTATATTACTTAATCATCAGCAAGTATAATACATGTATTTTTGGATTAGATACCCAGGGGATCATTTCCTCAGCCTCTAGCTCATCAGCAGCATGCTGTGAACAAAGCAACGCTAGGGGACTCACTATGTCCCCCTTCTCCTGACAGCTCGTGCTGAAAAACTCCTGCCTTTCCCAGGTTTCCTAACACATGCTTCTGCTACCTTCTCTCTTACCAACATGTCCTAACAGTTGATTAATAATTTGTTCATTTCAAGGTTTGGAGTTTGCAGATGTTTGATGCATTTCACTATCTTTTGTGAATTTACAAAAAAAAAAAGAACTTAGGGAGTACAATTACTTAGCCATGGAATTTTATTAAAGTATACATTAAAAATAATGAAATGCATTACCCTCAGTCTAAACAGAACACAGAACAGAACAGACACCACTCCCCTGGTGTCAGGGGAGCCTGAGTTTGAACCCTCATTCAGTCACTTACAATCTGGGTAACTATGGGCAAGGCATGTAGTATTTCTGGAACCTCCATTTCTTTTGGGTGTAAGATGAAGACAATAATTTTCACTATCTAACTCAAAGAATTGTGAGGATAAAATGAGATAAAAAATCTGTGAAAAGGCCTTTGCAACCACAAAGCACTGAACTCTAAGATATTCTTATAAAGTGATTCAAATCCTACACAACTAAACTTGATACACAGAAAATTAAAATATAATGCCATGATCGTGGAAATCTAACTGGATGTTTATGACAATACCAGGACCTATCAGGATTCCTCCCTATTCACATAAGATGAATTAAGCTCATTTTTCTCTGAAAGGTGACAAAGTTTTCGTTGGTTCAGGGGGCCAAGTCTAAAAATGTTACTCCTTTAACACAGCTTGTAGCCTCTGGTGGTATTGATGTGACTTCCTGGTCACTTCAGGGCATAAAAGGCCCACCCATGTGGAAATGGAGCTTTGCAGACTTGGCAGATGTCCCAAGACCATGAGAATAATCACACCATGCCTTCCTGACCATATGTGTTTCTATAAGGAGATGAGGGAGGGGTATGTCTACCCAAGTTAATTCCTAGAGTTTCCTTATTGAATATCTTCTCTATGCCCTAGTTAAGTAGACCTCTTTTTGCAAACTGTAAAAGGATCTGAGTGATTCATTTCAGTCCAGCTTCGAACCTGACCTAACAAGGTAACAGTCAGTCTGAATTAGGCCCACCCCTTAGAACAGCCTTAGCATGAATTCTATCCAGTAGTAAGGCTAGTGGATAAAAGGACAGCTTCTAAGTCAGGAAGACCTTGATTCAAGTCCCATCTGTGACACATGCTGCCTGTGTGACCTGGATCCAGCCAGTTAACCTCACAGTGATCCAAGCACCACTCTTAACTGTGAGTTGGAGAACAGTTGCTGATCCCCAGCTATAGTTTTCTCACCAGAAGTTCCCAGCTCCAATGAAAGAACATATTTTAAAAAAACAAAACAACCTATACTATTCAATTCAATCCTAACCTTATACTATATCATAAAGAATCATTCTCTTTGGCAGGATAAAATTAAATATAGATGGACCTAAGAGGTCAGATGAGAAAACAAGCCCAGATTCATGAAATAGTTTGCTTAAGATTGTACAGTTGGTTAGTGGCCTCCAAGATGGAGTGAATTTAATCATTCAACTCTTTAAGTGATTCATACTATTTCTCTCCTTCTGGAAGATTGACAGTAAATTTAGGATTAGACGGATTTCCCCCTGTTTTACAAGGTTGAGCTCAAATGACCCTTCTATTTTCAGTTGCAATTGTAAGAAGTTGAATGAAACCACATGTGTGTATGCATGTAAGAATATGTGTGTGTGTATATACCAAATAATATATATATATGTGTATGTGTATACATACACACACACACACACATATATATATAAATATATATATATATATATATAAATATAAATATATATATATATATATATATATATATATATATCTTGCATAAGTCCAGGATTTCTAAACTTATATACAGGAAACACAATAAATTATACCCAGATTTGTAAAGTGTGAGATCTTGGTCAAGCTAACTGACAAACAAATGAGCAATGCAAATGATCCTTTGGCATACAATATGGGCCAGTACAGCTATTGGAAACTCAAACTTACAGTTAGTCCTGGCTAACATCAAAAATGGGACTTGCCCAAGATTACTCATGGCAATCAATAGATTTAATGATTAAAAGACTAATATTTTCCTCCCACCACTACCTTCAAATTGGGGAGAATGACAATGGTAAAATCACATTATCTCTTTTGCTAATCAAGCTTCCCCACATGATATTTTCTAAATTTATTTTTATGAACTTCATTAAAAAAACAAAGTGAACATTTTAATAAACAAAAAAAGGAGACTGTATATGAAACTGAGAATTTCTGTTATGTATATTTTTCACCAAATATACCCTATTTTGTTTTTGTATAATTCAAACCTAACATAAGAGTTCCAGCCCTCTCCTACTTATCTGTGTCCCCTTGTGAACTTCCTTTTGCTTGCTTCTATTTATTTTTTTAATGATTCATTGGTACTTTTTTCTTCCTTTTTTAGTAACACTGTCATTCCCCTCCCCGCTGTGGGGATTATAATCACCCAGTCTACAAGAAAAACCACTGAGGCAGAGCTCAGAGCCCATAACATATTATTAAAGGGTCCATGGGCCCTTCAATAAAGGGGACTTCAAATCTTCCTCACCATCTGGTATGTCATCTTCTTCCAAGACCTGGTTTTTATATGGTTTGATACCAAATAAGAAAAACAAAGAGGCATGGTGAAATACAGAATCTCACTGGTTGATAGATGGTGCTCTTGAGTGCCAAAAATGACATATCAGTGCGGGGGGAGGGTCCACAGTTTGGGCAAAGCATGGAGCTTCTCCACTAAGTGGCTATAAAATGGCCACTTTCTCATGTTGGACAAGAGAGAGAGATCCAGAGGCACAAAAATAATTTAGAGAACTTTCCATTTAATTGAGTTAGTTTCCTGTGATTAAGCAATTGAAATCTTCAGCTGACAGGTCTGGGGCCTAATATGCAGAACTTATAATCACTACTACCATGAAATCACATCAAATTGATTAATAGTTATTGGAATAGAGTAGGAGTTAAAATGAATTATTTCTCACACCTCTCCTCCAAATTCTCTCCATCAAAAAAAAAAAAGAAAGAAAAAGTCCTCTCTTGTAACAAATGCTTATGTTGGTGGTATCTGTAAATGTCAGTCTCATTTCTTACCTCTAACGCATTACCAATTCCAGTTATCCCATCTTCTCTAGAAGATTACTCTCTCTAATATCCCCGTTTTCTCACTAATCTTTGATCTCTTTTTCTGTCGACTGACTGCTTCCTTGTTGCCTACAAATATACCCAGATCTCTCTATCCTTAAAAAACCCTGACTTCATTGGATTATCTCCATTCACTATCAACCTATATTTCTCCTCTCCTTTGCTAAATTCCTTGAGAGACCCACCTGTAAACCAGTGCCTTCACTTCCTTTGCTCTCTCCCTCTTCTCAGCTCTCTGGAATCTCATTTCTGACTTTACCACTCAAATGAAACTGCTCTCTCTAAAGTTATTAACAATTTCTTCTTTCCTTCCTTCTTTCCTTCCTTCCTTCTTTCCTTCCTTCCTTCCTTCCTTCCTTTCTTTCTTGTCTTTTTGCTTTTTTGGGAGGGGGCAGAAGGCAGGGTAATTGGGGTTAAGTGACTTGCCCAAGGTCACACAGCTAGTAAGTGTTAAGTGTCTGAGTGCAAATTTGAACTCAGGTCCTCCTGACTCTAGGGTCGGTGCTCTGTTCACTGCACCACCTAGCCACCCCTTGACAATGTCTTAATTGCCAGATTCAACGGCCTTTTCTTTCTCCTCAGTCTTCTTGACCTCTCTGCAGCCTTTGGCATTGTACATCACTCTCTTCTTTATACTCTCTCTTTTCTAAGTTTCTATGACATTGTTTTCTTCTGGTTCTTTTCCTACTTGTCTGACTGTTCCTTGTCACCCTCCTTTGTTGGTTCTTTATCCAAGCCACGCCCACAAACTGTAGTTGTCCCCCAAGGCTTTGTTTTATGCTCTTTTATACCAACACTTTTCCAACTTCTTAGTCTTGGGATCCCTTTAAACTTTTAAAAAAAGCTTTTGCAACAAATATTTACTTCAAAAGAGAGTAAGAAATAAACAAACCTACTTCCCCCCAACATGTGGGTGATATGATCCTTCCCTTCCCCCTCCCCTCGATCTCTGGGGAGTGGAAGAGCACTTGTTTCCTAGCTTAGTTCAGTTCCCATAGGGCATAGTCCCAGTTCCACGTCCAAACCCCAATTCGAGTTCCAGGCATTCTGGCTTGCCAGAGTTTCCATGCTGGGCTGGCTAGCTGCACCAACCTGCCTGCAATCCTGGCTCTAAGATCACCACGCCTCAAACTCTTGGTCTGACAAGCATCATCTCCAGCATCTGTAACTGAGAATAAACGATACAGGACAACAAACATCCCTAGCCCACTTTGGGGGCAGAGTAAAAGAGAGGGAGTAGGAAAATCCATCACCAGTTCAGTTCATTGTGTCCACTCTGCTGGGCACAACAGATAAGAATCACTAAAGAATAAGAGTCACCCTTTCAGCTGAGGTTCTCATCTTATACTTCAGAGAGAAAATCAGTCATTCAATTAGAGCTCCCTTTTCCCATTATCTTTTCCTCACAGCTCCACCTCTTCACCTCACACTATTTCCTCATTATTCTAGTCCAGGGGTGGGGAACCTATGGCCTTGAGGCCACATACAGCCTTCTAGGTTCTTAAGTGTGACTATATTTGACTGAGTCCAAGTTTTACAGAACATATCCTTTTATTAAAGAGATTTGTTTTGTGAAGTTTGGATTCAGTCAAAGGACCATACTTGAGGATGTAGAGGGTCACACGTGGCATTGAGACTGCAGGTTCCCCACCCCTGCTCTAGTCTCTGATGAAGAGGTAGCCCATTTCCTCAACAAAACTGACCCATCTATATGACTCCTGATCCCATCTACTTGCGTATTCTTTCGCAGATTGCTTTTGCTATCATCTCTCTCCCTTACCAACCTTCACTTTGCACGAGTTGTCATAAATCTTCCTAGGTTTTTCTGAAACCATCCTGTTTGTCCTTTTTATAATACAATGATATTCCATCACAATCGTATACTGCAACTCATTTAGCCATTCTTCAAATGATCAGTATTCCCTCAATTTCCAATTCTTTGCCACCACGAAAGAGCTACTACAAATATATTTGTTCATATAGCTCTTTCCCTTTTTCTTTTATGTCTTTGGGATATAGATTTAGTAGTAGTCTTTCTGTGTCAAAGGGCATGAAGCTTTATTGCCCTTTGGGCATAGTTCCAAATTATTCTCCAGAACGGAAAATTCCACCAACAGTGCATTAGTGTCCCAGTTTGGGGGTAACCATATATATATATAACTATTTATAATTGTCTATATTAAAACTATCAATGTTTCTATAAAAACTATCAACTACATAAACGCCCCCAAAATTTAAAATAGTATGCTTTAATTTGCCCTCGGACTCCATAATTCTTTCTCTGGACATGGTTAGTGTTTTCCATCACAAGGCTTTTGGAATTATCTTGGATCATTGCATTGCTCAGAAGAGCTAAGCCTATCATAATTAATCATTATACATGTTGCTGTTGCTACATACAATCTTCTCCTGGTTCTGCTTACTTCACTCAGTATCTGTTCATGTGAATCTTTCCAGGTTTTGCTGAAGTCCTTCTGCTCATCATTCTTATGAAACAAGAATATTCCCTTACATTCATACACCACAACTTGTTCAGCCATTCCCCAAATGATGTGCATCCCCTTAATTTCCAATTTTTGACCACCACAAAAAGAGCTGCTATAAATATTTTTCTACACGTGGATCCTTTTCCTTTTTTCTATGATCTCTTTGGGATATAGACCTAGGAGTGCTATTGCTGGATCAAAAGGTATGCACAGTTTTAGAGTCCTTTGGGCATAGTTCCTAATTTTTCTCCAGATTACTTGACTCATTTCACAACTTCACCAACAATGCATTAGTGTCCCAATTTTTCCACATCTCCAACATTTGTCATTTTCCTTTTCTATCATATTAATCAATCTGATAGATGTGAGATGGTATCTCAGAGTTGTTTAAATTTGTATTGCTCTGATCAATAGTGAGTTAGAGTATTTTTTCCATATGGCTATACATAACTTTGATTTTTTTTTCTCCTGAAAACTGCCTGTTCATATCCTTTGACCATTAATCAATTGGGAAATGATTTGGATTCTTATAAATTTGACTCAGTTCTCTATATAGCTGATAAATGTTTCCTTTATCAGAGAAACTTGCTATAAAACTTTTCCCCAGTTTCCTGCTTTCCGTCCTAATCTTGGCTGCATTGACTTTGTTTCTTAAAAAAAAAAAACTTTTAATTTAATGTAATCTAAATTATCCATTTTACATCCATGATCTTCCCTATTTCTTGTTTTGTAATAAATTCTTCCCTTCTTCATAGATATGACAGGTAAAATTGTCTATGCTCCCCTAATTTAGTTTTATCACCCTTTATGTCTAAATCATGTAGCCATTTTTACCTTATATTGGTATGCAGTGTGAACTATTGGTCTATACCAGGTTTCTCTCAAACTGCTTTCCAATTTTCCCATCAGTTTTCGTCAAATAGTGAATTTTTGTTCCAGAAATTGGTATCTTTGGGTTTATCAAACACGAGATTAATATGGTCATTTACTGCTGTGTCTTGTGAACCTAATCAATTCCACTGATCCACCACTCTGTTTCTTAGCCAGTGCCAGATAGTTTTGATGGTTACTGTTCATAATATAGTTTGAGATCTGATGAGGCTAGTACACCTTCTTTTGCATTTTTTTCATTCACTCTCTTGATATTCTTGACATTTTTCTGTTCCAGGTGAACAATGAACAATTAATATTTCTCCAGTGATTTGGATCTGACTTTATTTGTGTGAAAAGTGTTTTGTAATTGTGTCCTTATAGTTCCTGTGCTTGTCTTGGCAGATAGATTCCTAGTTTTTTATATTGCCCGCAGTTTTTTTAATGGAATTTCTAATTCTATCTCTTCCTCTTAGATTTTGTTGGTAATTTATAGAAATGCTAATGATTATGTGGGTTTAATTCATATCCTGAAACTTTGCTAAAGTCGTTAATATTTTCAACTAGATTTTAGTTTATTCTTAAGCATTTTAAAATATATCATCATATTATCTGCAAAGAGAAATAGTTTTGTGACTTCATTACCTATTCTAATTCCTTCTACTTCTTTTTTTCCTCTTGTTGTTATAGCTAGCATTTCTAGAACAATATTAAATAATAGTGGTGCTCATGGGCATCCTTGCTACACCCCTGACCTAATTGGGGAAGTTTCTAGCTTATCCCTCTTACAAATAATGGTTTCTAATGGTTTTAGGTAGATAGTATTTATGATCTTAAGAAAAGTTCCATTTATCCCTATGCAAATAGGAATGAATGTTGTATCTTGTCAAATGTTTTTCTGCACCTATTGAGATAATCACGAGAATTTTGTTAGTTTTATTATTGATATGGTCAATTATACTGATAGTTTTCCTAATATTGAATCAGCTTTGCATTCCTAGTATAAATATGGTCTTTTTAATGTATTGTTATAATCTCCTTGCAAGTAGTTTTTTAGAAAATATTTGCATCAATATTCATCATGGAAATTGATCTACAGTTTTTTCCTTTTGTTTTTGCTCTTCCTTATTTAGTTATCAGCACGATATTGGTGTCATAAAAAGAATCTTTGCCTATTTTTTCAAATAATATATATAGTATTGGAATTAATTGTTCTTTAACTGTCTGGTAGAATTCATTTGTGAATTCATCTGGTCCTGGAGATTTTTTCTTACAGAACTAATTTTTGGTTTGTTCAAAGTTCTTTTCTAAGATAGGATTTTTTTAAATAGCCTATTTCTACTTCTGTTAATCTAAGCAATTTGTGTGTTTGTAAATATTCTCTTCAACCTATTTTCCTATTTATCTTCCTCTTTACCCTGTCAGTTTTCAAAAGTCTGTTTTGCTTCCCACCGCTGCCTCCCTTCATCCACCTTCCCTTCTATCCCCTCTCTGCTTCTGTTTTCCACTTTCCCTCACCCTGTTGGGTGAGTTTGATTTCTATACTCAACTGTATGTGTGTGTTTATTCCCTCTTTGAGCTAACTCTGATGGGAGTAAGGTTCAAGTATTGCCTTCCACCACAACCGCATTTTCCCCTCCACTATAAAAGCTTTTCCTTTTGTTACTCTTTTATGAGACAATTTTCCCCATTTTTCCTTTCCCTTCTCCTTTCTCCCAATACATCCCCCTTTCTAATCCTTCATATTTAAAAGCCATGCCATCAACTCATATGCATACTCTCCATCTATGTAAGTTTCTTCTAATTGCCCAAATGGTAAAGTTCTTAAAAGTTACGAGTATCATCTTCCCATGTCAGAATGTAGACAGTTTAACCTTATTGAATCTCCTTATAATTTCTCTTTCCTGCTTACCTTTTTATGTTTCTGTTGAGTTTTACGTTTGGAAGTCAAACTTTCTATTCAGCTCTGGTCTTTTCATCAGTAGTGCTTGACAGTCCTCATTTCATTAAATGTCCTTTTTTTCTCCTGAAGGGTTATATTCAGTTTTTCTGGTTAGATGATTCTTGGCTGTAATCCTTCTAGTATATAATATTCTCAACCCTTTGCTCCTTATCTTGTGTGATCCTGCCTGGGGCTCCAGGATATTTGTGTAATTATTATTATCATTCTTATTATTTTGCTGGGAGCTCTGGAATTTGACTATAATTTTCCTGAGAATTTTCATTTTTGTATCTTATAGAAGGTAATACATAGGTTCTTTCCATTTCTATTTTATCCTCCGGTTCTAGGACATCAGGGTAGTTTTCCTTGACAATTTCTTGAACTATCACATCTGGGCTATTTTTTTTAATCAAGACTTTTAGGTAATCCAATAATTCTTAAATTTATCTCTCCATCTATTTTCCAGGACAGTTGTTTTTCCAATGAGATATTTCACATTTTCTTCAGCTTTCTTTTTCTTTCTTTTATCAACTTTGATTGTTTCTTGATGTCTCATGGAGTAATTAACTTCTATTTGTCCAATTCTAATTTTTAAGGAATTATTTTCTTCAGTGAATTTTTTGTAACTCTTTTTTTTTTCATTTGACCAAATTCTGTTTTTTAAGGAGTTCTTTTCTTCAGTGGACTTTTGTGCCTCTTTTACCATTTGGTCAAATTCCTTTTTTTTTAAGGCGTTATTTTCTTTTGTACTTTGTGTGCTTTCTTTACAATGCTGTTGACCCTCTTTTCATAATTTTCTTGGCTCACTCATTTCTTTTCTTAATTTTTCCCTGTACCACCCTTATTTCATTTTTAAAAATCCTTTTTTGACCTCTCCCAAGAAATCTTGTTGGGTTTGCATCCAATTTACTTTTTTCTTCCTTTGAACCTTTGGGGTTTCTAAGTTTGGGGTCCTTCTGAGATAGTATGATCCAAGAAAATGTGTAGTCATTGGTCTCCTGGTCTGTACTTTGGTCTTTCCTAGGAAAGGATTTTCTTCCCCTAAAACCACAAATGCTAATGCTCCCATTGGTCCTAGAATCCTGCTATTCTGTAGCCACAAGTTCTAGTGCTCCTTTCTGCCTTACTACTGAGACCAGGGCCCCTGTTCCTTTGTGAGTGACCACAAGCATTCTTCTCTACCCTCGAACTGTGACCAGGGCCCCTACACTCCTGCAGCTATAAGTGTTAGTGCTCCTTTTCACCCTGGAACTACAATCCAGAACATAAGGAAAATGCAAAAGGGTCCTGTTCCCAGTGCCAGCAAAGGGTCCCCTATAATCTCTTTCTAATCACTTGTTTGACCCCCTTACCATCTCTAGGCTGAGAGCTCTCAATCCTGCTGCTATGGATGTCACAGCTCCCTTCAAGCCTGTGCTGTTCTCTCTCCTAGCCACCATCCCAAAAACCTTCTAAGTTTTCTTGTGCTGAAAAATGTCTCACCCTGACATTTTGTTGGCTCTGCTACTTTAGAATTTGATTTAAAGCATTATTTTTAACGTTTTTTTGGAGGGGAATGTTGGAAGAGTTCAAGTAGGTTGCTGCCTATCTTGACTCTGCCCTCCTGAACTTTTTTGTTATTACTGAAAGTATCCTTCTAGTCGCTGCAACTTTACTTCTTACTCTCACTTACTCTACATATCTAATCATCTGCCAAAACTTGGCAACCCTATTTCCACAATGTCCTACACTTACATTCCCTTCAATACTCCACTTACATAGCAATCAGCCTAGTTCAGGCTCTCATCAGCTATTGCCTGGATTAATGTAATAGCTTCTGTTTTCTTCTGCCTAACTCACTCCTCTCCACTTCAAATAACCCTCCACACAGCTTCCAAAGGAATTTTCCTAAAGTAAAGGTATGACTATGCACTCTACACAACTCCCCCACTTAATTCACTATAATAGTTCCATACTAACTATCTGATCAAAAATAAACTCCTATTTGGTATTTCAAAATTCTTATCTGGCTTCTTCCTACCTTTTCATCTTAGATATTATTCTCTTCCACCCATTCTATGGCCTAGGTGTACCAGCCTTCAGATGCAATGATCCATCTCCGTCCCCTAAACCATTGTACTAGCTGTTCCAAATATGTATAATGCACTCCTTCCTCCTCTGCCAATTAATTCAGTTCAAAATTCTACTACCTACAAAAAGCCTTTATTTCACCAGCTTCTTTTGTCTCCTTCTCAAAAATGATGATGTATTCATGTTGTATATATTCTGTACATATTTGTAAATGTACGTTTCTCCCACTATTTGCTGATTAATTGATACAATTGTATGTCCTAAAAGGAATTGCTCTAACGGAATTGTATATTTGATACTTTACTTTTTGAGAGAAGGGTCACCCTGGAACGGCAAAGCTCCAGAGCTACACAGAATTTGATTTGCAGAGAATAACTTCTTCCACTTTAACGAATGCACCAAATTCATTATACCAAAGAGACAGGTAAACAATAATTCTAATTTCTAAGCAAAACTGTCTTTCAAGAAACCCCAAAGACTTTTGTTTTAGGCTATTCTAAAGGCCACAAGCATTATATCTGACATATTAAAATAGCTTAAATGTGCTGTGTCTTGAAATCTGCTTTCAATTTACCAAAACATGCAATGTATTGTGCCCCACACCCATGTTCTCTCTCTCTCTCTGTCTCTCTCTCACTTTCTCTACACACACACACACACACACACACACACTCTCCTGGAGTCAGAGCTCCCAGATTATATTACTAATGGGCTCAATCTGGGAAGTCTCCATCTCAAGGAGATCCAGATGCTTTTGCAGTTCAGGGCCAGTTCATTCCTAATCAGATGCTTCTTATCTAGGTGGTGATTTTCTTTTTCTAATCATAGTGAGTTTTCATTCCCAAATTCTAGAAAGATACAGATACTCTTTGACATCAATGGAATAATTCCTGAAAATAAACTGGAATACATTAGTAAGCAGCTCCTTTCCCATAAATATGTCCATTATCCTCCCTTAAAGGCTGAGTTCAACAATTCATATTAAAAAGATGAAAGCTTAATGGAGGATTTTGTAAATTACTTCTTTCCAGCAATTTAGGCTACAAGTCAGTCCATAAGTATGAAGCATTTACTATATGCCAGGGGCTGCTCTAGGTGCTTGTATTAGCAATGTAGTATTCACGATGCCTACGGTAACTATAAATATCCTGATATAGTTATTAATCACAAAATGTAACAGGCTCTCTACATAAGAAATATAGATAGCGCATTCATTTAAATACCCGAAAACGCATCACACATCTCCTCTCTGAAGCTGGAAGCTTGAAGAAACTCACCAACTGTGCCTCACCTCTTTTGCAGGTGGGACACTAATCTCCACCAATGAGAAGAGAGTCCCATACTAATGGATTGTGGGCTCAAGTAAGCAAATGCCACATATGTACAGAGTAAGGAAAAAGTGAGTGGGCAACTGAGGGAGTCAGAAAAAAGACACTTATTGGATAGAGGACTTGAATGTTGAAAGGAACTAGAGATTCTGAGAGACAGAGGTGAAGAAGGAGAGCATTCCGAGCATGGGGGACTGCCTGTGCAAAAGGCACAGAGATAGAAAATGGAATGTCACATACAGGCAAAAGCCAAAGGGCCAGTTTGGCTGAGACATGGAGTGCATGAGGGACAGAAAAGTACAATCAGCCTGTTGTTGTTGTTGTACATCCTTCATCTTCAAAGAGAACCAGTGACATACATCATAGGGTGATATCTTGATTTGTGCATGAATTAGATTTAAGTGAGGCAGAGCTGCCCAAAGTTGTCAGCCACACTCTCTTCTAGTCATGGAAGTCCCCTGGCAAGAAGCAAGTCAGGATGACTGGTGATGGCACAGGATGCATCTTCAGTGTGTCTTTAATGTCTCACTAATTTCTAAATACTTCACAGTGCCTGCTTCACCCTTCTTTGTGGCCATTGTAACAAATTGTCCTCATTTACCCATTCTGCTGGGGAAGTCTTCACATGCTTGGGGTAGACACCCACTAACTCACCAGTAGGTTTGTAGCCTGTCGGGTCCTTTCAACCTGGTTTAGCCTGTTTGCCCACATGGTTTTACTGGGGTGTGGCCACTATGCATGCTACAGCTTCTTGAAGCCACAGATGAGAGTTGAGTGCCAACAAGCCCAGCAAGTCCTCACATCAGAGGTGCCAGTCCCCCTTGAATGCCCACACACCCCAATCAACCTGTAAAGACAAGTTGGAGACATTGTGGAGGGCATTGAAGGTCAAAAAGAGGAGTTTTTATTTTATCCTAGAGAAACACTGAAGCTTTTTGGAGCCTGGAAGTTCTAGGAATATTAACTTGTCAGCCACACTGGTGATGGAGTAGATAAAGATGATACTGGATCAAAGGAGATTAATTAAATTGCCATTGAAATAGTTCAGGTAAAAGAGGTGAAATGAGGTTGATTGTGACATGAGCAGAAAATATCAAAAGCTAGGACAGATGTGAGAGATGCTGTGGAGATAAAAAAAAATCCATATGACTTGGCAGCTTAATAGATATGTGGGTGGAAAAGTAAGAGTAGGAACTGAGAAGGACTCCTTGTTTGTGACTCTGGGTGCCTGGAACGATGGTCATGCAAACAACTTCCTTTGTTCTATTGAATATGTGTAGGATGAAAAATCCTGCATTCTTCACTTCAATTATGATAGCATCATTTTCTTTGAATTTTTACATAAAATCGCCTCCATGTTGCTGATCAGTGTTTTCAATTTATATAATATCTTTTATTGCCAGGAACACAAAACGTTCTTATCATATTATATTGGCAGGTTTTTTTTATTCAGTAACAGATTAATAACATTTTTTGAAGCATTTAAAATCATATTATTGAGGAAAGTAATGTTTCTATTTTCATTCCCTTTTTTTTTGGAGGGGAGGGAAGGCAGGGCAATTGGCATTAAGTGACTTGCCCAAGGAAATATGGCTAGTAAATGTTAAGTGTCTGAGGTCACATTTGAACTCAGGTCCTCCTGACTCCAGGGTTGGTGCTCTATTCAGTGTGCCACCTAGCCATCCCATTTTCATTCCTTTTATACTAAATATTTCCCTTTTATTAATTCCTATTTTTTTCAACTAAATTCTTCCACACTTTTTAACCAAATTCTGTCCATTGCATCATTTTTTAGTGTCCTTCCTTCATGTGTGAGATAACGTATATGAAACACTTTGAAACTGTAAAACCGTAAATTTCAGCTCTTTTTATTACCATTGATGACCTCAGCTCCATCATTGCCCTCCCAGTTATGTTTCTGATTCTCCCCAGTTTTGCCATCATGACTCTACTTAAAGAGATGTCCAAACTGGCACATGCCGGCAGACATCTATTTCTTTCTCTCCCAAGACAATATCATTTGATATTTATAGGAATCTTGAGCAAGGAAAATATCACAATATTTTAAAATTTTAGATTGGGCTAAGATTGTGGATTGGTAGTCATTTAATCTTCAACTAGAACTACTAAATTCCATCCTTCTCAAAAGGAAAGGATGGATAAGATAAGACAAGATTTCTAAATGAAAAGAAGACTCTTCTCTGAGGTGACTCCCCAGGTCAAGCACTCCAGGGGCTGGGGAATTCAATGATTTTAAAACAAGGCATAAAGTACTACTGTTAGGACAAAAATTTTGTTTCCACTCTTAATCTAGTTTTTCCTGACCTATCCCATCTTCCTAAGGAGGAAGCTCTGGAAAGGCTTTTAGACTAAAGAATAATGTCCTTATTAATATTTCTGGAGGAACTGAAAAGGTTTTAACATACTTCCACAGAGAGAAGGCACAAGTAGTTGGAAAAATCTGAAAAGGTTTCATTTAGAAGCTAGTTCTTGAGTTCAGCTGTGAAGGGATTCTAAGAAGTAAGGAAGAAGTCCATTTCAGGCGTGGGGAATGGCCAGTGCAAAAGCAGTTTTTGGAGATGGCATGCCGTTTATAAAGAATAATAAGGTGTTTGCTTTGGCAGCACATACACTAAAATTGGAACGATGCAGAGAAGATTAACATGACCCGGATGTTCCAGAAGGAACAGGCACAATTAGCTGCTGTGAATCATAGATATGGGATGGATTAAGGAGGGGACCTGCAACTAGGGATGTCACTCAATGGTAAACAGTGGCAGTTCCAGTATGAGAAGTGGTCTCATACTCTAAGACAGTGGTTCTCAACCTTCCTAATGCCGTGACCCTTTAATACTCGTATGTGGGTGTATCTGCATGTGGGCGGACCCTCTTGGAGACGGATAGAGGAGCGGTGTCTTGGTTCCTAAGACCATTGGAAATATGTGTTTTCTGATGGTCTTAGGCGACCCCCAAAAGGGTCGCGACCCACAGGTTGAGAACCACTGATCTAGGATAACATGCAAATTCATGAAACGTTCCATATTTTTCATCCATTAGATCTGCAGCTATTATTGGTGTGGTCTATTCCTAGCTATTAGAGGCTTTAGAGTACTAAAACACCACCACCTCCTCCCAAAAAAATATTAGTCCCTTCTTAAAGAAACTTTGCACTAGACCTATTTTCCTCCCCACCTAGAAACATTGGTATCAACTTATCGTATACCTGGTGGTGTGTAAAGACCAAGCAGCTGTGGCTTAGCTTGGGGTACTGTGGGTCGTCTTTGATATGAAGGATTAAAGTGGCCTGAATTAGTACTGTATTTTAAATGGATCTAGACATCCTTTATGCACACACAAATAGGCACTAGCCATAGTCCCTCTAAGAACAAGTCCTCAATGTATATGGGCCTCTACATCTTTCCTTACCACAGGAACCACCCTCTCTTTCCCCAACTCCAACACATGAATGAGAGTGTCTTTGTTTCACACACAAGTTAAAAAATTAAATAGAAGCTGAATAGAGCTGCTAAAAACTAATGCATTTTGCTAAATAATGTGATATTTAACAACGGTTTCCTCTGGTAAGGCACTCCTACTTTGGGAGAAGGAAGAAGCTTATAATCATAAGCCACTTTTTCCCCTCCATTTGGAGGAGGGAGCCTAGGATGGAAAGGAAATTCTTCCCAGAATAGTCCCCACTGTCCCAAGCAGCAGACCTTACTACACACCTCACCTAATACCCAACCCTCATCCTTTTCACATTGTGAGTGCCCATCTTCCTCCAATATTTTCTCTTCTATTTTCAATCTGGAACAAACCCACACTCCTACTGTACTGCATTTGGTTGTAGAGTACATTATTTGTCAACAAACACAAGCTGAAGCAAAAAAAAAAAAAAAGAAAAGAATAATAATAAGCCAGTTTGGCTGGACCATAGCATGTGTTAAAGGAAGGAATTTTTTGTAATTAGATAGATTACAAACAGGTAATGAAGAACCTTAAATGCTGAACAGAGGACTTTACATTTTATCCTAAAAGCAATAGGGAGTCTATGGAGTTCATTGAATAGGGAAGTAACATAGTCAAATCTGAGCTTTAGTGAAATTGAGGCAGGACCAAAATAGTAGAATAGCAGGAAGAAGTACAGCTGAGCTCCCAACACCATTCCTTTATAAATATCTGGAAAATGCACCAAAATGGGTCCTGATCCAAGAAAAAAAAATCACAATGAGTCGTATTTCTAAACCAAGTCAGCATAAGGAGATTAGCAGAGAGTCTATGGACATGGAGGACGGGGTCTGACCATGGATATGCTGCTCAGAGCACTGCAGTACACAGAAACAGAAAGAGAATTAAGGCTGTGCACTGGAAAAGAAGAGTTCCAAGTCGAGTACAGAGGGACCCTGACTTCATGCAAGATAAAGGAACAGGCATGATTAGCTGCTCTGAATCATAGATGTGGGGCAGATTGAGGAAGGGACCTACAACTAGGGGTGTCACTCTGGTCAACGGTGGCAGTTCCAGTATGAGAAGTGGTCTCATACTCGAGGTTGTGTACTGAAGAAGGAACAAATTCACAAGCAAATAATGAAAGGTTCTGACCCCAGGAGCTGAGCAGATTAGGGTAGATAGATACCAAACATTTTATTATACCATTTTAATTGATGGGGGTCACCAAATGAAAAAAAGTACATATAGAGAAAAGAGAATAGCACTTAAAACAAAGCTTTGGGATGCAACCATAGCTAGTGTGCATGGATGACGACCAATAAAGGAGACTGAGAAGCAGTGGTCAAATAGGTAGGTGGAGAACCAAGAGAGAGGAGTGTCTCAAAAATCCAGAGAGGAGACAACATCAATAAAAATGGGGGATGGGGAGTGAACGATGTCAGATCCTAAAAGAGGTCGGGAAAGATGAAGGTCGAGAAAAGGCCATCAGATATGTCAATTTAACATCACTGGGAACCTTGGAGAGAGAAGTATTAGTTGAATGGTTGAATGGTGAGTGACAGGAAACAAAATGGAGGCAACAGCTATAGATAGCTCTTTGTAGAATTTTAGATAAGAAAGTAGAGATATAGAAAGACAATTTAAGAGTATGGAAGTAGATCACAAGGGATTTTTAAGGATGCCAGGATTCACATAAATGAGTGGGCTTTTGCAAGGAGAAAGATAATCCTGAATGACAGGCTACATTCCTTCTGAAGGACAGAAAATTTTCCAACCTTTTGGGTGATCAACCATCTTATACCTGATTTCCACAAATATACAGTACAAACGGCACAATCAACATAAAGATTTCTTATCTTATGAGATAACTATCTTGAGCTGCTATTCTCAGAAAATATGCATGAAAGTGCATAAAATGGACTTTGTGCAAAGCATCATTTATACTCTGCTTCAGTGACTACATCTAAAATTTACATGCAGCACATGTTGCATGCATATATCTCAGCAATTACACATACCCACAGAACAAGCAAAAGAGCAAATTATTCTGTCTCTTAAGTCCTTTACTAGTAGATGCAACTGGTTTTTAATGGCAATTTTTTTTTTGGTGCAGAATTTCTTCTCAGCCCTCTGGGCTGGACAAAAGACTCTTTTGGATCTTCATAGGTCAATATTGTTGTTTTTATGATGTAGTTGCCTGAGTCTTTGAAGTCTTGCTCATTTTGTCCATCTCTCGTTCTCCTAATGGCTTATGCATTTTAACAAAATTCAACCTTTTTCCCCATTTGGCTTCTGTCTCTACAATCCAGGAAGTATGATTAAAGTTATCAGTGGTTTAACAAGAGAAGCATAGATCTTAATGAATTGATGATAATAACTAGCAAAGCAGAGAAGTTCTTAGATTGTAAAGGTTCTGAGGATGTGGAAATGTCAGAAGCATTTCTGCATTGTGTCTTCTATTTCTATCTTCTTCACTACTTAATGTCTTGCTATCATTCTAGATGACCCACGTATTCAACGAAAGTTCTGGAAAAAAAACTGTTGTCAATTGACAGCTTGAGACAAACTTCCTTAAAAAAATAAATCACTTGATCCATCCATCACTGATAGATATTGTTCTATATCTGTTCTCCCTTTTTTGTCTAAAGTCCTTCAGAAGGCCATCTACAATCAGTGTCTCCACCTTCTGTCCTCTCATTCTCTTAACACTCTCAAATCTCACCAGTCAACTCCAAAGTTACCGATAATCTTTTCATTGCCAAATTTAATGACCTTTCCCCCAATTTTTATCCTCTTCTTACTTCTTTTCAGCCTTTGATGTTGTGAATCACTCTCTTCTCCTTGACACTCTCTCTTCCCTCTAGATTTTCATGAGAGTTTTCTTCCTAGATTCTCCTCCTATCTGTTGAACCACACAATCTTCTTGATGGGATCTTCATCCAGGTAGCACCCAGTAACTGCGAATTTTCCTCAAAGCTCTCTCCTAGGTTATCTTCTCTCTATATACTACTCACCAGTTCCCATGGATTCAATTACTATCTTTTTAAGAATGACTCAGTTTTCATCTCTGTCCTAAACTCCAGACTCCTATTTCAAGTGATTAATAGATATCTCAATCTACATGTGCTGTAGATGTATTAAATTTAACATGTCAAAAGCTGAATTCATTATTTTCCCCCTAAAACCCCTCTTCCTTACTATCCTAATACTGTCAAAGGCAGCACCATTGTCTCAACCTCCCAGGCTCGCAACCAATGTGTCATGCTCAACTCTTCTCACTCACCCCCATGGCCAATATGTTACCAAGTCCTGTCATTTCTACCTTTACAACATCTCTTCTTATCTCCCCCTTCTCTCTTCAGACTTCACAACTATTCTGGTGCAGCCCCTCATCACTTCATCCCTGGATTATTATTCTAGCATCTGTTTGTCTCTTAAACAGAAGAGGATTGAAATTTGTTCCAGCACCTGAAGAAGATATAACATTCTTTCTCTGGTATTTATTATATGATGTCTCTTTTTTTGGTAGCACAGATATGGAAAAGAGGAAAAATTAAATAGGAAAAACCTGGGAGATTGTAAGGATTTGATCTACCCTCCCCCTAAAGAAATTGTGAAGCTATGTCAGGGGTAGATATTACAAATATGATTAAAATCTCACGGTCATAATCAAACAGGTGGCCATGAAAAGAAAATGCCAAAAAAAAAAAGATGGGGAAACAAGCAGACAACATAAAGGATCAGAAGTTAAATAAGATGGGGAACTTTTCAGAAAACCACATAAAAGGGGACTAAGGGAAAAGGTCACAAAAGAAAATAAGAAAGATGAGAGCAGTTATATAAAAATACTCCCAGGGTGGCTAGGTGACGCAGTGAGTAGAGCATTGGCCCTGGAGTAAGGTTCAAATGTGGCCTCAGACACTTGATATACTTACTAGCTATGTGACTTTGGGCAAGTCACTTGACCCCAATTGCCCTCCAAAAATAAAGCCCCAAAATAAAAATAAAAATTTAGTACAGAAAGTTGTCCAAAGAGTGAATTTTATATTCATAGGTGAGGGAGCAGGGGAGTAAGATGGGTGTGAGAAGGAAGGAAAATAATTATGTGCTTTGTGTAGAAAGTTTTGCACAATTAACAGTGTTTTAAACACTTGGTCTGCTGTTATCTGTAGTCTGTGTACATTTAATGTTATTTATGCTGAAAGGGTATCTTGTCCTTAGTTTTTTCAAAGACAGAATTGTCTTGACATGTAATTGGGAAAAAATAAAATACTATTAAAAAATTTAAAAGGTTTTACACAAAGAAAACCAATGCAATCAGGATTAGAAAGAAAGCAGAAAGCTAGGAAACAATTTTCAAAGCCAATGGCCCTGCTAAAGGCTTCATTTCTCAAATGCATAGAGAACTGAGTCAAATTCATAAGAATCCTTGTTATTCCCCAAACGATAAATAGTCAAAGGATATGAACAGGAAGTTTTCAGATGAAGAAATCAAAGCTCTCTATAAGGCACATGAAAAAATGTTCTAAATCACGATTAATTAGAGAAAAGCAAATTAAAACAGCCCTGAGATATCACCTCGTATCTATCAGATTGGCTACTGTGACAGAACAGGAAAATTATAAACGTTGGAGGGGATGTGCCTAATTAAAGTGTAATTACATCCCCATTTCCCACTGCTATCATGGTCTTTTCCAGTGAGTACCCAAAAAACAGGCATGCCTGCCCCCATTTCATAATTTCATAAATTATCAATTCATATATACCTTCTATATCATGGAGATTGGGGT
>CM053583.1:220430160-220453167 GCA_028627135.1 Pseudochirops cupreus
CATATAATTATTATTATTTACATGCAACTGGAAAATGGGTTATGCAGGCTCTGGGGTAGGAAGATCCATCTTGCCCTACTGGAAAGTCAGAGGGGTGATGGGGGAGGATATAGGATAGAGCAGATTGGGGGAGGGGGCATACTGCAGGATCACTGTTTTGGGGTGGTGGGTAGGGAAAAGATGGGGAGAAAATTGGTAACTCAAAATCTCATGGAAATGAATGATGTAAACTAAAAATAAACAAAAGTTAAAAAAAAGAAAGAAAGAAAAACACTGTTACGAAAACAGCCACATCAAATATAGGAATTACCCTGAAACCTAAAAACCCCATAAGAAGCTTCCAGTGTGGTAGGCACTTGAGAGTATTATGAAGCATATAGGTCAGCTGGATAGTATGTTTGACACCTCTGATATAAAATATATTTATGGGTGTGTTGCCAATGTGCATCATATACATACATACATACATACACACACACACACACACACACATACACACATACATATACATATGCTCATGGATTTGTTTAAAGGTAGCTCATGGTGACATTTTGAAAGATATGTCAAAAATCTTGAACATCCCTCTCCAACACAGGCTTCTTTCCAGGTAGAAGGTGCCTGGAGGGGAGCTAGAAAAGGGACTGCAAGACTTGCTGCTCTGCTCGCCTCAGACAGAGTGTATCAGACTGGAATTAGAGCCATCTTCTCACTCCAAATATTGCAACTCTAGGACAAATTATTTTTTCCAATTACATGTAAAGACAGTTTTCAACAGTCAGTTTTATAAGAATCTGAGTTCCAAATTTTTTCTTCCTCCCTCCCTCGCCCTCTCCCTAAGGTGGCAAACAATCTGATATAAGTTATACATGCACAACCATATTAAGCATATTTCCACATTAGTCATGTTATAAAAGAAGAATCAGAACAAAAGTGGAAAACCATGAGAAAGAAAAAACAAAATAGTGAAAATAATATACTTCGTTCTACATTTAGACAATTTTCTCTGGATCTGGATAGCATTTTCTATCGTAAGTCTTTTGGAATTGTCTTGAATCATTGTATTGCTGAGAAGATTAAGTCTAATAAAGTCAGTCATTGCACAATGTTGCTGTCACTGTGGACGGTGTTCTCCTAGTTCTGCTCACTTCACTCAGCAGCAGTTCATGTAAGTATTTCCGGGTTTTTCTGAAATCCACCTACTCATCATTTCTTATGGAACAATAGTATTCCATTATATTTAGATACCACAACTTGTTCAACCAAACCGCAAAAAGATGGGCAGTCCCTCAGTTTCTAATTTTTGGCCACCACAAAAAGAATTGCTATAAATCATTTTTTATGTTGATCCTTTTCCCATTTTTATGATCTCTTTGGGATACAGACCCAGAAGTGGTCTTGCTAGGTCAAAGCATGTGGAGAGTTTTAAACCTTTTGGGCATAGTTCCAAATTGCTCTCCAGAATGGTTGGATCAATTCACAAGGCCACCAACAATGCTTTAGTCTTCTAACTTTCCCATAGCTTCTCTAACATTTATCATTTTCCTGTTCTGTCATGTTGACCGATATGATAGGTGTGATGTGGTACCTCAGAGCTGCTTTGATTTACATTCCTTTAATGATATAAAATATTTTTTCACATGAGTTATAAATAGGTTTAATTTTTTCACCAAAAAACTGCCTGTTCACATCTTTGACCATTTATCAATTGACGAATGACTTGTATTCTTATATATTTGACTTAGTTCTTTGTATATTTTAGAAATGAGGCCTTTATCAGTGACACTGGCTGTAAAAATTGTTTCCTATATTTCTGCTTCCCTTCTTTATTGCATTAACTTTTGTAAAGCCAAGCACAAGCAGCTTTCCAGAGGACTGCTACTATAAACAGCTTCAAGGTTCTGCTTACACAATATAGTGAACTCTCTATTTATTCAGTAACAAATTAAGGCAAAATATTCACAGAAATCAAAGTATAGCATTAGCAATGTTGTAACTTAACAACTTAATCACTAAAGTGGCCACATAATTTTAAGGAAAGCCTCCTTAATTGACACAAAGTACAAGGTCAAGGTTCTTTACCCCTAGGTCACATTGTCTTAATCTCTTCAATCAAAAAGTCTTCTTTCTTCTTAATTGGAGAAGTCCTTAACTCAACCATCTAAATGTAAAGGTCAGAGTTCTTCACCCCTAGGCCACAGTAAGTCATGATTTTCTCAGTTTGCATTAAATACCCAAGGAGAGTTCTTTTCATCTTGACTTGAGGCATGCTCTCAGCTTCCATGGTTCCCCTTCCCAGCTCCTGCCTGAATCTATCCAACTGCCACCTGAATTAAAGGGCAGACAGCTCTTAGCTCTTAGCACAGTTCCTGTTCCATATTGAACCTCACATTGTCTGGTCCACTTCAAGTCCTTCACAGTTTCTGTTCCTAGGAAGACAAAGCTTAATAAAGCCACAATAACATCATAAACATTGCCAACATCCTCATCAATTCACTTTCTGCCTGAGAAATCAACATAGACTCAACAACAAGGTCTGAGACAAAGTAACATCAAAACAGACAGACAAAGTACTGGAACCACAGTCCTGCTTCCTCCCAGTTCTCCTTTCTTCTCATTTCTCAATTCTTGCTCCTGGCAGTTCCAGCTGGCCCTAAGAAGTTCTTAGCAGCTCTGGTTGGCCCTCAGAAGTTCTCAGCAGAACTCAGAAGAAGTTCTGCCACCACAAGTCCTGTTCTCATAATTCTTTCTCTTCTCATTTCTCAGTTCTTCTCAATCCTCTTCTCAGTTCTTCTCAGTTCTCAGTTCTCTTCTCAATTCTTAGCTCCTCAGCCTCCACCCTGCTTGCTCCCAGAAATTCTGGCTCTCTATCTTGGGCTTTTCTTTTTCCCTCTGGTACTAGGATATCAGGGCAGTTTTTCTTGATAATTTCTTGAAAGACACTATACAGACTTTTTTACTGATCATGGCTGTCAGGTAGTCTAATAATTCTTAAATTACCTCTCCTGGACCTATTTTCCAGGTCAGCTGTTTTTCCAATGAGGTATTTTATATTTTCTTACATTTTTTTTTGTTCTTTTGATTTTTTTTACTGATTCTTGATGTCTCAAAGAGTCAGCTTCCATTTGCCCAATTCTAATTTTTAAGGTATTATTTCTCCTCAGTTAGTTTTTGTTCCTCTTTTTACATTTGACCAATTCTACTTTTTAAGGAGTTATTTTCTTCAGTGGATTTTTCCCCCATTTGCCCAATTGTATTTTTTTAAGGAGTTATTTTCTTCAGCCAATTTTTGTCCTTCTTATTCTAAGATGTTGCCTCTCTCTTGCATACCTCTCATTTCTTCTACCTCTCCTATTTGACTTTTAAATTCCTTTTTGAGCTCTTCCAAAAAAGGCTTTTTGTACTTGAGACCATTTGTACCCCCCAGATGGTTTCACATGTGGGCATTTTGACATTGTTGTCCTCTTTTGAGGACAACAATTTGTTTTGATCTTCCCCATTGCCATAGCAGCTTTCTATGGTCAGGGGTGTTTTTTGTTTCTTAATCATTTTTTAAAGCATATTTCATGCCTTTTAAAGTCAAACTCTGCTCCTGGCACACGGTGGGCACTGTCTCAAGTTTCTTGTGCTGGGGGCCAGGGATCTGGCCACTGGTTTTGCCATGCCATGGCCTCAGGTGCTTGTGGCTTATTCACCGTGCTGGTGTGGTACCTGTTGTTGCCTGGGTTCTGGGGTTGGCAGTTTGCCTCCTGTGATGGGGCTGTAGGCCTCACAGCTCACCTGCTGTGCTACTGGCCTGATGAGCTTGGACCATAGGGCCTCAGTTCCTGACCTGTGCTGTGACTAAAAGCCTTCTGCTGATTTGCCCAGATACCACTGAGCTGGACTGTGTTCCCCTTTTACCTAAGTGAGACAGACTTTTCTTGACACCCTTCTAAGTTAACTAAAGTTGGAAAATTGCTTCATTTGGCCTTTTTTTTAGGTTCTGTTGTTCCAGAATCTGTTTAGAGGCCTGATTTAATGTTGTTCCCAAGGGAAACTGGGGAAATCTCAGGCCTCTATCTGACTTTTCTTTGCCCTCTTGACTCCACCCCTCTACCATTCTTATCTCTTTCTTTAACTCTTCCAAAAATTCTCTTTGGGTTTGGTTCCAATTAGCATTTTTCTTTGAAGCTTTTTTATAGCTATTTTCACATTGTTATCATCTTCTTAGTTCATGTCTTTGTCTTCCCTTTCACCATAATAGCTTTTTTGGTTAAATTATTTTGTTCTTTGTTCATTTTCCAGCCTTTTAAAAAATTGTTACTTTGAACTTTATGTTAAAGTTGGACTCTCCCACCTTGGAGTGGGGAGGCACAGTCCCAAGTTACATGCTTTTTGTGCTGCTGTTTTCAGAGCCAGTTCTTGGGGGTCTGCAAGTTTTCAGTGGTTTCAAAGTAGTATGATCTTGGAAGACATATGGTCTCTGCTCTCCCTGCCTGAGCTCTCATCTTTACCCAGGAAGGGCCCCTAGTCTCTTGCAGTCACAAATGTTAGTGATCCTCTTTGCTTTAGTACTATGACCAGGGCCCCAGCTGTCTTGTGACTGACCACCAGTGTTCCTTTCTGCCCTGGAACTTGACCTGGAACTGCCTTCGGGCAAAAGAGTTTCCAATCAGTCTCAAATATATTCAGCAAAGGGTTCTCTGTAATTTCTTTTTGACCAGTTGTCTAACCCTCTTGCTGTCTTTGGGCAAAGAACTCCTGAAGCTGCTGCTGCTGCTGCAACTGCTCTTATGAACACTCCAGATAGGTCTCCACTCAGGTGCCACAGACTTCTCCTATTGACCTCTTAATTTTTCTTGGACCAGAAAAATATCTTACCCCAAGTGTGGGTGATAAGAATCACAAAATTCACAAAATTCTTTAAAGTTGCTTCTGTCTTCAAGAGACTGCCTCTTGATATTGGTAGTGTATGTCACTATTCCTAAACTATCCATGTGACTTTATGGGTCTTTTGTATGTTCTAAGTATTTCCTTAGTGGTAGAGGAAATAAATAGATATCCTATGCCTGATATCTACTTTTAACCTCGAGTACTTTTTCTAGAAGAAACCCTGTTAATCCCATTTGGAGGATACATTAGATACAATTTTGTTTAATTAATTCTTCCCAAAATGCCTAGGTAAAAAACAATGAATTTGAAAATATGCAAAAAACCCTGATGCTCTTATGATCAAGCTTCCCCAAGAATGAATTTAGGCACACTTGAACCCAGAGTCAGGGCCCACAAGGAAGTGGAGAGGGGTTTCTGGAGTATGGATGGCATATGTAAACCACTTGACTAACAAGAGCATTAAAGGAAAAGTTCCAGTTGCTTTTACTTGTCATGTCTCCACCTTTTTCATCTATGCCTAGTAAGAGCTCCATCTGCTATTCTTTCCCTGAGGAGGGCCCTTACAGGGAGTCTGGCACCCTATACTTGAAGAGGCCCTTTCTCCTCCTGATTCCTTCTAAGTCTACAACCAGTCATTATTTCTCAATGCATGTGATTCATTAAAAGAAACATATGAAAGCATAGGGTTCTCTCTAGAGAGCCATGGCCATGTCTGTGTGTATTTACATGGTTCTCTCTCACTTCATTTATATATGTGTGTATATATGCATGTATGTGTATGTATTTATATGTTGGTATGTACATGTGTGTTTAAGGTGTGTGAAGTAGCTAAAAATGTAAGTATCCGTAACAATGGTTTAATCAGCCTGGGGGACAAAAAAGACAATTTCAAAGGGAATTTGTACGTTTCTCAAGAAAACACAAAAAGGAGAAGGGTTCCTCCTAGGACGTGCATGGGCACACTAAATTCAAGAATATAATGTGCTACTTATGGAAAGACTCAGGGCTCACCTAACCATTCACAGCACAGATTTAAAAGTGGAAAAAAATTAAAAGTCTTCTGAGTGGCCAAAATAGTGATCTCAAAGCCTGTTAACCCATCTCAAAGCAAATACACTGACTTTTATAGGAAAATTTACCTAACTTTCACTAAGGGTCCTTTTACCCATGTGTAAGATTTTTGTGGTTAGTGCTAGTATGCTTGGTGTTTTTGCCCATGTACATTATGTGTGTTCACATGGGTCAGTCTACATTTGGCCCACAAAATGGTAAGAATAGACATCTCCATAGTCTTCTTTTGCCATTCTTCTCAAAGGGACTGTTTGATTTCTGCCAGAAAAGGAATCAAGAAGTTGAGGACAACAGCTACCAATCTGTTCTTTTCAGAGAGAAGCTACTAGACCAGAATTATATCTATCTGCTCCTAAAATATTTTGGGCTAAGGAAAATAGTTTTTAGGTTCAAGTTAAGGTCCTGATTACTACCCTTTAATAGGTGATGGCCCTAGTCAAGTTATAGAAGGTTTGACTCCCTTCCCCTCAAATGTCAGTTCCATAATGAATACATGTAGCAAATAGTGAGCTGATATCAAGTTGATGGCAAAACAGAAAAATCCCAGAAGGTCTATATATGAGAATATACAAGACAGTACAGTGAAAATGTACCCCCACTGAGACCAGGATAACTTAACTTGAGGAAGAGTATCAGATCTTGCCCAAGGGCAAATTCTGTGAAGTTGCTAACAGTTAGATAGAGATAAGGACCTGGAAGTTGCTGGCTCCTCCTCTCGTTTTTTGTTTTTTTTTTAGAAGGAAGGGAAATGAAGAAAGTCTGAAAATGTACATTTTCTCTCTCAAAGCTGGAAACCAAAAGATCCAGATATCTCTTAGCTCAAGCTCTCACCAACCCCTTCCCTCATACAAGTATGAAGCATTGAATAATCAATATCTACCAATCTGGTAAGTTTTATGCAAATGATCTTTGTATAATTGTCTATTTAGTTTCTCATAGCAAATGTGGGGAGCATTTCTGCTACAAGCAGACACACTGAAGCATTAATGAGTGACAAGTACTAGCCTGACATTTGTTGAGAAAACAGAAAAACCATTAAGAGACACAGAAGAACTAAAACTACAGCACCCTGAGACCAGGTAAGGTAGTTCTACAGTTCTCAGATTGTTAGAGATATAGACTATTTTTCATATGATTATTGATAGCTTGGATTTCTTCCCCTGAAAACTGTTCGTTCATATCCTTTAACCATATATCAATTGTTATAATAGTCAGCCTTTGCAAGGATGCCATTAACCACTGAGAAAAAGGCATATTCCTTTTTATTTCCATTCTGTTCTTTCCAGATATCTATCATCTTTAGCTTATCTAAAATTCTATTCACTTCCTTGGCTTCTTTCTTATTTATTTTTTTGGTTAGATTTCTCTAGTTCTAAGAAGGGTGTATTAAAGTCCTCCCCTATTATAGCATTACTATCACTCTCCACTTGTAATTCATTTAACTTTTCTTCTAAAAATTTAGATGCGATAGCATTTGATGCATATAAGTTCAGTATTGATACTGCTTCGTGTCTATGGTATCTTTTATCAAAATGTACTTACCCTGTTTATTTAAATTAAATCTGTTTTTATTATTTATTATTATTGATATTGTTTTAATATTTATTGTTATCTCATGTAGTCATTAGCTTCTATTTGACTCATTCTTATCTTCATGGAGTTTCTTCCCCCTTGGGTAAAATTTTCTATCTTTTGTCCCAAAATGTTAATTCTCTTTCCAATTCTTTTTTAATAGCTCATATTTCTTTTCACATCATTTTCTCTAGTGCTCTCATTTGGTATTTAAAATTATTTTAATTTTTAAGCCTTTTTAAAAAACTTTTGCTTCATCCCTTTTAGAAATTATATTTGAACTTTTGTGCAAGCTGTGCTTTAAGACTTTCTTTGTAGATTTTTTTTTTTTTGGTGTCACTGGATTTAGAGTTCTAGATTTGTCTGAGTTTCCCCGTCACCTCAATACCTCTTTTTGGTCAATTTTTTTTTTGTTTGCTTGTTCTTTCAGACTACTTCTTGACTTTGGACTTTATGTTAGTGCTGGGCTTTTCACATTTCTGGGAGGAATGCCTAAATTGAACTTTTGTCCTCTTGGGTCCTTCTGCTGCTTTCTTGAGGTGTTGAGTATTGTGATATTCCAGGACCTCAAATACAGGAGACTACCTGTGTAAACAATGCCAGGAGATACTGGAAAGGAGAAATCCTATTGTTATAGTCTTTATAGTTGGAAGACCTGATCAGATGTTTTTGTTTCTAAATTTGATCAGTACACATTCTAATATCTATGACTATGCCTCACCCTGACATACCACACTTAGGCACAGGTCTCTTCCTTAGTCTTCCCTGGATCTGTGTCCTGAAACTTGAGAGTGAGTGACAAAGCTACCAATTGGCATCTGTTCCTGCGGCTTGAACAAGATCAGGGTCCCCTTAGACCTCTTCTTGTTCTGGTGCACAGTCTTAACATGCTTTAATTTCCCAAATGTTGAGATCCTGTGTGGCCTGTGATCAGACCTCATCCCCAGTGCCCACTGACTGACCATTCTACCTATACCAACCTAGGCTGGAACAATTGTTTTCTTTGATTTTTTTCTTGAATTTCTCAATCAAGTCTTGGTCCAAAATCTATTTCTAGATCTTTGTGGAGGAATTGTGTTAGAACATTTAAGCTCTACTTCTTCCTCCTGTTATTTAGTCATCTTGGCTTTGCCTCTACCCACCCTAGACATTTTGCTATCTGCCTTGCCACCATCCATATAGTGATTTTTTCCCCCTTCTCTTCCCCCTCCCATTCCCCTTATTTCGTCCTCTTGCTCTGAGAACAGCAATCAAATCAATATTGGCGCTGTTTCTGGAAATGGCATGATAATTAAATGCCCCACAACTATGCTTACTATCTCTATTACTCCCCAGACTTCTTGACAACCTTCACTAATTACCACTTTTCTATATATATTGGCTCCCCTGTTTGACTATGATCCTTAATGGTAGGGATTTTTTTTCACTTTTGTCTTTGTATCTTGAATTTCTAACACTGAGCTTGGCATTATAGTAGGTAGTTGCTAAACGCTTTTACATTGATTCATTCTTTTAGAAAAATGACTAAGGTTAAAGCAGTTTACGGACTGAGAAAGCTACGAAGTGCCTAACAGAGATGCCATCAAAAATGTTTACCAAAAGTTTCAGTACTACTGTATTAGGAATCTGGTGGATGCCCAGAGTGCCTCAGACAGCATTGCCATTTAAAGAAAACTAGAGGAAAAAGCACATGAATAAGGCTTCTGGGAGAATTGTGGTTAAATGTAAGGAGAATGTTTTGGAGAGACAGACTGTGGAGCACAAGTAGACATTTCATAACTGGTTCAGAAGAACTAAAAACTTGTTGAAGGAAAGGTTCTGATTCATTACAAAGGCATTCAAAAAGGTCCAACAATTTCAGCTACTGCTTCAGTTCCTTTAGAGGAATTTGTCAGCTTATGAGGGGAGTGAAGCTTATAGCCTTTTGAGTTTGAAAGGTAAGACTTCTCAGCATTCTGTCATTCCTGAGTTGAGTTTTCAAATCCAGCCAGAATTGTTGCCCTGAGGAGCAAGAAGCAACTTTGGGAATTGACCTTCAAGAATCATGGGACAGCTGGTAGAGGAGAAGGGAGGGGGAAGGAGAGAGGGAAAAGCACCATGCTGAGCACTTTGTAAGTATGATCTCTCATTTGATCTTCATAGTTACCCTGACAGGCAGGTACTGTTATTTTTGCCATTTTACAGTTGAGGAAACTGAGGTAGACAGAGGTTAAGTAACTTGGCCAGAGTCAGACAGCTAGTAAATGTCTGAGATCAAATTTGAACTCGGTTCTTCCTGTTCCTAAGTCTAGTGCTCTATTAACTGTGTCATTTAGTTGTCCATAAAGTCAGCGAAGTCAGTGCTAAATAGGAACTGAACTTTATTTTTTGCTGCCTCCTGCCCTTGCAATGATGGTACAGTGATGATTATGCTCCCAAGTTGTTGGGGAAATATTGGTACTTTGCTCTTGTTATATCTTTGAAGTAAATATTCTTTGTAAAAGTTACCCAATGTTAAATAGTAAAAAGGAAGTGTAGTGCTAGTCACTGGACCCCTGAAGAGTGGAACATAGCAGGTAGGGACTCAGGCAAATGGCAGAGAAAACAAATACCCACAAACACCCCAAGGCACCCAGCACCCTAAGGGCCTGAGGTAGCTGGGCTGATCCTGAGAAAGTTGGGTCAGAGCACACATAATACACTAGGAAGGACAAGCTTCACTTAACTAAAAAAAAATCTGTTCCTCTGGAACAACTCATGAGTCAGTAAGGCTGGCCAAGTGAGGTTTAATATAGTCAGTCAATTATTATTTTTTGCATATTAAGAAAGCTGTTTTGCTATAGGAGGTTTGGTTGACCCAGCAAAATGATTGTTTCCAATTCACCAGATTTTTGTTTTTCATAGAGGTCCAAACTGATTCTACAAACACTTATTCATTCATTTGCAAACTTGTTTGGGAGATTTTTCAGCCATTTTTTCATTAAAAAGCCCTTTTTTTATAATAAGGCAAACATTTTCTGAACCCATCTGTAATCAAGAAATTAAAAAATAGAAATAAAAGATTGAGACATTAGCATTTTTTCCAAAGGAGCAAAACAAATTAATAACTCTAGGGAAAGTAAAAACAAGCTCATGGAGTCCATGAACTCCATGCAAGGATTTTGCACAGATGGTTTGTAGCAGAGCTAGGATTTGAACCTAGGACTTTTTTTCTGACTCTGAAGTCACTTTTCTTTCCAGACCCATTTTATTTCCAGCGGGTTGTTGTCAGGATCAGATGAAGAAACAGATATAAAATTTTTGCCCATAAATAGTAAGTTATAATTATAACTGTACCCTATGAAAAATAATTCTAACTTTTAAAAAATCATTTTAAAGCAACAAATTAAAACTTATATAAGTTTGTTCTAGGAAAATTGAGTGGACTTTGGGAATGGCATTTCTGGCCACATTATTAGTAGTTATTCCGTTATTTTCTTTCTTTCATTTCTAGATGTTTCACTATAGGAAGCATATAGAGCAGTGGTTCTCAACCTTCCTAATGCCTCTACCCTTTAATACTCGTATGTGGGCGTATCAGCATGTGGGCAGACTCGCCTGGAGACGGACAGACGAGGGGTGTATCAGTTCCTAAGACCATCGGAAATATGTGTTTTTGGCCACCCCAGTGACCCCTGTGAAAGAGTCATTCGACCCCCAAAGGGGTCTTGACACACAGATTGAGAACCCCTGATCTAGAGGATATGGCAATATTAGACAAGCACAAAAGTAATGGATATAACAAAGTTAAGAACATCATTAGAAATATGTAATAATTGATGATGAGTATTTTGAACAGTTTCTAATATACAAAATACAGAAATTAGCTGGTAGAACTATTTTGTCCTGCATTAGAAAGACAAATATAAAATAACCAAATCTTAGTTCTTCCCTCCAATCAAATCCTTTGACATAGTCTGAACCAAGGGTGGGGAGCTTGCAAGCTTGAGGCTACATATGGCCCTCTAGGTCCTCAAGGGTGGCCCTTTGACTGAATCCAAATGTCACAGAACAAATCCCTTTAATAAAAGAATTTGTTCTGTAAAACTCAGACTCCATCAAAAGGCCGCACCAAAAGACCTAGAAAGTCATGTGTGGCCTCAAGGCCACATTTTCCCCACCTCTGAACACTGCATAGTGAAAAACAAATCATTTTTACTATTCCAAATGTGGGTATGTCTAATTTGAAATTCCAAATTCAGTTTAGGCAATAATTAGCGAAACTGAGGAACAGTCTTAATTAATTAATGGTTGCTATACCCTCTAAGAGCTTAATCATATACTATCCTTTCCAGAAAAAAAGGAATAGTGTGCTTTTTTATCTGTCATTCTAATTAACACAAATTCTGGGATCCTCTAACTATGCTATGACTACACAGTTTAATTAGGATGTGCTAATAACTCCACTCGCAACCTCTGGTCACTGAGCTCCTAATTAAATCTATATAATCTTCATGAAAGTATTCCAGCTTTTTAATAAAGAAAAGTCTACTTCCATTTAAACATTTTCTCTTTCATGATAAATCTATGTAATAGTGAATGTCTTCTGAAATCCAAATAACCAAGAGGTTGGCTCCCTTTCAACAATTGAAATTTGTTTCCCAGTAGCTTTAAAACAATCCTGAAATCATTCCTCCAGAGTAGGAGTGTTCAACAGTGTGGGGGAGCAGAGCCTCTGCCCAACAATCCAGAGAGTCAGAAGATGAGTCATATTCCATCCTCCCTGGGGCAGTCAATTTTGAGATTTGTCTCCAACAAAACCACACCCACCCTAATTCCCCTAATTCTCTTGCTCTACCTCTTCTCCACTGTGAACATTTCCAACTTTCCCTTTGTACTTGACTTTTGGCCCTCAGGGCAGTTATATATCAGTTGCTACCCAAGTACCCACAACAGAAGTTATACAGCTGCCACTAGGAAAATTTGTTCTACCTCACCCCTACCTACTCCCTATTTCTCAGATCACCAAAGCTTGGAGTAGGCACCCCTTGGGCAATTGGATTCTGAATCCAAGACAATAACTGGTGAGTAAGAACCCTTCCTACTATCCTTGCACAAGATAAATAGGCCTGGATAAGTTGAAATATGTATCACAGATCTTATTGCATTCTCTTTCCCACCAAACCCACTCTTCTCCTGAATTCTTTATGTCAATCAAAGACACTGCCATTTTCCCACTCACCTAGACTCACAACCTGGCTCCTCACTCTTCACTTCACATAACCAAGCAATTGCCAAATCTTGAGTTTCTATTGCCACAATATGTTGTCTACTCTCTACTCATGCTGTTGCCACAATAGTTTGGGCCCTTTTTATTGCTTGAGTCAGTTATACACAATAAATAGCCTAACTGTTCTCCCCACTTCAGGTGTCTCCCCTATCCAATCCACCTTCCACATAAACTGCCAAAGTAACTAAAGTAACTACTTCTCTACTCAAGGATTAGTGGCTCTCTGTTTACCCTAGGATCAAATATTATTTCATCTTGATCTCATCCTTTTTAAAACTTTTACTTTTTGTGAAAGACTTATAATGTACAGTAGAACATGAATAAGATTTCTAAATAAGAAAATATACAGATATTGGTGGGGCATGTTTAAAAAATTACAGATAGGAGTAAGGCAGCGGTTCTCAACCTGTGAGTCGTGACCCCTTTGGGGGTCGAACGACCCTTTCACAGGGGTCACAGGGATCTCCTGAGACCATCAGAAAACACATGTTTCTGATGGTCTTAGGAACCGAGACACCGCTCCTCTATCTGTCTCCAGGCAGGTCCGCCCACATGCAGATATGCCCATATACAAGTATTAAAGCGTCACAGCATTAGGAAGGTTGAGAACCACTGGAGTAGGGAGTTCAAAGGAGTAAGCATTCAAAAATAAGTTTACAGACAATTACTCTAGTGTTCTCAATAGGATGCATCCTTTCAAAAAAAAAGGTAATGGAAAATTTCCAAATAACACCCTCTTTACTGTGTCACTCTTCCTTTATTTGGGTGGCTTGGTCAATAATAAGGTCAAGGGCAGATCGTTATTGTATACTCCACAAAAGAAATTAGGCATGTATTCAAGTACACTTCTTCCAGCACCGGAGGAAAATGACTCATATGCACTTCTTTCAGTAGAATGCTCCACTCAAGTCTCTGTGTTTATTCGTGTCGAGTGTGTTCTTTCTCATTCATCCAGATGCCAGCAAGGCTGTCTCTGCCCCTCGGGATTCTAGGGTATCCTAAAGAGTTTGTGTGTTCTTCTCTTTATTGCCATTAACACAAAGGCCCCACCAGTTGTGTTGCCTACTCCCTACTCCACTGTTATGGGACCCTGAAGATATGGCAAAAGCAGATATAAATTTTCCCATAATTCCTTAGGGCACATTCTTTCCTCCATCACCTCAATCTCTCATTTAGAAGTAACTCTCTTGGGTAGGTTCAAAATGTAGTTTCTATACACCTTTGGTTCCATCAAGGTTATATCCAGATGTCACATGATGACTGGATAAATCTCCATCTCAGATTCTACTGACTGCCCTTAGAGCAGTGGTTCTCAACCTTCCTAATGCCCCGACCCCTTTAATACTCGTATGTGGGCATATCTGCATGTGGGCAGACCTGCCTGGAGATGGATAGAGAAGCAGAGTCTCGGTTCCTGAGACCATCGGAAATGTGTGTTTTCCAATGGTCTTAGGTGACCCCTGTGACCCCTGTGAAAGGGTTGTTTGACCCCCAAAGGGGTTGCGACCCACAGGTTGAGAACAGCTGCCTTAGATGTTGTTTCTTGCTTTTCGAGAATCACCTGGGCTGGCTGTAAAAGCCTAGCTAGGACACTTATTCCTGAATTCCTGCTTCTCACTCTCCTGACCTTACAAATTGATAAGGTCAGAAACTCTACTCCCTTCACCTGGGAGGGAAAAGAATAAAAACAGAGGTCAAAGACCAAAGTCCATTTATTGAAGCTACCTGACCTCAACATGGAGAAAGTCCCAAGTAGTGCCATGTCTCACCTATGGATGAGGGCAAAAGACCTCAACTGTGTGGAGGGCATCTTAAAGGACTGAGGCAAGAATGCCTCCACAGTCAGTCAGAGACCCTCCCTTTCCCTTCATGGTTGGTTGAATGTCTGCACACGCTCCATAGGCACCTTTCTTGCTTTCTCTTTTTCGTTGCATTACTCTCCTGGCAGCAGGCTGTTCCATATGGGGATGTTGTAACAGCCAAGCAAGCTGATGTGCTCTGTGTGCCAGAACCTCATTACATGTTACACAATAATGAGTTTTGTTCTAACCAGGACCTAAGTCCCTTCCTTAAAATACACACACACACACACACACACACACACACACACACACACACACACAAACATTAACTCCTTTTTATTCTTTTTAAAATATTTAAATAACAATCCTTCTTTCATTGCTGTTCCTCCAGTGGCCATTCACCCCCTCAAAAATAGAACCCTCTCTGTAACAAATAACTAAAGTCAAATAAACCCAAAATGTCTGAAAATGCAACATTAGCTCTTCAGGTTACAAGGGTATCTATTAGAGCAGCGGCTCTCAACCTGTGGGTTATGTTCAGTTTGTAACAATGAAAACACATCCTGCATATCAGATATTTTCATCATGATTCATAACAGTAGCAAAATTACAGTTAGGAAGTAGCAATGAAAATAATGTTGGTTGGGGGTCACCACAACATGAGAAACTGTATTAAAGGGTCGCGGTATTAGGAAGGTTGAGAACTGCTGTATTAGACGTTTTCTGCCATATTATGCAAATGAGCAATAAAGACTTGGGTCTTGGGTCTCTTCAGAGCCAAAGCCACTACTTACAAGCAAGTTAGGTGCCTAAATGCATGAACCTCGTTCAGGGCACTGTCTCCATACTGTTATATGTATTCACAGTAGTCCAACACTTAATAATTAGGCTGACCAATAACAGGCTTCAAGGAACCACAAAGAAATAACTTCAAATTATGTCAGATACAGCAAATTCCCAGAAGAGACCTTCTAAATGATTTCATCTAGTCCGTTCCCTTTAGGGATTGAGGTTATGAAGGGGACGGATAGGGAAAGCTAATAACTAGCCTTTATATGGCTCTTTACAGTTTGCAAATCATTTTACAAAATGTTATCTCATTTGATCCTCACAACAACTCTGGAAAGTAGGTGCTATTATGATCTGCATGTTACAGATGAGGAAACTGAGACAGAGAGAGGTTAGGTGACTTGCCCCAGATCACACAAGTAGTAAATGTCTGAGGCAGGATTTGAATTTGGTCTTGTTCATTCCAGGTCAAACACTTTATCTAGCAGAGTTTTGATTTCAGTCTAGGTCCTCTGACTCCACATCTACTGTTCTTTCTACTATATTACACTGATGGAAATCCTGGATTTCTCACTACCTTTCAGTCCACTCCCACCCCATCTGTTGATTTCTCCTTTGCAACATCTTTTGAACATATCCCCTTCTCTGCTTTGACACTGCCCCCACCTTAGTCCAAATCCTTATCACTTCAGCCTGGATTTTCGCAAGTCTGCTGGTGAGTCTGTCTGTCTCATCTCTCTCCACTCTGTCTACCAAACAAACAGAACAAGCTAGAGATAGGAGAGTCAGGACACAAAAAAGAAGTTTAATTAATTTCCGAGTGAGGAAAATGATGTATGCATATGGAAACCATCCGCACACACACACACACAAAAAGGAAGACTTGACATGCTGGAATAAAGGCAGGTCTTATATACATCCTGGACTGGACCATGACAATCATTTTTAGGTCTTGAGTTACCATTCCCACAAATCCTGGGGGAATAGTATTGTCTCAAGTCTTGGTGGTTGTGCCCACGCGATGGGGCACAGAACCAGAGTTCTGTGATGGGTATAGGAATGCAGTACCTGTCAATGACAAGCATTATTATCTTTATCTTTACAAATTAGGAAACGGGCAAATAGAGATAAAAGAACTTCCCTAAAATTACACACCTAATACATTTCTACAACTGGAACAGAGAAGGGAGAGCTTATCAAGGGCAGAGGCTGGCTGGCTTCCCCACCTCATACTGCCACCCTAGGCCTTGCCACGGTCACCCAGACTCTGTCAGGCAGCAGCTGTCTGGGCCTGCCTTGGAGACACTGACTGACTGGGGTTTGGGGGAAGTGTGCCACAGAGGGCACTGTCTAGGGCCTTGGGTGGCTAATGCTGGTACACATCAGACACAAAGTTCAAATTCAGTTCTAATGACACAGAATCGACCTTTCTATTTCCCCATACAACCTCATGCATGTTTATTATTATAAACTAGTATTTAGTTAAAGCTCATTTATGTAGTATTTTTGGGCTACAGAGTACTTTTATATAGATTATCTTACTTTAGGGGTATTAAAAATTATGATGCAGAAAAAAATTATGGTAAGTACATAAGAAAAACATGCAAGTGTTATGAGAATTCACAGGAAAGAGAACTTCTACCTGAAGAGAAAGCTAATAACAGAGCCCTTCTTTCTACATAAAGAATTCACAGCACTTTAAGGGCAATATTTAATTAATAATTATGCATGAGGAATTGGATTAGATTCGTTATTATCCATATTTTATAGCTAACAGAACTAAACTGATATATGATTAGAGAAGAAGTATGATTTAGTGGATTGAATGACTAGACCTGAATTCAGAGACCAGGCCTTGAATTCTCTCTCCAGCAGAGGACACAACTAAGCCAACTCATCTCTCTGACCTCAATTTTTTTCTATTAAATAAGGATAATAATGCCACCAACACAAGGCTATTATTTGTGTGAGATCATTTATGAAAGCATTATGTTAACATAAGCTCATATTATTGTTCAGGATAGCAGCAATGGATTCAGGTTTCTTGACTAGCGAGGCCAGGGACCAGCAGTTCTGAAGAAAGCACAATCTTGTCATTGCGTCCCTTCTGTTTTCTACCATCTCAATTCAATTCCATGCAACAAGCATCATTTATTAAACACTATGTGCAAAACATCAGGCTGGCACTGGAAATGCAAAGACACAAATGCTACGGTCCTGAAACTTCCATTTCACTCTTCCTCTTTTCCTTTTTGAAGGCTAAGGTTTTTGAACATGAATCTACACCCAGTCTTACCCATGCCTACCCTGTTTCCTTGCCACTAGATCCTTCTTTGATCTTCATTAAGGCTTTTATCATCACTTGACCAAAATGTTTTTCATTGTCATCAAAGGATATCCTCTTATTCAAATTCAACAGCTGCCTCTCTGCTCTCCCTCCCTGGGACATGGTAGAACAATCATCTTTTCCTCTTTAAACACTCTTATAGTCTCAGCTTCAGGAGAACCATATTATTCTATGTCTCCTTTTTTTTTCTTTTTGGAGGGGGGAAGGTAGAGCAATTGGGGTTAAAAGACTTGCCCAAGGTCACACGGCTAGTTTGTGTGTGTGTGTGTGTGTGTGTGTGTGTGTGTGTGTGTGTGTGTGTGGTAAGTGTCTGAGGCCACATTTGAACTCAGCTCCTCCTGACTCCAGGGCTGGTGCTCCATTCACCACGCCACCTAGCCACCCCTATTCACTGCGCCACCTAGCCGCCCCTCTCCTTTTACTTTTGGATATAAGGAAAGATCTTTGACTAGAGTCAGAGGACTTGGTCTCTGACATTTGCTACTTATTTCTTAATTTCCCTGTGACTCAGTTTCTTCAAATGAAGGGGGTTACATAAATTACCTCTGAGGTTGTTTCTACCTCTTGATCTATGCTCTTTGAATTCTATTCCTTCCTAGTTTTCTTTGCTGACATTTTTACTCTACAATTTACTTTCTAGCCACAGTTATAATTGGTTGTTAAAAATGTTCCTCAGTTGCTGTTATCTGACTGTTTGAAAATTTTCATTTATTTTTGTTTTATCTCCTCTTATTAATGTTTGTGAGATTAACTGGACCTGGCACTCTACCATAGACTGTTCTCATAAGCCCAGGAAAATCAGTTCATAACCTTACTAGGACAGACACCAATTCCCCAGAGGCACTGTATACTGTATACTGGCTCTGAATCCAAGAAACTGTTTAAATCCTGGCTCTGCTACTTATTAGATGTGCAACTTTGTTCAGGTCACTTCTACTCCTTAGGCCTCAATTTCTTTCTATTGTAGGGTGACATTACCTGACTTATAAGGTCCTTCAGGCTTTACATAATTGGAATATATAGGCATGCAATGTTTAGGGGTGGATTTCACTCAAATAATTACCGCCTTTACTTAAATTTTTATGCATTTTTAAAAGATATTAATTTAACCATAAGTAAGACACACTCTTCTCTGAGAGATTCCACTAGGCAAAAATAAATCTATGGACTAAGTTACTTTAATTTTAAGACCGTATCTTTTTAGTAATGTCAATTTGATGCTTTGTAGTATTGATTTTTGTTTTGAGAAGGAAGACAGGATAATAAATATTGGAGAGGGAAGGGTGATTATATAAAATTCCTCATTTTGCACATGAAGGAAATTGACATGCAGAAAAAGCAAATGACTTTCCCAAGGTCCCAAGGAGAGTAAATTGCAGGGCTGAGAGCTGCATCTTGGTCTTCTAACCCCAAGGGCAACAATGGTCTTTAAGCTTCACCAGACGAATGCAGGAGCCATAAGAAAGACCCCCAAGTGTCATTATTTCATCATGTAGGTAAATTACTTCTCTTTAGGTCTTAGTTTCTTCATTTATGAAATGTAGACAGTAAGAATTAATAACATACCATTTTGACAGCTTCCTCCCTTTGCCATCAGGTAAAGCTTCAATCTACATCCCCAATAGTCAAACGATTTCAATAGCTCTAGAAACTATTCTTTTTCTCCTTGAAATATAGTTCCTTGAAAAGGCATACGAGTTCTTGCTAGCCACTTGTACAATATAGTTTCCTAAAGGGGATTATCAGGACCATAAATTATATGGTTAATGGACAAAGCGTTAGCTTGTGAGTCAGAAGACCTTGTTCAAAGCTTGTCACTCACTAGCTATATGATATTGAATAAACACTCAACAAAACTGTCATCTAAAAAATAAGGATAATAATCTGTACCTTCCCTAAAGGCCATAGGGTCGTCAGCATTGAATGAGATAATGAAAGATAAAACACTGTAAAGGGCTTATGACAATTAAGATATAATATTGGTATTATCCCTTTTCTCTTAAAGATGACAATATTAAAAGATTCCCCAATTTTTTTTGCCCAATGAAAAAATTTAAAAATTGAAAGTAAGAATCCTATGAAGCAATCTTCCCAGGAATATGAAGACAAGATTAACTGTAAGAGAATTTTTTGAAGGAAAATTAACTGTGACATAGTAGCTTGGGAATTCTAAGATGTATCAAGAGATGTGGGTTCATATCCTGCCTTAGACTTTCACTGTCTGTGTGATCATGGGAACGTGATCGTGGGAACCCTTTGGAGCCTCAGTTTCTTATTCTTTAAAATGGCGATAATATTTGCCCCCACCTACTTCACAGGATTGTTGCAAGCAGATTGCTTTGAAAACTTTATAGTGCTCTATAAATGTGAGCTATTCCTTACTGCATAATGAGTAGGGTTATGGGTTGCTTGAAACCATTTCCAGAGCAAATTGGAGCTGACACTTGCACTCTACTCCTCAAATCTTTAGAGGATTACACTGTTGTTTTCCATATAAGAAGCCAGCTATCTTAAATCTAAACAGAAAAAGCTGGGTTTTTAAAGGTTTATGAGAGCAATGCATTCCTAATTTCTAACCATGATAAAAGTTTATAGAATCTGGGGAACACATAAAATATACATGTGTCTTTGTCCAGTTTTGGAAGACAGCTTTAATGAAAAATTCATCTAATTTACAGACTAACTTGTATCACTTATTCAAGATCCTATAAACCTATCTAAATTTCTCAAATCTTATCTCAAAATGTTAAGTTTATCATGTGTACAAGATTGTGATAACTGACTGAAAGAATCTTTGGAACTGGAAGGGACTAGAGTAGTTAAGTCACTGCTGCTGTTTGTCCTTCTTCCTCAAGGAGAACCATGACATCAGGGAAGTGATGCCATGACATGCAAGTGAATTGGATTTAAGTGAGGCAGGGCTGTGCAAAGTCACCAGCCTCACTTTGTCCTCTGGAACCATCTGGGTCCAGTGCCAGATATGGATCAAAGACAAGTGGAGATGGCTTTTGTATTTCCTAAAGAACAACAGGCTCTCTTTGACCAAGTTAACAAAAAGGAATTCATACCAGTTTTCAGTATAATACAAAATGAATCCCGAAACAAGAGCTAATAGAAGTATCACCTAAGTCACATCACTTATCTGTGTTTCAGTTTCTCAATTTGTGCACTGAAGATAGTAGAATTTGTTAGTCAATGGTTTGTTATTTTTGGAAGGCATTCTGGAAATTCAAGGGTAGAAATCCCATTGCAAATATCAGGTTACTGCTTGTTTCACAACCAATGATGGATATCTAGGCTAGAGTAAAGTATTGTACTCTCCCCAGTTGTGCTTCAATTATTTTTTTACACTATAATCCCAGGAAAGTCCCTTATTTCTGTATCTTCTTATTACAACAGCCAGTTGTCAAATGAAAGCTTATTTCAACTAAATTGAATATTGGGTTATGCAATCCCAACCATCCTTATATTTTCCCTTCCCATAATTGTATAGGTATTACATTAATGAATTTCAGTTGTAATTTGCTGGCCAACAGAAAAAAAAAGTTTTGATTAATGTCTGCAGGTTGTATTAAAATCCTCTTTTTTAGAATAATATTTTATCTTCCCCCAATCACATGTGAAAACAGTTTTTAACATTCATTGTACTTTTTTTTAAGTTTTGAGTTTCAAATTCTATACCTCCTTCCCCTTTCCTGAGATGGTAAGCAATTTGATGTGTGTTTTACATATGCAATCATGTAAAACATTTCCATATTTTTCAATTAAAATTCTCACATGAAAAATATACCCCAAGAAGGCTAAATAAAGAAAAATCCCATATGTATCTTTCTCTCTGTGTGTATGAATATTCACAGCAGCAATTGTTGTGGTGATAAAAACATGGAACAAAGGAGATACTCACTTCCTAGAGAATGGTTGGACAGAATGTGTTATATCAATGTATGGAATACTATTGAACTGTAAGAAATGAGGAAATAGAGAAATGCAGGAAAATTTGTAGAAAAGGATACAGAGCAAAAGAAGCAGAACAAAAAAAAATTATGCAAACAAGGGCTATGATCATTGAAAAGAAAACAGCTCTAAAAGACAAATTCTTGACCATCACCAATCTTGGTTCTAGAGAAAAGTAATGAGATACCTTTCCTTCCTTGGAACAGAGATGTTAGGAATTATGGGTATGGATGATGTCATAGACTGACTGCTTTTCTGTCTGCCACTTTTCCTTAAAATTTTCTTTTCAGAACCTTTTCTGCAAGCTTCCAGGACTCGGGAGATAATCCTTTGAAGGGAGTCAGTGAGTATAGCTACAGAGGGTCTATTTTATCTCTATCTATCTCTTAATGTCCCTCCCAAAACCTCAATTAGACACAGGGTATCATCTCTTGCCCTCCCCCCAAATCCTACACAACCATATTCATCAACCCTGTCCTCTGAGGGAACCATCTCGTTCATCCATGGAAGTTTGCAGGAGAGGCTACATTTGTTACAAGAAAAGATTGAAGAGGGAAATGATTATGTTGAAAAATAGAATAAATAAATGCATAGGTCACAGGCAAATCCACAGTATATAGAATTACTTATCAGATTTGCATACCATCATATATCGGAATGGCAGGAAAGGAGCAGTCTTTAAATTCAACTCTTCCTTTTACTTTGTCTGAGATCAGGATTGCTACTCCTGATTTTTTTACTTTAGGTAAAGCATAATAAATTCTGCCTCAGCCTTTACCTTTATTCTGTGTGCGTGGGTTTCTCTGCTTCAAGTGTGTTTCTTTTAACACCCAGATTATAGGATTCGGGGGGGGGGGGGGGTTGTTATTTTAATTTTTTGGAAATCAGTGTTTATTTTAATCACATGTAGAATAGGGTGGGTGCCCACCTTGTATGATATGAGGTTACAGGAAAAGTCCCAGGCAAAAAACTCAACAAAACAAAAATAAAACCTCCCCAACAAACCTTTCACTGGACCAAAATCTCACTTGTTAAGTACTTAATTTGGTTTGTGAATCCATCTCCAGTTTCTTTTTTTTTCTTTTTTTTCTTTTATATTTTTTTCTTTTATTTTTTTAAATAAATTATTTATTTTCTTGTTTACATCATTCATTTCCACGAGATTTTGAGTTACAAATTTTCTCCCCATCTTTCCCTTACCCAACACCTCAAAACAGCCATCCCACTGTATAACCCCTCCCCCAATCTGCTCTCTCCTATGTCCTCCCCCTTACCCCTCTGACATTCTGGTAGGGCAGGATGGATCTCCCTACTACAGTGCCTGTGTATCTTAATTCCCAGTTGGATGTAGT
>CM053583.1:220459126-220481392 GCA_028627135.1 Pseudochirops cupreus
TAAAAAATCATTAATTAGTTCTAAATGTTGATGGATAGTTTACCCTGAATGGAAGTGAGAGGGCATCCGCTGTCAGAGCGAGAGCCTGGTCTAAGACACATTGGATTTTGACATTTTAAAAAGTTGCTAGCTCCCTTTGAAGCACTTACTGTTATACTGTTAGTTTCCTGGTAAAGTTATCCTATTAATGAAATTTGTCTCAAAATGTCTTTTAACCTTTTTATTGTTAATAAGAGGAAGTGCATTTGCTTGGCCAAGAGAGATGGTTGGGGAAAAAAAAGTTAATAAGGTCCCAAGAAAAAATATGTGAGGAAAGTGATTGTGCACTTAGATTTCTTTTTTTCTTATTAATTTGGCTTTCAGTGGTTCTTTAGGGGCCATTGAGCTGCTTTTCATGGTTAATTACTTGTCTCTTTTTTTAACCTATAGATGGAAAGGGATCGAAATTGAATTTGAAGGCGACTTTTTTCAATATGACTTTTTTTTAAAAAATGAATGGGGCTTTTCCAGGGTTGGGTGACATTCCCATAAGTACTGGGATAGCAATCTAACTTTAGAAGTGGGTTACCACAATTAATCTGAATTCCTTTAAGATTTTTACAGTAGAAAGTACAAATAGACTGTTGAAGGGATTTTTTGAAAAGAAGTCACATTACTTTTTGTGATTCTTTTATCCAAAGTCAAAGATTAAAATCTTGCAGATGTGAATGAAGGTTCTAATTTCTAGGAATAAATAGTATGTCCTTTAGGCATGCATTTCCAATTTAGGTTAGCATGGTTTTGTTTGGTTTGGTTTTGAACTTAGTGACATTCCTGTCCTGGACACAGAAACCAGCACTAGCATTAACATCTGAATTTGTGACACAGAAGAACTCTAAATTATAATTTCCCCCTTGTTCTCGGCTTTAATGTTAATTTTTTTCTTTTTTTAAAAACAGAATACAAAATTTAGATGAACTCATTTAAGATCTGAGGAATAGATAAAATGTCTCTTTGAGATGGTTTTATTGCATTACACATTACTTCATCTTCATACAGTTTGCTAAAAACATGTCTCAAAATTTCACAAATTGAATACTTTATTTCCATAACATAATAAGCACATCTTAATGCAGTATGGGGCTATGGTCTGGATTTTATTTTATTTTATTATTTTGCCACTCAGTATAGTGATTCTCAACCTTTTTATAAAGTGTACCATCCTCTTTATTTAGTAACATTTGTCATCCCCTCTTAAAGTGGCATGCATTTATCATTAGTAGTATTCTTAGTTTAATTAAAATAAATCTTGTTTGGGAATCTTTGAAGAGACGGAGGATGCCTTCTGCCATTACTGATTGCCTCAAAATCAGGAATGGGATCCATCATCTTTGGTAACTGGGACCATCACCTTTTAATCCTCCACTTAAAACTGGGATTTTGGAATCTCTTGTAAAGATTAGGCTGGAATGGTTCAACTATTAGGTAATCAGTCTACTTTTTGCCTTAGTGGGAAATGTGTCATCTCCATTACCTGTGATGACATCTGAATTTTGCTTGCATTTCATCTCATCAATTCTGAAACCACCATCATCTATGAGGCAAATAATACTGTTTTCAAGGCTATTTAATCTGATTTTGGAGTCTCTGAGATGTCCAAATAAAAAGTCATGTAGGATGAAGTCACAGTATAATATGATTAGACTTCTATGCATTTATAAGCAAAACATTTTTCCATGTTATTGGCCATCACCACCCTGTACCTAATTTTTTTCAGCATGATGCAAGGGGAGAAATCTCATAACCGAGAATCAAAAGAACTAGATTCAAATACTTAGGCTACCACTTTTGTTTGACTTTAGCATGACTCTTTACACCTCTGAGCCTCAATTTCTTTATTAGTAAGAATGAAAATAATGCTTCTACTATTTCTCTTAGATGTTTGCTGTGAGTGTAAACTGAGGTCGCGTACTTTTTATTTTTAATTGGAGGATAGACTGAGCTTGTGATTTTATTGATTTATATACTTCCTGTTGTGGAAACTTCCTCTACTGATATGGTCCAGCCACCAGCTTGCAATTTATAGTCTTAGTGAGTTATCTGGGGCCACTGAGAGGTTATGATTTGCCTATGGTCACATAGCTGATACGTGTTAGAGGCAACGTCCCTTGAACCCAAGTTTTCCTTGCTCCAAGGCTAGACCTCTATCTTCTGAATCACAATGTAATGACTGGTGCTCTAAAACTGAAATGCATTATGGAAATGTAAGCTATTATTTCCCTATTTCAAAAGAAGATGCATAGAGATTAAAACTCTTATGACACCAAAATTAAATGGGAAGGAGAGGTACAGGATGAGGCCAATAATAATTATTGTGACTCCTATTTATACAATGTTTAAGGTTTACAGAGTGTTTTACACACATTAACTTATGCCTTTTTTTCTTTTATTATTATGGATTTAACAATTATGAACAAAAGTGAACACTTCCATGTGAATGGAAAAAGAAGACTATAATAAAACTCTAAAATTCTACTGCGTAGCTTTAAAGCACACATTAAATGTAACATAATGGGAGCAAAACTGCCATATATGTATGCCTTCTTCTCAACTTCCTAGTGTTATTTATGTGCATTTTAATATTTCATTAATACTCTTTTCTTTCTTTTTTTCCATCACTACTGTCTACTGTCCTCCCGCTACTGTCCTCACCTCGTGCTGCTATCCTCTTGAAAATAAAAGCATACCCTCATAACAGATAAATAGAGTCAAGTGTAGCCCGGATTTGGCATGATCTGAAGTCTACTCACTCATTCACCCAAACTTGATCTCATCCTGACAGGTTTGGATAGGGTACAATACACAACTAAAACTCACAATTCTCTCTAACGGTACTAGGAGAGACCTTGATAGAGGGGGAAGGGGTAGATACAATTCTACTACTCACCTCTGAAGTTCCTGAACCCCTCCTGGTGTGCTTCCATTTATGTGAAATCAGTCACCATGCCATCATTAATTCTTAATTGCTTTCAAAATAAGACAAAAGCACAAAAAGCACTCCATAACTTTTACTCAAAAGAAGCCCAAATCAAGATTAATCCAAATGTGACACTCGATAGAAAGCAAATGGGAAAATCATAAAAATGCAGTATTCCACTCATAAACCTGGATAATATTCTTTTACCGGTGTACATAGTGTTTGATGGAGGGATTGGGGACAGAGTTGTAGAAACTATTGAAAAGCCATATGCATGGGGAAACTCATGTGTCAGTGGCAACTCACAACTCTAGACTACAGTCTTTGATGTCTTTATTCTTTGTTTGGAAACAGTCTGCATCATCAGCTGGTCTCCTTCTAGTCCTCACTACTCTCCTTCTAGGAAAAGTTACTGTTCTGCTCTTGAGCTGAGGAAGAAGTGATAAGCCCTTTTCATTGACAGATGCTGAGGGGGGAAATGCTCTGCTCTTTCAGTGATATCAGGTGATATCAAGATCCTTGATCTTGTCATTACCCACTTCCAGTTTTATAAACTCTGAAATGCTGGTGTTGTTATTCTACCTTTCTCTCACACTTTCAACCCCAAACCCTGTTCTTCATCCTTCCAGCAATGTCTGATACTTTAATCCCTCAGTTCTTTCAACTTCACTCTAGGGGGTTATTCAGGTCTTTGACTCTTGAGTGGCTACTCTCAGCTCTACACTGCCTTTTTCTCTTGAGTTGATTTCTTTATTATCCTGTCACTGATCTTGCCCTGCCAAGCTTCAGCCTTGGATTACTGAAATCATTTGGTTCAGTTCTCCTCACATGAAGCTGAATGTACCTGGGGGAAAAAAATCGCAAACCATGCTGACTTGATCCACTACAAATTTATATTAAATAATGCTATTTGTCCTTACTTTTTTTTGCTTTTTTTTTTTTGGAGGGCAATTGGGGTTAAGCGATTTGCCCAAAGTCACACGGCTAATAAGTGTGTCAAGTGTCTGAGGTCAGATTTGAACTCAGGTCTTCTTCCTTAATCAATTCACTATCCCACCCACCATTTTATCTTTTCTAGACCTTTTCATTCTTCCTCAAGTCTCCCATGCCTCACTGTTTTCCTACTCTCTTAAGCAAGAATCTTGCCTTTCACTAAAAAAAAAACCAAAAACTGAGGACATTCACCAAGAGCTCCCTCAGCTCCCCTCTTCCTCATCTCTCATCAACCAGATGCCACTATTTCCTCATTTAACCTTCTCATGTGATGAGATGGCCCTTCTCCTTGCCAAAAGCAGCTCCTCTAATTTACAGGTGATCCCATTCCTTTCTGTCTTCTCCAGTAGACTTGTTCCCTCTATCATCCGCACTCTCACTAATATCCTCTATCTCTCTATATCTATTGGCAGCTTCCATATTGCCTACAAATATACTGGGTCTCCTCCATCCTCATAAGTAACCTCATTTGATTTGTCTATCCCTGCTAGTTATTGTTTCATATCTTCTGTGGCTAAATGTCCTGAGAAGGCTATCGACAAGCAGTACCTCCTTTTCTCCTTCACTCATTCTCACTTTAGCGCTCTAAAATATGGCTTCCAACCTCATCATTCCACAAAACTGCTTTCTCCAAAGCTACCAGTAATCTTCTAATTGCCAAATCCAGCAACCTTTTCTCAATCCCTTTTCTTCTTGACCCCTCTGCAGCCTTTGGCACTATTGATCACTCTTTGATATGCTCTTCTCTCTAGGTTTTGGGGAAACCACTTTCTCTCTCCTGGTTGTCTTCCTACCTATCAGACTGCTCTTTTTCAGTCTCCCTTGGAGGATTCTCCTCCAGGCCATGCCCATTAACTATAGGTGTCCCACAGGTCCTGTCTGGGACCCTCTTCTTTTTCTCTCTGCTATTTCAGTCAGTGACCTTCTCTACCTACCTATCAGCTCTCATGGAGTTGATCCCAATCTCTATGCTGTTGATTCTTAGATCTATTTATCCAGTCTTAACCTTTCTCCTAGCCACTAGACTCACATGTCCAACAGCCTATTGGATGGCTCTAACTGGATCCCCTACTGACAATTTAAATTCAACATGACCAAAACTGAACTAATTATCTTTCACCAAAAACCTTTCCCCCTGTGAACTTACTTATTACTTTTTTCAATTTCATTTATTTTATTCTAAACTTAAGAAACAAAATAAGCATTTTCATAATAGTATAATAGAAAAAAGATAATTGTGGCTGAAACTGAACATCTATTATGTACAACTTGCTATTCCTTTTAAATATATAATAAAGTTATCATGCAACTTTTTTTTTCCTTCTTTTCTTCCCTCCTCCCACCCTGCTCTAGAGATGGCTACCATTAGACACAAATATGTGTGTGTATATGTATACATTATCTATGTATGTGTATGTATATGCATATATATGTAAAAATCATTCTATACATGCTTCTATTTATCAGTCCTTTCTCTGGATACAGATAGTGTCTTCTTTCATATGTCCTCTGTAACTAATTTGGGTACTTATAATGGTCAAACTTAGTTGCTCAAAGTGGCTCTTAAAATAATATCGCTGTTACTGTATACAATGATCTCTTGATTCTGCTCATTTCACTTCATTATTTCATGCAAGTCTTCTCATGTCTTTTTTCTAGAATCATTGATCTCATCATTTCTTATAGCACAGTAGTATTCCATCACAATCACATATCACAACTTATTCGGCAATTCCCCAATTAGAGGGCATCTCCACCATTTCCAGTTCTTTGCTACCACAAAAAGAGCTGCTATGAATATTTTAGAAGATATAGCTTCTTTTCCTTTTTCCTTAATCATCTTGGGAAACAGAGCTAGTAGTAATATTTCTGGGTCAAAAACATAGGCAGTTTAATAACTTTTTGTACATAATTCCAGATCTTTCTCCAAAATGGTTGGATCAATCTCACAGTTCCACCAATAGTGAATTAGTATCCTAATTTTTTCACATCCTCTCCAACATTTGTTGCTGTCCCTTTCTATCATTTTAGCAAATCTGATAAGTATAAAATGATATCTCAAGGTTGTTTTCATTCGCATTTTGTTGAGGCTCTCACCTTGCCACCAAGGCTTACTCTTTTCTCCTATTCCTAATCTGTTGTCAATTATTGTTGACTTTATCTCCCCAACGTCTCTCATGTATACTCTTCTCATTTGATGCTGCTACTGCCCTACCATCATCACCTCATGTCTACACTATATGCCACAATGTGTTCATCTCCCTCTCTATAGTCTCTCCCCAATCCCTTCTATCCTCTATTTTGCTATCAAATTAAACTTCTTCAAGCATTGTTCTGACCACATCATCTCACTATTCAATAAATTGCAGTGGTTCCCCTTCACCTCCAGAATCAAATATAAAATCACTTGTGTGGCATTCAAAGGTCTTCAAAACATGAACCCCTCCTACCTTTTCATATTCTTAACACCTTACCCCTTATACTCGCATTCCGTTCATATTGCCTTTCTTGCTGTTCCTTGAATAAGACATTCCATCTTCCAACTCCAGCATTTTCATTGCTATCCGTCCTTCATGCCAGGAATGAATGCTCTTCCTCCTCAACCCAGCCAACTGACTTCCCTGACTTTCTTTAAGACTCAACTAAAATCTCACCTCTTATAGGAAGTCATTATGGTTTTAGATAGATGTTACTTATCAGGAAAACTCCGTTGATTCCTATGTTCTCTAGTGTTTTTAATAGTAATAGGTGTTGTATTTTGTCAAAAGTTTTTTCTGTATCTATTGAGGCAATCATATGATTTCTGTTAATTTTGCTGTTGATATGGTTATGTTGATAGTTTTCACAATATTGAACCAGCCCTATATTCCTGGTATAAATCTCACCTGATCATAGTGTATTATCCTCATGATAAGTTGCTATAATTTCTTTGCTAATGTTGTATTTAAATTTTTTCCGTCCATATTCATTAGGGAAAGTAGTCTATAATTTTCTTTCTCTGTTTTGGCTCTTCCCAGTTTAGGCATCAGCACCATATTTGTAATGTAAAAATAATTTGATAGGACTCCTTCTTTGCCCATTTTTCCAAATAGTTTATATAGTATTGGAATTAATTGTTCTTCAAATTTTTGGCAGAATTCACTTATAAAGTCATCTGACTCTAGAAATGTTTTCTTAGGAAGTTCATTGATGACTTATTCAATTTCTTTTCCTGAAATGAGGTTAAGTATTTTATTTCCTCTTCTGTTAATGTGGGCAATTTATATTTTTGTAAATATTCATCCATTTCACTTAGATTGTCAGATTTATTGGCATACGGTAGAGCAAAATAGCTCCTAATTACTGTTTTAATTTCCTCTTCATTTGGTGGTGAATTCACTCATTTGATTTTCTTCTTTCTTTTTTTAAATCAAATTAACCAAAGCTTTATCTATGATGTGTTTTCTTCATAAAACCAGCTCTTAGTGTTATTTATTAGTTCAATAGTTTTCTTAATTTCAGTTTTATTAATCTCTCCTTTGATTTCCAGAATTTTTAATTCCAGAAATTTTAATTTGAGATTTAAATGGGGATTTTTAATTTGTTCTTTTTCTGTTTTTTTTAGTTGCATGCCTAATTCATTGATCTTTTTCTCTATTTTGTTCATGTAAGCATTCATAGATATAAAATTTCCCCTAAGATCCACTTTTGCTGCATCCCATAAATTTTGGTATGTTGTCTCATTATTGTCATTCTCTTGGATGAAGTTACTGATTGCTTCTATGATTTACTGTTTGACCCACTCATTCTTTAGGATTAGATCATTTGGTTTCCAATTAATATTTAGTCTATCTTTCTGTGGCCCTTTATTACCTATAATTTTTTATTGATCATGATCTGAAAAGGATGCATTCAATATTTCTTCATTTGCACATTGAATTGTGAGGTTTTTATGCTCTAGTACATGATCAATTTTTGTGTAGGTGTCATGTACCACTGAGAAAAAGGTATGTTCAAAGAAAAAGAAAGAAAGAGAAAGGTATGTTCCTTTCTATCCTCATCCAATTTCCTTCAGAGGTCTTTTCTAAAATTCTATTCACCTCCTTAACTTCTCTCTTGTTTATTTTGTAGTTAGGTTCTTCTAGTTCTGAAAGGGGGAGGTTGAGGTCCCCCACTACTATAGTTTTGCTGTCTATTTCTTATAGGAAGTCATTCTGAATCCCTCTTAATTCTAGTCCCTAACCCTCTGTTAATTATTTCCTATTTATCTTGTGGATAGATTGCTTTGTATGTATTTGTTTTCATGTTGCCTCTCCCATTAGATTGTAAATTCCTTGAAGGCAGATATTGCCTTTACCTCCTTATGTATCTTATAAATATTTATTGATCGATTACACGTATTTGTTTGCATGTTGTCTCTCCCATGAAACTAAAAGTTTCTTGAGAGCTAAAACTCTTTTTTCTTTCTTTTTCCCCCTTGTTTTGGTAGCAGTGGCATTTTAAAAAATTAATTTGTTTCTTTACTTTTAGTTTACATCATTCAGTTCCACAGTCCCTTGAGTTTCAAGTTTTCTTCCCTTTCCTCTCCCCTCTGCCTGTGGTGGCATGCAGTCAAACATAGAATCTACATTAAACATTAGTCAGGTGATAAAGAAGGATTATAACCAATGGAATGAACAATGGGAAAGAGGAAACAAAACCAAGACAAAGAAAGGCAGCAAGTAGTTTGCTTCAGTCTGCACTCAAACTCTGCAGGTCTTTCTCTGGATGTGGGTATCTCTTTCCATCATGAGTCTACATTGCTGAGAAGAGTCCAATCTATCAAGGTTAGTTGTCACACATACATTGTGTCTGTGATTGTGTACAAAGTTCTCCTGGTTCTGCTCTTCTCGCTCAGCATCAGTTTATATAAGTCTCTCCAGGTTATTATGAACTCTGTCTGCTCCTCATTTCCTATAGCACAGTAGCATTCTGCTACATTCATACACCACAGCTTGTTCAGCCATTCCCCAATGGATGGGCGTCCCTTAGGTTTCCAGTTCTTTGCCACCACAAAGAGAGCAGTAACAGCAGCATTTAACACAGTGACTAGAACATAACAGAGACTTCATAAATATTTGTTCACCAACTGAGCTGGAGAACTACCGCATTTCTCAGATATGCCAATAGAAGGGCACTCGGCTTTGTCCATTCAACTCCAGTTCTTTTCTCCCAGCAAAGCATAGCTTTTCTGTTACTCCCTCTCAAACCACAGAAAATAATAAAAAGCAACCAGGGACCCCCTCTCTAAGACTATAGTTGACTCTAGAGAATAGTAAGCTAGGGAACTCTATACATAGCAATAAGTTACAGCTTCTAACAACAGGTTAGAGCTTCTATCTGAAATATAGACATATATATAGCACATTTGTGTGTATATTATAAATGTATATGGAGGAGGAGAATGTATGTGTATACATACACACATATGTATATAAGTAAACATACACACATATGTGTATATACACCATCAATCAATAAACATTTATTAAGGCCTACTCTGTGCCAAGCCCTATACTATGAACTGGGGATATAAAAAACTGCAAAAGAGTCTTTCTATGAAAGAACTTGCAATCTAATTAGGGAAGGAAAATGGAAGCACATTTATACAAAGCAAACTATATGCAGGACAAATAAGAAGTCATTAAAAGAGGGAGAACCCTGGAACTAAGAGGGGGTGGGGAAGGTTTCCAGTAAATTGGGAGATTTTAACTGAGACTTTAAAAAGCCAGGGAGGCCAGCAGTCTGATTAGAGGAGGAAGAATGTTTCAGGCATAGGGGACAACCACAGAAAATTCCCAGAGATGAAGCATCTTGTTTGTGGAATAACCAAGAGGTCATTACAAAAAGCTATTGTTGGGGAGTACTAGAAAGGTAGGAGGGGGCTTCACATCAAAACCTTCTCATGGTTAATGACTCATTTATTTACTTATACAGAAAAATGTTAAACATCCTCCTTTCTTTCAGACATGAACCCAAAAGTCTTTATGTAATCTTCCCATATATAGGTATAGAGCATATAGATATATGATTTATAATATTGTATATTATAAATATTACAATATTTATATATGGTATATAACATATAATTTATGGTATTGTCAGTTACAAACTTTACAACTCTAAAAGTTAATCACATCCAAATGAGCTGTTGTGCCACAAATCTTTGATGCCATGTTATCCCAGTCAAACATGTCCTCTTAGTGCATTTATCTTAAGGGAAATTGTCTATCTGGTCCTCAAAACAGTAGATCTCTCCTCAAAATTTATCACATGTTGACTTTTGTGAGTTTTACCTTGTACAAATGTTATTCACTGTACCTTTCAATAATCATATTATACATATATGAAAGGGGAAGCAAAACGCAGCCCACAACAAAAGAGAGGACAAGCCTGTCTTTGCTGTCTTTGACCCTCTGTTTCTCCCTCCCAAACCATAGTGAACACAAGGAAAATAAATTCACACATTGAGAGCATCTGAAAACATCCTTCATTCTGTACCTATAGTTGATCAACTCTGTACCAAAATTGGGAAGCATGTATAGTGGGGGACTGGTGCATGCCCAGACCACCTGAGATAGAGGCATCCACTTGAATAAGACATTCCATCTCCCAACTCCAGCATTTTCATTGGCTGTCCCTCATGCCAGGAATGAATGCTCTTCCTCCTCAACCCAGCCAATTGACTCCCCTGACTTTCTTTAAGACTCAACTGCTACTGCAACATAGTAGGACTGTCACAGGGAGGGACCTTCTGGGTTGGCTTACCACATGGTTGGGAGCAGACTCTTTCCATTGACTGTAGTTACCTTTGTCTTTAAAGGTACCTGACTGAGCTCTGTTTCCAGCATGTCTAGTCATGAAGGATTCCTTCACTTAAAGTGGGTAAGAAGGTTTAAGGGCCTTCCTGTAGCCTGGGTGGACTTGAGAAATGGGCTTAGGTGCAGGGAATAGAATTCCTGGCCTGGAATCTTGGCTTCTGGTTGCAACATCTGGCTTGAATCCTAGACCCAAGATTCCCACATATGAAGTATAAAATGTTTAAGAGGCATAGTTTCTGGGTAAGTAATCATTTAGTTAATCATGCCAACATATAATTAATAAAAGGTGTCAGTGGCACTCTTGAATGCCAAAGACCCCTCATGGAACCCAATAAATGCTTATATGTACTTCAAAGTATAGGTGTTCCTGAAGGTAGTAATCAACTCTGATTGGTTAAAAAGTAATAAGAGAATGAATATTATAATGAGAGGTAGACGTATTCTAATGAGGGACTGGGGGAATGTGACTTTGATTACATCATTTATTTCCAAACCATCCCCAGCCATGGGCAATTTAAGCAAAGAATTTATCCCCACCAGAGCCTGAGTAGAGCACAATGGGCTGGAATTCACCTTAGATTAAATTCTTTTTATGGTTCTCTAGTTGAGTGGGCAATAAGTACAAGATTTCATCTCCTCATTCAACCAGCCATTCAGAGAAGTAAGCTTTGACCTATCTTCAAATGAGGAAAGGAAAATATTCTGGATCTTCCCAATATTTGGTTATTTAATAATCATTTCTCTCACATGACTTGAGCTCCCTAGTTGGGGTCTTCAATCCCTGCACCCAGAACAAAAATTACAAATGAAACAAGACCAAAATTTCAGCCCATTTCCCAGGGTTACCTTGAGGGAGGCCCTCAGGCCTTCCTCCCTTATCTCATGGTGTCAGTGAAATGCTTCCTGTGAGTGAAGAAGTCTTTGACCACAGGGAAGAATGACTGTGCCTCGGTCAAAAAGATTTTAAAACTCAGAAAGTAGCAACCAATGAAAAGAGACTGCTGTCAATCGTGTAGTAGAGTCAACCCAGAATGTCCATGTCTTTGCCAATTCTCATGCATACCAAGAATAGGTTCTGTGGGTGCTTTCATATGAGATGGTTTAGGCATTCTCTAGACCCCTCTTTATATTCATTTTATCATCTGTCTTTGTGAGCCAGACCAATCATTTGCTTGACTAAAGTCCTTAATTCTTTCTAAATGGTGTCCCTTTTGATCCTTATAATTACTATATAAATTATCTTCCTGCTTCTGTTCACTTCAATCTGCATCAGTTCATTCAACTCTTCCCAGGTTTTAAAAATCCATACCTTTTTGGGGTGGGTAGGCAGCACAGTGAACAGCACTGGCCTTGGAGTCAGGAGGACCTGAGTTTAAATCTGGTCTCAGACACTTGATACACTTACTAGCAGTGGGACCTTGGGCAAGTCACTTAACCCCAATTTCCCAGCCTTCCACCTTCCAAAAAGCAAAAAAAAAAAGCCTTTTGTTATGTCTTACATTTGAATAATATTGTTTTATATTCAAATTGCAAAAGTTGCTCAAACATTCCCAAATTGTTGAGCATACACTTTGTTTCCAGATATTTCCCACAATAAAAAGTATTATTACTAAATCATAATTATTAGTTATTAAAGTACTTAATAAAAGTAATTGTTATTATCCTTTTTCTATTTTTGCTTCTGTCTATGTGATGTGAGGCTGTTTTAATTTGTGATTATCTTTTTATTAATAATTTGTAGCATTTTGAATATGACTGTTGATATTTTACTTTTGTGTTTTCAAAACTGTCTCCTTTGCCCATTTACCTATTGGAGAATAACTCTTATTTTCATCAAACCCTCTTTGTGCATCTAATGACATAAGCATGTAATTTTTACTCTTCTTCTTATCATTTGGGTCTATCATGTTTATAGTTTTTCCACACATTAAATCAACCATGAATTCCTAGTATAAATCAAGCTGATCAAGCTGAATGATATTGTTAAGATAATGCCTTTTGTCAATATGTTATTCAATATTTATACAGCAATATGCATCAGAAATATTGATTTACAATTTTATTTCTCTACCTTATCTGTCTTGGGCTTAGATTTCTTGTTTATGTCATGCAAGGTCTTTGGTAGGATGTCTTCCTTCTCTTGTTTTGCAACAACAACAAAAAGTTTTATTAGAATTCATTTTTCTCAAAATTTTTGATAGAATGAAAATTGGATTACTTAAATATTCTTATTCTGTCAGTCTGAGTATCTTGAAATTTTACAAACATCTGTTTCATTTCAATGATTAATTTTGTTGGCTTATGTGTGATTAGCCAAAATTATTTTGGATAATTCCTTTATCTTTATCTATTGTGAATTTTCATATTTCATTTTTGTGTATGATAATTTGGCTAATGTTTTAAAAATTGTTTTGTCCTTAAATACCCTTTATCCTTTTTCTGACCATTCTGCCATGATTAGCACAGTTGGTCCTCAGAAAACCTGTTTAGTCTGTTACTGGAAGGGGTGTGCTGGTAAACGTTTCACAGATGGGCATTTATCATTGTCCAATGGCAATAAAAAACAATTTCAAATGAGATACTTGATCATCACATATTACAGAACTAATTATAAATGTTTTCAAAATGACCACCATGAAAATAATTGCAGCATATGCATCAACAGTGGTTGCTGAAAGATAAAGTGATAGAAAAATTCCATGAAGAGCTAGATATGTCCACGCAAATCAAAACAACCTATATTCTGATACTTGGTGACTTTGATTCAAAGAGGGGAGAAGGTAAGAATGGAGAGAAACATATGGAAAAGCATAATTCAGGAAGAAGTTATATGAAAGACTAATGCCGATTTAAAAGAAATGCCAACATTACTACAGGAAGACGTAGACAATTATGACAGGGAATTCAATTTTCCTCTTTCAAGCCTAGCAAAATCTAACAATGACAACAACAAACCTCTCATGTTCCTATATTAATGTATGCTTTGTTTAAGAAAATAATTGGTAGCCACTGTACAAATCAACTAGGGTTGATAACACTAGGAATAATGAAATAGATTATATTTTAATGGAGAGGAAAAAATTCTTATTGGTGTGGAGGTTATCCCTGAGATAGCTTTCTGTGGACAGAACACCAGAATTAACTGCAGAATTATTTTTTAAAACTCAATGTATAGAGCACAGAGCCTGGAGTTAGGAAGACCCAAACCCAAATCCAGTTTCAGAGATGTAACTGCTATGTGAACCTGGGCAAGTCACATAACCCTCTATATCAGTTTTCTCAACTGTAAAATGTACATAATAATGGCACCTACCTATTCAAGATTGTTGTGAGGATAAAATAATATTCTTAAAGCACTTAGTACATTGCCTGGCACGTGGTAGGTATGATATAAATGTTTATTCCTTCCCCCTACCTATTTCCTTATTGAATTTAATGTATTTATATAGCAAATTTTCATTTATGAGAGAGAGAGACAGAGACAGAGAGAGAGAAGGAGAGGAAAAGGGAGAGGGAGAGTGTTTTCATTTGTGATCCAGGAGGATTTATGAAGAGTCTCTGTAGTAGACTGATAGGAAGAAGGTAAGGAGAAACTTCTTCCTTGACAGAATTATTTGAACTGTGGTGTTATGAAGATTTATATGGAGAGTTCTATAAAGAGTCTGTGAGAAACAGGCAAGTGTGGTTTACTTTGGAAAGATTGTTTTCTGTGATTACTGAACAGAAGAAATAAGATTAAAAGCATTAATCTTGAATAGGAATATTAGGAAGGTTCTTAAAAGATTTTAATCAATATCTGGAGTGAGACAACTGACAGGACTCAGTTACTCAGGTTTAAAGTTGTTTAGAAATTCTCAATTGCACGGGAGTTCACTCTAATTAATATGATATAGATTTTACTGATAGATAGTTTATTAATCTCAGGCCTCCTAGAGGGACCATTTTCTGCCTAACAGCTACCACCCATGGCAGTTGGCACTGTCTTCTGCTGTGGCACAGCGGAAAAATAGTGACATTTCTTGGAGTGCCCCCAACCTGCACACATTGGTCAACCCTGACTACTTTCTTAATGACCTAAGAGAGGCTGGCTCCATTGTCTACTGCAGCCTTGATTAACTCTGACCGGGTTTGGAGACCATGCTAGTCTCGGATCTCCTGGAGTGATTCCAAACATTTGCACTACCTGGAAGCTGTATCAGCCCTTTCTTCTGCTATGGCTGTAACAAGAACTCTGTCTTCTGGACCGTCGGAGGGCCCTAGGGCACATTTGCAACCTGGCATTGTCTTCCTGTGAAGTAGCCTACACTTGACTTCATCCTCTCCTATGGCTTTAACAGTCTGGGGTGGTTGAATTGAGGAACTTAGTAGTATTCTGCTTTTGCTTTTTTTTAAATCATTGTTTCCTTAGGTGCCTTTTTAAACTTTTCTGAGATATTGAGCAGGAAGTGGCATGGACAGGTAGAAAACTGGACTAGCCAGGACCTTTCATCTATCTTACTATCTTAAGATCGCTATCTCGCCCAGAAACCTATCTCATATCTTGACAGCAAGTAGACAAGTCAAAAACCCTTCATTAAGTCCTCACTTTGTGCTATCCACTCTGCAAAGCACTAGAGATTTAAAAGGGGAGGGGCAAAAAGAGTCTCTGCCCTTAAGAAGTTCACCTCCTAATGGAAGGATCCAACAAGCAAGCAACTATGTACATATAAAATGCATGTAGTGTAAATGGGAGGTGTTGTTCATCCCTTGTTGTCTAATGACATCAGGAAAGTGATGTCATGACTTGCAAGTGAATTGGATTTAAGTGAGGCAAGGCTGTGCAAAGTTACCAGCCTCACTATCTCCCCTGGAACCATTTGAGTCCAGTGGCCAGATACGTCAGGAGAACTGGTAATGGCCTCAGATGCAGTGGGAGACCTTGTCCGTTGTAAGCCAAGATCTTTCCCAAGTTTCAGTTTGTCTGAAACAACACCCTTTCAGTGATTAAAAGCTAGGGAAAAATTAAGGCAAAAAATGGGAGGTACACTCAAAAGGAAGGTATTAGATAGTGGTAGGGAGAAGATGAAACTGGCACCTAGATGCAGTGCCTTCCTGAGGTCATTAATTAGGTACAATAGAGGTTAGAGCACTGGACCCAGAGTAAGAACACCTGAGTCCAAATCTACCTCATGTACTTACCTTATACAAGTCACTTAACTTCTGTCTGCCTTAATGTCTTCATATGTAAAATGGAAATAATAGTAGTATCTACTTTCCAGAGTTGTTATGGGAATGAAATGAGAAAATATTTGAAGAGTACTTTATAAATCTAAAAACACTATATAAATGCTAGTTATTGTGACTACTATCATTATATTATTATTGCAGAAGGTAAGATTTTACCTAAGACTTGAAGGAAGTCAAGAAGCATAGATGAAAATATAGAGCATTCCAGGAATGTTGACAACAAGTAAAAGGCACAGGGTTAAGAGACAGAGTGTTCTTGTTCAAGAAACAAGGAGGCCAGTATAACATGAGAGTAGAGTTTGTGGAGGAGAGTAAAGACTAGGAAAGTAGGAAGGGGATAAGTTGGGAAGGACTTTAAAAGCCAAACAAAATCCTCAAGGTAATAGGGAGCTACTGGAGTTTAATGAGAGTGGGAGTGTTGGAGGGATGGTGAGATGCTTTAGGAAGATCCTACTGAGTGTAGAATGAACTGAAGTGGGGAAGAGACTTCAGTGAGACCAACCAGAAGGTTGCTATTATAGTCTAGGCATGAAGTGCTGAAGAACTGTACCAGAATATCAGAGGACAGAAAGGGGGGGGAGGGAATATGATAGTGGAAAGGTAGCATCTTAGGTAGGTAGGACTTAGCAACAGATTGGATCTGTGGGGTAAGAGAGAGTGAGGAGTCAAAGATAGTATTGAAGTTGTGAGCCTTGGTGACTGGGAAGATGGTGGCGCTCTTGACAGTAATAGGGAAGTCTGGAAGTAGATGATTGCTGAGAGAAAGATGTTAAGTTCTGTCTTGAACGTGTTGAATTTCAAATGGCTACAGGCATTCAATTTTATATGCCCAATAGGCAATTGGAGATGCAAGACAGGAGGTCAAGTGAGAGGGGACTCTGTGTGTGTATGTACATATATGTCTGAAAATCATCTGCAAAGAGATGATAAGTGAATCCAAGGAAGCTGATAAGAACCCACTAAGCAAGAGTATAAAAAGAGAAGAGGGCCCAGGGCAGACCTTTGCAAACCAATGGTTAGCAATCGTGACATGGATGAATATCAAGCAAAAGAAACTTGAGGAGTGGTAATAGGGGTAGGAGGATAATTAGAAGACAGCTGTATTGCAGCGGGGAGTGGGAGAGACAGAGACAGAGACAGACAGAGAGAGGGGGAGGCAAGGAGGGAGGAAGGAGGAGAGATAGAGAGAAAGAGAGAGAGAGGGAGAGAGAAGGGGAGGGAAGAGGAGGGGAAGATGGGAGAGGAGGGGAAAGGGAGACAAGACATAAGAGAAATGGAGAAGTGAGTGATCATTGTTATCAAAGACTACAGAGATGACAAAAAGGAAGTCTGAGCAAAAGTCATTAGATTTGGCAATTAAGAGATCATTGGTAACTGGAGTGAGCAGTTTCAATTGAATAATGAAGTTGGAAGCTAGACTGCAAAGAGTTTAGAAGAGAAGCAGAGTTATTAAATATAGGTGGCTTTCTTGAAGAGTTTTGCTACAAAATAAAGGAGAAATATAAGATTATAGCTAAAGGAAATGGATGAATCAGAGTGATTTTTTTTTAAGAATGAAGGAGATAGCAACATGTTTGTGGACATCAGAGAAGCCACCACTCTGTGGGGAGACAGTGATTTTTTTTTTTTGAGAAAGTATGGCACAGTCTTATGGAGAAGATGGGATAAAATGGGATCACATGTACAGGTATGGGAGTTAGCCTTCTCAAGAAAAGGCACCAGTTCTTCATGTGATACATAGGTAAAGGAAGAGATAATGAGTGAAAACATCTAAATGATGTGAGGTCAGAAGTTAGGAAGAGCATTTCTCTTGAAGCAAACGGCCTCAATTTTTTCAGTGAAGTATGAGACAACATCATCAGCTGAGAAGGGGGGGAGGGGGTATCATAGGAGTTTTGAGGAAGGAGGAAAAGGTTTAGAAAAACTGCTGTGATGAATGAGATAGTAAATAAGATGACCCTTCTGAAAGGAAGGTCCAATTGAGATTATGTAACATAAATTTCTAGTGACTCCAATCAGCACAATTTTGAGTTTTTCTCCATGTTCTTTTGACAGCATATGAAGTGGTTACTTCTTTTTTTTACGAATTAGGAAAATAAGACTCAGGGAAGCTAAATATGTTGCCTATCATTACAGATAAACTGATTATCTAATAGCATATAGACCAACCAATCCATTGATTGTTCATTTTTCAATTAGAAATTTTGTTTCATGGGGACAAAACCATAGAAAGCAAGTAAGATCGCTCCATATATCAGTGAGTGAATTCCAAACTTAACCTTGAGGACACCATTCCATTACTCAAGTCCTGAAATTTCCTAATAATGGCCAAAGGAGAGTTAGTCATCTTAATATTCTTTAGTTAGAACAATGTCACAAGGAATAGCTTATTTCTGCAGAAGAGCTAAAGCTCCCACCACTCTGTCAGAGTAAGGATTCAGAGAAAGGGTCTGCACATGTAGAAGCTTGGATCAGAGAATCCTTAGGGATCATCTAAGCCCAACCACTGACCAAATGTGTAACCTTAGACAAGTCATTCCCTGAGTCTTGGTTTTCTCATCTGTAAAAAAAAAAAACTATATACATATATATATTATATAGTATATAGTATATAGTATATTATATATAATAATATATAGTATATATCATATACCAATATAATATATTATATATTATAATTAATATGTTATATATTATATAAAATAATATATAATCATTATTAAATATAATTGACACCAACATTCAAATGCTACTTTGCCACCTATGTAGAGCCACCATAGAATTCTCTCTAGTTCCTGTTTAGGACAGGAAACTTGATGAGATAGAATACATATGGGGCACTGAAGAAGAAAAGAAAAAAATACTATGTGCTCATTTTCATTTAATTATAATTATCATGTCAAAGATCAAATTTTAGCTCATTAAATTCTGTTTCAAAGATCAAAGTTTTGAAGGAATTTAACATTTATGAATGTTATTCTTTTTTGAGAAAGGGGGCAATCTTGTTAATCTTGTTAATAAAAACCGTTATGTTTTCCAAGAAAGAAACCAGAAAAAAGTTATATATCAATACTATTTATTTCTTTTTCAAAATTATGTGAATTAAATAAAACAAAAATTGTTTATTCTAGCTTTCTAGGAAATATTACTTGGGACCAGTTGTTGATATCCTAACAGTCTGGGGGAGCTGTCCAATTTCAGATAAAGAATGAAGCCCTCATATTCTCAGATACTCGTCATTTTCTAAGCTATAACACCATATGTCAGCCAAAGAATATTTTCCCATCATTTCATAAACCATTTCATTTTTTGAAGGATCTGCTAACTTTTAAATAGAAATATTTGTCTTTCCCTCCTTTTTTGGTTTGTTTATTATTTTAAGTTGCCCCCTGTAGAGAAAATGAATCATTAATTTATAATGGAAGATGAACATCTGGAACTGATTCTGGGTAAAACTATTCTCTGCCTGGCTTTTCTTTTCTCAGGATTTTAATTTTTGTTTTCTGAATGTGACAGACTTCAACAAATGTGAACATATCTACGTACAAGGGAAAACGGCGAGAAGTGATTGTGAAACTGCAAATCTCTATTTTATGCAGCTTAATTTTGAAAATATAGGTTCAACATCCTTGTTCCAAAGTTGTTTTCTGTTTCCCTCTGAACTTTCTTTCATTCCTTTCTGAGCCTTTTAAAAGAAATATTTCATTGATATTCTCGTCTTTCTTTTCCACTTTTTTGTTATGCTTTCACTTTTCACTTCTTTCTCAATTCTCTGCCCCATCAGCTACCCTCCCTCTTCCCCAAAAAACTGCCCTTCTAACAAATAAATTTGGTCAAGCAAAACATATCGGTCTAAAAATATGTTTCATTCTAAACTTTCAATCTATGACGTTTCTGTCAAAAGGTGGGAATATGCTTCATCATCAGTCCTCTAGAGCATTAATCAGCATTGCATTCATTCAAGTTCTTAAGTCTTTCAAACGTGTTGCCTTGCTTAGAACCACACACTTAACCACACTGACTTTCCAATTAAAGGCTTCAGACCAGCATCCCCCAGCCAATTAAACAGTTAGCATTTATACATTGCTCTGAAGTTTGCGAAGTGCTTTACGTGTATCATCTTGATGAATCATCACAGGTCAATGTTATTAATATCCCTATTTTACAGATGAGACAACTAAGGTGGAAAGAATTTAAGTGACTTGCCCAGGGTCACAGAATCAGTAATAGGTCACAGAGTTGGTAATAGCTTGAGATAGCATGCAAACTTGAGTCTTCCTGACTCTAAATCTAATTCTTTATCTGTAACTACATCACCCTCCTGCCCATTCTGCATGGTTTTCTTGCATTGTATTGTCATAATTTCCGCTCCCTTGATGCTTTGTATTTCCAGGTAAAAAGGCTTTGGTCATACTTTCGCATCCCTATAGGTTTGTGGTAGGTCCTTACCGTTGAATCAGTGTGACCAGTGAAGGTTTCCTCCTTTCCTTCATTGGGCCCTCCACAAGAATTTGTGCCAGTCATGCTTGAAGCTGCATTTTCCTGAGTGTCACTACTGTTTCCACAACCAAACCAGTCATCAGGGTTTTTTGTTTTTCTTGGCAACCGCTTACAATTAAGTTGTTAATGAACTTCTGTAATACTTAACAAATGTGTTGTTGAGGCCTTGCCTCCTTTCAACCTTTGCCCACATGTATGACCTTGTCTTACTTCTGCAATTGTACTACATCTCCTGTTACAAGTCTCGTAGACCTGAGTCACAAATTCAATAGACCTTCCCCTCTGTGCTCCACAGTTGTGGTTGAGACAAATGAAAAATCCAAGAAAGAATTTCCATGTAATTAATAATCAATTCATTAATTAAGATAGCTGATTATAAATTGATAGTCCATGGTTTCTCTTGGTAACCAAAGATACCTAATGGAAACCCCAAAAGCCTTAAATATTTTTTGAAAGTGAATGCCCCTGCCAGGAGAAATCAACCCTGATTGGTGAACAGTCAATGAGGGGGTTGACTTTAAAATTGGGGGTGGGCTGAAAGCTTTACTCCTCCTGCTGAGAACTCCTCCTGCTGAGAACAAGACTTATTCACCTTCAGTATTTATTATTCTTTTGGAATATGTATACAGACAAATACAGATCTGTATTCATATGTGCTTGTCTACATAGATACAAAAATATTCAATTTGATAAACATTTAATGAGATCTACTCTATGCCAGGCATTGTGCTGGGGATACAAAAAGGGACCAAAGATAATTTCTGCCTTCAAGGAGCTTACAATCAAGTGTGTGTGCACGCATGTGTGTGTAACATATACATAAGCACACACACACACACACACACATACACACACACACACACACACACACACACACACACACACACACACACCCCATGAGGGGAATTTGAGGAAAGAGTAGACCTTTGACTGGAAACTTCTGTCCAAGTTCTTTGTTCCAAGAGGCCTAGTCATCTTCAGTCATCCAGATGAATATCTTGTCACTGGACCCAGATGGCTCTGGAGGAGAAAGCGAGTCTGGTAACCTTACACAGCCCTCCCTCATTCAAATCCAAGTCAAAGGCAAGTCACGTGATCATTTCCCTGATGCCATGGTCCTCTTCAGAAATGAAGGACAAACACAACAACACATCCAAGATGCCTAGAGAGACCTGGATCTTCCTTTCTCTACCACACCTCAGGCCTCCCTTTCTCTCCATCTCTCTATCCCATCTCTCTCCATTTTTCTAAACCTTGACTTATTGAATTCTGAGCAGGGCTGAAGAGTATCATTTTGCTTAGATCATGCAGTTCCAGTTCCCTTCCATCAGTTCATTCTCTCATAAATTGCTTACATCTTTTTAAAAATTCATTGGTAGCCCATCTTCTGACTCAGAGATCATGCTGGTCCACATTGCTTTCAGGACTGAGAGGAATGCCTGTTCCCTCTCATGAATGACAATCAGCTCTGCATGAGCCTCTGGGAAGAGCAAGGTTGTCACTCTCCTCAGGAAGTTCTTTCTTCTATTGTATCAAAAAATGAGGACAAGAGTCCGAGCGAGCGCTGTGCACCGCCAAGATGTGCGACTTCACGGAGGATCAGACCGCAGAGTTCAAGGAGGCCTTCCAGCTGTTTGACCGAACAGGGGATGGAAAGATCTTATACAGCCAGTGTGGGGACATGATGCGAGCCCTGGGCCAGAACCCTACCAATGCTGAGGTGCTTAAGGTCTTAGGGAATCCCAAGAGTGA
>CM053583.1:220481492-220569481 GCA_028627135.1 Pseudochirops cupreus
ACTGTAGCAAAGAATAAGGACCAGGGCACATATGAAGACTACGTAGAAGGGCTTCAGGTATTTGATAAGGAAGGGAATGGCACAGTCATGGGGGCAGAAGTACGACACGTCCTCATCACCCTGGGTGAGAAGATGACAGAGGAAGAAGTGGAAGTGTTGGTGGCAGGGCATGAAGACAGCAACGGTTGTATCAATTATGAAGAGCTAGTCCGGATGGTGCTGAATGGCTGAGAACAAGTCCCCTTTCCACAAAGAACCCCCCAACTTTCTCAGTGTGAAAATCATCTTTTTGCCCCTGAAGCAGTTAACTACATTTTCAGGGTTACCAACATCCTTACTTCCAGCCCCCACCACGTGTCCTCTTTGGCCTGTTTGCTCTCTGCTTTCACCAAATAAACTTGCTATCAGCTCCTAAAAAAAAAAAAAATGAGGACAAAAATCTAGTGAAGAGGAATGAGAAACATTCACACAGCCAATATTCTGGGTGCATGGTTTGAGTGAGAGGTGGGCAAACAAAAGGAAGGAGGCAGAATGGAGGCTAGAGAAGCAGATTACAGATGGGAAGTAGCCCGTGGGTTGGTATTTGAGAAGAGCTAGGCTCTTCTGTTGCCACAGCAACTTTTACCCCAGACATTGTCTGAGACCAGTGCTGAACTTCCCCTAACAGAGGAAGACAAACTGAGACCTGAGAAGGACTTAGCTTAAAAACGCCAAGGTCTCCCACTGCACCCAGGCCATTGCCAGTTGTCCTTTCTTGCTACTGGGCTCTGATAACTCCGATGACTTTGCCCAGCTCTGCCTCACTTAAACCCAATTTACTTGCAAGTCAAGACGTTACTCTCCTGATGTCATGGGTCCTCTTTGAAAACAAAGAACAAACACCAACAACATGCTGATTTTCTGTCTCTTTTTATAGAGATGGTGGATGCTAATCCAGATTACATAAGGAGCTTTTAAACTCTCTGTGCACATGCCATTTTAATTAAAACCACCTGCAGATTCAATGAGGATTTATCATCAGTCATGACTGCTCTTTCGTCTGTGTGCGTCACTGTTGTGTAGGGAAAGCCAGGGAAGAAGAGCTGTGATCACTAGGTAGACAGATGAAATGAAAGGGACAGAGCTTTAGACCCTAAACCTCTCCCCTGGGCATAATTCAGTTCAAATATGGCCCTGGCTTAGGGGAAAGAACCTTAGGAAACAAAAGGATGCTTCGGGCAAGTTCATTTCCTGTCTTGGCCCTCTATATATTGCCTCCACCTTCCTTATACATTCAGAGAACTTCAGAAATGGAAAAGCATCTTAGAGGTTTTAGGTGAGGGAATAAGCCCAGAGAGATTCCTTGCAGTATATCAAACAGTAAGTCCTGACTGTATTCAGAACACTGCACTAGGAGCTGGATGGCACACGAAGCTCGGATAAGACACGAGTCCCAGCTTTAACGAACTTGTGATTGTTATGATATGATTATTAATTCCACCTTATCTGTTCCTTCACGTGGTTTCAGAGTGCCGCAGTGGGCCTGCTGAAGTTCTGCTGTTTTCTGAACATGCAGGAAGAACTCTTCAGTTAGGAAGCAATGAAGCTTTTGGAATTCAGAAATCCTGGGACCCCACATTCTGACTGATGATGAGCGTAGAAACGCCAGGAAGACCAGAAGTTTTTGATAAATTTGGAAGTGACCTAGAACAAAGCCTCCACTACACATCTCAGAATGACCAGCATAGTTTTAGAAATCCTGAGAGGGCTCTATAGACGGTTAAAAACCTGTTGGGTTTTTGCTTTCCTTCTAATGCCCTCAGTCTGAATCAAAATATAAGACTCCTACGTCCTTCAAAGGGAGTTAATTGGTAATGTCGTGATAGTATTAGCAATCAGTGAGATGCCCTATTCCTCTCCATAGTGGTGGTGATCTCAGTGGACGAAACCTCCAAGTCTGGCATATTTCCAAACAGCAGAGCCCCAGCAAGGATAGAGGAGTCATCCTTTTGACTAAGACTCAAATCCAAGGCCTCAGTTTGTACAGGCAAGAACTCTGTTAGAGGTGGTAGTCAACTGTATTCACCACAGCACACAGTGGGCTGTTTAAAAGTAGCTTACTTTTGTTTTAATTAAATTTCTAAATACATAAATGAAATTAATTTAAAATTTTTAAATGGGTCCATTTAAAAATCTATCCCTTTTGATGGATATACTGTGGTCAGTGATCCTATGTTTGTTGTTCCTCACACCAATACTATGAAAAAAATGCATTCTTATACCCATTTGATAGAGGAGACAGGCTAGGGTGGGAAGGGCCTTACTCAGGGTCTTAAAGCATATCTATTGTAGAACCAGAACTGTAATAAGCCTCTGTACTTGTTCGTAATCTACCTTACTACTGGGCTTCCTTCTCGTATTTTAAAAACAAATTTGAAGGTAATTTCTTCCAGATTAAATATATCTCCTTTTTTTGCTTTATAGTTATATTTATGATTCATTATGGCCAATTTTTAAAGTGCTTATACTGAAATTGAAGGGATTTTACTTAAGACTCTGGCAACTATGTGACCTTGGAAAATACCCTTCCTGTTTCTAGGCCAATATGTAAATTGAATAGTTTAACCAAATAATCTTCCATCTCTAAATGATGTGATCTTATACTCTTAGGCAAATTTGTCCTTTTTGCCCCTTTAATCTTAAATGGCAATTTATAAATTTCACTTTAATTTTTATTTTTTTCTCCACACAATTTTAGAGTTAATTCTTATGAACGTTATTAGAAATCAAGAAAGTAGACCCTATGAAGAAGGAGTTAAATCTATGCCTTTTTCTTGTTAAGTAATCTAGATGGATAGAAATACAAGAAATGCTATTATTAACTCCAATGCACAGCCCATCCATCCATCCATCCACAATGCTCCATCTTCAGGAATGGCCTTAGACAAAATGCCATATTAGATGGGAAGAACCTCCAGAGCACATTGCAACGTTTTTCATCTTTGTACCTCAGCATCTACAGCATTGTAGATGTTTAATTCATTCAATTTTCCTGTATAGTAGGTGATGTGATTTCCCCCATTAAGTCACCTTGAAAGGTTAGGGATCTATGGCAATGATGCATTCTTACTATTAATTCTTTGAAGTGGGGAATGAAGAGGACAGTGTACGTGGATTTAGTTCCCATCTTAACCATTTCTTTGATATGAGAAAATCTTTCATTTCATTCTTTTTGAAATGGAGATGATAATTCTTGCCAGCTACCTTGTGGATATTCTGAGGATTCATTAGGTAGCATTTGTAAGCTTTGAGATCCCCAGATGAAAGGCTGTATTTAAGCATGCACGCCATTATATGATTAACTGGGTTTGGCACTCATACAGTCAATTTCCCAATCCAGAGCAGCTCTACATGGCCAATTCTAAATTATGCTTAATGGCATCTTTCAATTACCTGTAAGCTTGATGTGTGCATATAAAATGATTTTATTGATATCTTTTGTTTATACAATACCTTTGTTCCAAATCTGTTGCTGTCTGCTACCCTCACCCAGAAAGCTACCCCATTATAACCAAAAATTAAAGAGCAGGGGAAATAGCAGTTTGTTAAAACCAACACATCAATAAAATCTAACTTTATAAACAGTGTTCTACTTCCATGTCCTCCCACCTCTGCAAAGGAGAGAGAGAAGCACGTTCTCATTTTTCCTCTGTGGGGACCAAGGATAATTCTTATAAACAGATACTGTTCAATTTTGATGTTTCTTGTTGTTCTTTCCATTTACATTGTTATAGTCACAGTGTATCATGTTTTCTTGGTTCTGCTTGCTTTGCTCTGGATCATTTCTTCTTATTCTTTTCAAGTCTCCCTGTATACTTCTTATTAACCATGTCTTAAGGTTTTTTGCTACCACAAAAAAATGATGCTATAAAATGTTGATGTATATCATTGACTACCTATACTCCTAGTAGTGGAATCTCTGGGTCAGAGGGTAAAAAACATCTTGATAATTGAGTAATTTCAAATTTCTTTACATAGTGGTTAGATTGAATGCATCCAAGAGTCCATTTGTATGCCTAAAATTTCTATAAAATTGACTATTCTCGTCTTTTGTCATATTTGTTTATTTCGGAGATTTGAGATGAAACCTCAGAAGAGTTGTTTTGATTTCCATTCCCCTCGCTATTATAATTTGTAGCAATCTTACATAAAATTGTTAGTATTTTTCAATTCTTTTTTGGAGAATTGTTTGCTAATTTACTTTGGCCACTAATTATTACTTGGCCACTTATTGAAAGGTTTTTGGAAAGGCTTTTGGTTTATGTATTTGTGTCAATTCCCAATCTGTATATGGATAGTAGATACATATCAGAGATAAAGGATGAAATTTTTTTCAATCTCCCTACTTTGCTTCTTAGTCTCAATGTATTCACTCTATTAATGAAAAAGCAATTCAATTTCATGTAACTGAAATCATCTTTTATCCATCGATAGATTCTTTGTTTATTTAACAATTCCTTCTTTACTTAATACTTCTCCTCCGAAGTGAATTCTTAGCCAAACAAAAGTTAGTAGCAGCCAAAAGCCATTCTCCAGTATATAGAGTCAGAAATAGTTCTCAAAAAATTGCAAAGTATCTTCAATTATACGAAAGACTGCTCCAAATTACTGGTAATAAGAAAAATACAAATCGAAATAGGCTTGAGGTTTCACTTCATGCCTGTAAGTTGACAAAGACGAGAGTTGTGGAAAGGTCCATTAATGCATTTTTAGTAGATCTTCAAACTAGTCCAGCCATTCTGGAAAGTAATTTAAAATATGAAGAGAGTGACTAAAATATCTATAACCCTCAACTCAGTGGTTTTGCTGCTAAGCATATTAATAAATCAATATTTACTGAGTATATATGGCAGATAACGTGTTAGGTACTGGGAATACAAAGTCAGTGAATGTAATAAGTCTTTCCCTCAAGGAATTTATATCCTGTTGTGGGAGACAAGAAACAATATGTGTTTGGGTATGTGTATAAATATTTTCTTTGAATAAACACATAGAGAATAAATACAAAAAGTATAAGATAATTTAAGAGGAAGGATACCAGTAGTTGGGAAGTGCAAAAAGTTTCATGTAGCAGGTATGGTCTTTGGGCTATATTTTGAAGACAGGGCATTTTGTGGGGTGGAGTTGAGGAAGAGGTGAACTTGAGGCATAGGGAAGAGCCAGTTCGAAGGTACAGACACAGGAGATAGAATATTGCATGTGAGGAACAAAAAGAAGGCCAGTTTAAATAAAGAGTTCAAGCTTCAACGTACTTCAGAAAAGTAACTACACTTCTGATGATGCAGAAATTAGGAGCTGAGAGGTTGTACTAAATGAGAGGGATCTTTGTGTGCCTCAGTCCCCTTCACTTGGAAATTAGGCCCTAAAGATGGCACTGAGTATGAATCCAACCACACCTCCAAGGAACCCATCATGACAGTACATCTTCAGATTCATAGAGCCAAAGCCAAAAGAGGGACTGCTCTTAAAGGGCATCATTTTCATCCGAGATTCATATTTTCATAGGGACAAAGGAAAACTTTCATCCAGAAAATCAAGACAGTTTAGATCTCAGGGCAAGAGTTCTAGAGTCCAGAGGGTTGTGTCCCCAAGGAAAGGTCTCCAAAAGTCCAGTGGTTCAGTGCAGCAGCAGGCAGGGGACTGGAAATAACATGTCAATGTGGGAAAGCCTCGTTCAGGTCGCATTCCAGTTTTCTCTATAGTAAATGTAACACTGAGTTCGGGACAGAGGAATATCTGTATTATTGTTGTTACCAATATCCCTTTTTTCCCTCAAAATTTCTTACTGCCTCCACATCTACCACATACCAGAAAGAGGTCAATGTCAAAAAGAAAGGAAACATATCTACCAAAATATTTACATTTTTGTGGTATCAAAGAGAAGAGGCCTTTTAATTGGGACTGGCTAAACCAATGTTCCATGAATATAACGAAATGTTACTGTACTGTAAGAAATTATGAATAAGATGAATACAAAGAGGTTTGGAAAGCATTATATGAATTGATACAAAGCAAACAAAACAAAGAAAATATTATACACAATGATTGCAACATTTTAAATGGAGAGAACTACAACCTCTCCAAAATGAAACTGAATGCAGTGAAATTTTCATGATCATTTTTGTATCCAAAGAAGACTATGAGAAGATACTTTTCCCCTTATCTTTTCAGGGGTAGGGAAGCTACCAGTAGAAACATCAAATACATTGTTAGATTTTTTTTTATGCATTGGTTAGTTTGGCTGAATTTTTTGCAATTATTTTAAGTAACTAAAAATAATTTTTAAAGTTATTTTTAATAACAGAAGACTTTTGAGACAATGTAGGGGGAGAGGAGACAGTAGAAAATATGGGTGACATAATAAGAATTCTCCATTCAAGCCATATCTGTGAAAGATGCCTAATCAGATTATCTTCTAATTTTTTGTGGTGTGATCTTTACTATCCAGGTTACATATACATTTTGAGATTATGGTATATAATGTATATTTTTTTATCTAAATCTTTTTTCTACCAAACCTTTTTCCATTTATTCTACCAATTCTTTTCAAATAGGGGGCTCCTACTCAAGTATTCTTATCTTTCTCTCTTCCTCAGTTTTTTGAATGCTTTTTGTTAGTCAAATCAGTCAGAAAACATTTGTTAAACTCCTACTTTTTGTCAGGCACAGGTAATACAAAGAAAGGCAAAAGATGGTCCCAACCCTTGAGGAGCTCACACTTTAATGAGAGAAACAATATACAAGCAATTATGTACAAGCAAGCTACATACAGGATTAATGGGAAATAATCAAGAAAGCAAGGCACTAGAATTAAGAAGGATTGGGAAAAGCTTCCTGAGAAAAATGGGATTTTAGCTGGGACTTGAAAGAAGCCAAGAGGCAGAGATCAGGGATGGGGTGACAGTCGAGAAACAGAAGGCTGGTATCACTAGATCAAAGAAAATATTGAAGGGGTGGAGGTGGTGTAAAAAATAAGAAACTGGAAAGGTAGGGAGGATGGGGTTGGTTATGAAGGACTTTGACACAGAGGACTTTGCATTTGATCCTGGAAGTTATAGTAAACCATTAGTGTTATTGAGTAGGAAGGTGGCATGGTAAGACCTGTTTCATGAAAATCACTTTGGCAGCTGAGCAGAGGATGAACTGGAATGGAAAGAGATTCATGGCACACAGAGCTGCCAATATACTAGTGCAATAGTCCAGGCATAAAGAGATGTGGGACTGCACCGGGGTGGTATCTGTATTTGCAATAGTAAAATTGACAGACCTTGGCAGGAAACAGAATGTGGAAAGTAAGAAAAAATGAAGAGTTGAAGATGATACTGAGTTTGCGAGCCTGGGCAACTAGGAAGATAGTGGTACCCTCAACACTAATAGTGAAGTTTGGAAACTGGGGAGGTTTTGAATTGAAAGATTATGAGTTCAGTTTTAGACACGTTGAGTGTAAGATGTCTAATAAGCAGTTGAACATATGAGACTGGAGGTCAGCAGGGAGACTAAAGCTGTATGAGTAGATAAGAATCATCATCACAGAGATGATGATAATTGAATCCATGGGAACTGAAGAGATCAATAAGTCAAATAGCATAGAGGGAGAAGAAAAGGGGACCCAGGACAGAACCCCGTGGGACAACCATGATCAACAAGTGTGACTTAGAGAAAGATTCAACAAAGGAAACTGAGGTGCATTAGATAGGTAGCAGGAGAACCAGGAGAGAGAATTATACCTAAAATCTAGAGATAAAGGAGAATCGAGATCAACAGTATCAAAGGCTGTAATTTTCTCCTAAAGGATAAGAATTATCAGTTCAGTTTTGGACATGTTGAGTTTACAGTATTTATCATACATCCATTTCAATATGTCTAATAGACAATTTGGTTGTTGAGTTTCTGATCTATCTCAATCTAGAAAATTTCATGGATCTACTTTTCTATTTTTAAACAAACTCCAAGTAAATTTGATGATTACTGTTTTATAACATACTTTGACATGTACAAAAGGGAAGGTATGGTTCCCTTTTCATTCCTACATTTTTTCTGTATTTCTCTTGAAATTCTAGTCTTTTTTTAAACTCCAAATGAATTATTTTGTCTAACTTTATAAAATATCTCACTGTTAGTTTAAATAATATGCCACTAAATCTGGAAGAATGGTCATTTTTTTTATTATATTGATATGGTACAGCAATTAGTAATGAATATCCTTCTAGTTAGTTAAACCATTCTTTAAAAATATTAATCATATCTATTCTAATCTTGAGTTATGACTTGGTAGATTGATTCATATACTCTATGCATTTTGTACTTATTTTGAATATTAATTCCCTTTCTATATTGTCTTGTGGATTTTGTTATTGGTAGATAAAAATGCTACTGAGTTTTTCACATTTATTTTGTTACCTGTCACTTTACTGAAGCTATTCAATTTCTGAATTAGTCTTTTTGATGATTAACTGGATTTTGTCCTTTTTTTTCCATTAAAGTAAACCATCATTGAAATGTGCCATTGGAAAATAGAGGTAAATGTTTTCTCTTTGTCTTTACCTATATTTATGCCTTTCATTTCTTTCTCTTATGTTATATCTGTTGCTAACATTTTCTCATATTACAATTGGGATTTTAATTTTTGTTGTGTCTGATAGCACACTTGTAACTTCTGCTCTATTGTATTATTTTTTAGGCATAGTAAATCTTGTTCCAGCCTCTCATTTTCATTCTACATTGTATAATTGTTTTTACATGGTTTTTTGTATATAAAATATTGTTGGACCCTCTTGGTCATTCTCTTAACACTTTTTAATAGGTTGTTTAATAAAGTTATTACTAGTATTTGTGCTGTTCATTTATTTCTTTTGTATTTTGTCCTTGTAATTAATTTTGCTTATATTACTTGGAGATTCAAATTTAACACTCTCTTCTTCCCTTGCTTCCATTTGCCTATCCTATTCAAAGATCTTTGAATTTACCTACACTCTGGGTTTCTCTTTACTTTGTTTATGTATTTCTCCCACTTTCCTCATTAAGCTAAGAGTGACTAGCCTGAAATGTTCTCTACTCTTCCAACCTTTTCTTGTTTTTAATGACTTCTTTTACTATGCTCTTTTAAAAGATGTGTTCCTTTTTTTGTGTGCTCATTATTTCTCTTCCCTTCAAGTCTAATATTGAATTTATTTTCTGTTCCTTTTTAGTTTGTTCTCTTAGTGTCCCTAAGTGGGACTAAAGCTTTTGAAATATTAAATTCAAGCTCCCTCTTTATCTAATGTCTGTTATTGTCTTTGTAGACTTTGCCTCAATCTCCTTTTTTGCCCTGCTGTGCTTCACTCTAAGAATAGTTCATGAGGGGAGCAATTTCAGGTGAGAGCAGTACTACCTAGCCTTTACCTTCCCTTCTCTCATTCAGAGTTTTCATCCCCAAAGCTATATAATTCTTCCAGAAATGTATATATATATATATATATATATACATATATATATTTATATACATATAAATACATACACACACACACATAAATATGTGTGTGTGAATGTGTTTTTAACAACCTTTAAATCACCAGTAAATTCCCATTATTCTAAACTTGAGTGTCCATACATACAACTTGTGGTTCTTCAGTGGTATGTATTTTTAAAATTCTAATTGTGGTTTTCCCCTTTTTTATAGGGTCCTGGTTTTACTGGCGTTGCTGAAACTTGAGCTACAACATCTACTGAAGGTAGAGCTACTGTCGATTTGCCTTGAAGAAAGTGGACATCTTGGGGAATGTTACATAAGCTCTCTGCTGTGCGTACAGTCTTTAAAGAAGTACTTGAATCAAAGCAATGGCAAATGCCCCTCCTCCACTCAATAATTCCTTCCATGAAAATGGGACTTTGTCACTTCATTACAACTATGTAGGAAAACTGAAAGAGAGATTAAAGGACAATGAAGGCAATGAGCTGACAGATGTTATTTTCCTAGTCATCTGCAGCTTCATTGTCCTGGAGAACTTGATGGTTTTGATTGCCATTTGGAAAAACAACAAATTTCACAACCGCATGTACTTTTTCATTGGTAACCTTGCTCTTTGTGACCTGTTGGCTGGCATAGTTTACAAAGTAAACATCCTGATGTCTGGAAAGAAAACCTTGAGCCTGTCGTTAACAGTCTGGTTTCTGCGGGAAGGCAGTATGTTCATTGCGCTCAGTGCTTCTACTTGTAGTTTATTAGCCATAGCCATCGAAAGACACCTGACTATGATTAAAATGAGGCCTTATGATGCCAATAAGAAGTATCGGGTATTTCTCCTCATTGGGATGTGCTGGCTTATTTCCTTTTCCCTGGGCGCCTTACCCATCCTGGGGTGGAACTGCCTTGACAACCTCCCTGACTGCTCTACGATTTTGCCCCTCTATTCCAAGAAGTATATTGCATTTTGCATCAGTATCTTCATAACTATTCTTGTGACAATTGTGATTCTTTATGCACGCATTTACATCTTGGTGAAGTCCAGCAGCCGTAAAGTCACCAATCACAACAACTCAGAAAGGTCCATGGCCCTGCTTAGGACAGTGGTGATTGTGGTCAGCATTTTTATTGCCTGCTGGTCTCCACTGTTTATCCTCTTTCTCATTGATGTTGCCTGTGAAGTTAAAGAGTGTGCTGTTCTCTATAAGGCCCCATGGTTCATTGCCCTAGCTGTTCTCAACTCTGCCATGAATCCTGTTATCTACACCCTGGCCAGCAAAGAAATGCGGAGAGCTTTCTTTCGCCTTGTTTGTAACTGCTTGGTGAGAAACAAAGCCACTCGGTCTGTGCCCAGTCAGCCGGCTCTGGATCAAAGTCGGAGTAAGTCAGGCAGCAGTCACAATGGGAACAACGTGCCAAAGCCAAAGGAAGACTTCCCACAAATCAACGCTCCCTCAAGCATCATCGAAAAGACCGAATCTCTATACAATGGGATTTTTTGCCAGTGAAGCATCTGCTTGGAGAAAAGAACAGAAAGAAACTCTTTCTAATTTCTGCGACTTAAATTAAAGGGGGACACACTCTCCGGCTATTGGACCAAGTCTCTATTTATTGCATGAATTCCTTCAATTCCGTGTCTTTGAAAGTCCTGACACAGGAAAATTCGCTTTCTTATAGCCAAAGCCTATAGGCTACGGGTGTATGTACATTAAGGAGTAGGTTCTATACTATTGACAATCTAGCCAAATATAGTCAATGTCAGTATTAGCATCACCCTCAAGGTTCTTCCAGCTTTAATGAACACTGCAGACAACAGTGGAAACCATACTCTCTGCTGCGCTGCACGGTGCGTTATCACCTGGAGACAACCTCATTGTACTGCATAACGTACAGGGCATTTCTTGGTTTGCCTCCAGCTGTTGTTTTCATAACATCATACTATACTTGCTCCATAAAGTATAACTGCTTGTGTTTGTACATTAATACATTAAATAGCAATTGCATTATAAAAGTTTACATTATGATACATATAATAACGTAGCACGTAGTGTTTGTTATGAAGCAGGCCATACAAGAGTACTGCCCGTATAAATAGTATGTATGACTATCTACATAGGAAGAAATAATTGTGAATTTAGCTGGCAAGTCCCAGTTTATAAAGTGCCAGAGATTAGAAATCATCAAAAAAGCAGCTGTTTATCTGGTCTCTCAGACCTCATTTGGAGGCTGGGGAGCACAGGGGATAGCGCTCTCGACCTAGAATCAGGATCAACTGTTCAAATCCAGCCTCAGATACTTACTATCTGTGTGACCCTGGGAAAGTCACAGCCTCTGTCTGACCCAGTTTCCTCATCTGTAGAATGGGGATAATATAGCACCTAGCTCCAAAAGTTGTTGTGAGGATCAAATGAGATGACATTTGTGAAGTGCTTTGCAATCTTTTGTTGCTATGAAAATGCTAGCTTATCCTCTTGATAGTTTGGTCAAGCCTAAGCCTGGTGATCCACTTGTTGGAAGGTACAGGAAGAACATAATATGGTTCTAGGATTATTTTAGGGCATAATGTCCTTGCCAGGGCAAGCCCAGAGGTAAATCCAGAATAAACAAGGGCTGCGTAGGAACACATCCAAACAATATAAGAGTTTTGAAATCAGGATAGAGGCAGGTATAAATTAGTCTATATATCTCCCATACACCTTTGTGAGACCATTTCAGAACAGAATGGAGCCAGTTGCTAAGAGCATGAGGACAGACAATTCCATATCTGAAAACCACCAAGACAATATGACATCTGAGCACCCATTATTGTCAAGGTAGACAAAATTCGATATGTGTGGCTCTGAACATAATTCCATAGCAAAGTGTGATAGCCACAAATAGTGGTTGTTATTTAATCTAATGTCAGGTTGAAAAAATGTGACTGGACAGTTTCTATATGAATTAAATGTGTATTTTACCAAGAAGTAATTATTGTTTTGACATGTTGAGCTATATGTCTGTTTGTCTTATAAAGGAATTCTTTTTTAAATGCTTCCATTATTTCCTAGTGATTTTCCATGTAAAAAGAATTTATTTTCCATGTAAAAAGAAAAATAAAATACTGAGTATCTATTCAGTAGGTCATATTAGTATGAAGTCAGAGTTAACATGTTTTATAGGTTTGGGGGGGTAGGGCAGGCAGAACAGAAGACATGGTTGGCCTACTGTGGCTTCCACTGCAGAAAGGCTCTCCATGTAAGAGCAGCAACTCACCTGTCTTAGAGACATGCCTGGGAGGGAGGATTGAGATTCTAAGTGAGAGGCCTGTGGTTACACAGGCAAGTCAGAGTCTGATATGTCATAATTTAAATTTTTTATCCTTGATTCAAAGCCAGCATTTCATATCCATTATGCCACATTTTCTCCCCATCAAACTTAAGGCTTTTTTTTAAGTGTTGACTTTTGCTTATTCTGACAACTCTACAAAGTTAACTGTGTAAAAAAAAATTCTATATGTTCATGGTATGTAAGGTATTTATTAGCAAAATATTTCCTAAGTGCATTGATTTTTTAAGTTTTACTTAGAAAATAAAGACCTGTTTGTGAAGGAGACCCACTGGCATTTTCACATTTATTTTCCAAACCATAAAATATAGAGGTTTTTTTTTTTAATTACAAAACATTACCACTACATAAAGGATTTACTGAAATTAAATATTCCATGATGTGTATTTTCAATATTGAGTATCTAGTAGGAGACAAGCAAGAACACATGTAATGAGAGTGCAAAGGTTTACTGATCTATCTGCAGTTGTTTAATGAAATGGCTGTGAGTCTTTACAGAGGTAATGCTCTACATTCAAACCAGGGATCCCTCTTGTGCAGTCTGATAGGAGCAGCACTTTATAACAAACTGACCTTCTTCAGGAGACTTCTAAGTACTTTGGGATCCCTCCCCCTGACGTGTTAGGCAACCGTCCATCACTGTGCTTAGAAAATAGCCTTCCAGCTTCCCAGACGAGCAAACCATCTTTACGTAAAGCTACTTGGCTCAGTGCTCCCAACTTTCAACGGAATTTGCATTTGTTTTAGTCACACAGGAGTCTGAAAACTGCAAATGTTGCTCCTAAATCTCAAGCAGGCTCTACGGCAAACGAGTGAAAAATCCGAGCCTGGTCTTTGATAGCTTTTTTCAGCAGTGCCCAATTGTTATTTTATAAGTAAATAAACTTGTGAAGGTCCTTTGCCTCCATGAAAAAGGTCTATATGGATTTGCAAACCCACTTCCAACCCCTGAACATTGTCCTTAGTCTTTATGCTGAGTAGGAACATGGGCTAATTGTTGAGAAAGCCCTCGTCAGAGAGCCTGGATCCGTTTTATCCTTTCTTCAGCTGAGGGGACAACAATGAGTTTGAGTTTGCTCTGAGAGCTAAACTCCAGGAGACCAGAGTTCTAATCAAATCAACTATGTGAAAGGCACGATGCTAAGCACTGGAGATAAAAATACCCGCAAAAAGAGGCAGTTCTTATATTCAAGGAGGTTATCTTTTAATGGGGAAAAACAGCACACAAGAGGGAGCTGAAAAGCAGGGGTAATGAATGGGGTTAGAGAAGGGGGAGGCAGAGTAGTAAAGTCTCAGCAGTGAAAGATGGCTGCTCTGAGCCCCTCGCCATGGAAGTGGCAGGAGGAACTAACTGGTGGAAGAAGAAGTTTGCAGGGAGATAAGGGGGTTTTTCCCCTAATTTTGACCTTGTAGTTTCTAGGATTGTAACTAACTTAGAGAAAATCACTTTAGTTCTTTGGCCCTCAGGTTTCTTATCTACAAAACTTCTTAACTACAAAAACTTTACACAGAGTAAAGTACATGACCTGATAAATCCTTTTAGCTCTGTCACAGAATCACAAATTCTGAAAATTAGAAGGGACATCAGAAGCCATCTAGTCCAACTAGTAACTTCAATGGTAATTCATTTTTAACAGTTCATAGGATAATTTATTTTGAGTTGGAGGGAGCCCTAGAAGTCATTGAGATCAATCCCTTCATTTTACGAATGAGGAAACTAAGATCCAGACAAATGAACTGCTTAAGGTCATATAGGTAGTAAGTAGCAAAGCTGGGATTTGAACCCTGGTCCTCTGACCAAATTTAGCCCTCTTTCCACTGCATTGTGGTACATACTATAATTATTTCTCCTAATACTCTATTATTCATTTTTAGGTATTTGTTTATTGAGAGATATATAACAGTCAAACAATAGGTCACAACATCCAGTGAACACAACTTTGCTTTCTCTGATGCATACAGATTGTATCTTTTAATGTATATAATAAATTCAAGATGTTAGTGTTGAAGCTGGGCTGCTTTCCTATCCCTCTGTGAGCATCCTTCTGTTCTCTTGTACATTTCAAGTGCTTCAATAACATTCCCTTTTTTTTTCTAGCTTCACTATCACTAGCTCCTCCTCCCTTCAAATCCCCCTCCTATTTTTTAAACTGCCCTTAAACCTAGTCAATCAAAATAAACTTACACACTAATTGAGTCAGCCTGAACATGTATGCCTCTTTCTGCACTTCTGGTTGATCACTTCCCTTTCCAGAGGTGGATAGTATAATTCATTATCAATCCTCTGGAATCATGTCCTAAATGCCTTTTTAAAGTATATCAAAGTTTAGCTACTTATTATGGGCAAGAAAAATCAGAGAATGATGTAGAGTATAATTATAACTGCATGGGTATAGGTGAACTGGACTGAATCATTTAAATGTTGGGTGTGCCCTAGCTGATTTCTAAGATTATGCCACATAGAAGAAACTAGAAATATCAGTTTTTCTGTGGTTAAAGTCCCCGTGCAAATTCTACCAATCAAATGTACTGTTCTTGTTCTCATTTGCGTAGGGTTACGTAGACCCTGGTGACTTCCCTATTCTGTAACTGGCAGAAATTGTTCTAAGGTGGAGTTAGTTGACCAGTGAATAGCCCATCTGTTAGAGACATTGACACATCTCCTCCTAGCACAAGGAGAAAGTCAAAATTCACACTGTAAGAAAAAAAGACAAAAGAATACATCAGACCTTGGCTATTCTGCTTTCAGAGGAAATGCAAAAGTAGCCATCTGAAAGAAAGATTTCACTAGTTACTTTATTGCCAATGGTCATACAGTTAAATTCATTTAAATATTTAAACATTTTAGGAAACATTTTTTTTTAAATGTCAATGTTTTTGAGTTGTTATGTTTCAAAGAAATTTAACAAGACAACATTTTATAGAAAGTCTATCACTGAATTATTAGTACCATACTTTAGGTCTCTATTGACAGTTATAAATTCAAACACCCAGATGTTTCATGGTTAAAGGTGAATACCTGAAGGAGTGCTACATAATCAGAAATACCACTATTCTATTAAAGACATATTTTCCAATAGTCAATTATAATTAAAAGTGAAGTAGTATCTAAAAATTTGTCAATTTCAACAATTGTGTTATATAAATGGTATACTAGTTATATATATGAGATTTAAAATGATATACTATAAATTCTACTCTACAATCATGACATAAAAGCTGTAAGTTGTAAAGTCATTAAGAATTAGATCGACATTCTGATCAAGTATTAGTGAAACTGTTGTAGTAAGAATTTGTTTCATCAATGAATCTTTTTTTTTCTTTAACCTCAGATCATTAAAATAATGGCTAAATAATCACTGAGTCTATCATTCCTCATAAAGCAAACACAATTTGGGAACACACAAGTCAGCTTTATACTTCCAGTGTTCATGGATTTTCTAAAAAGCCAATTCTGCTTCAAGATCAGAGTAGAAGAATAAAAAGTGTCAAAAGCTAAAGAATTAAAGAATTCCACAATAATTCTTTTTATTATAATATTTAAAGGAAAAAAGGTAAACTATTTCCACATAGCATTCATGTGTCAGTATAAACAATTTTCCATCTAAAATGCTTTAACAAATATCTTCATGTTAAATTTACTTCAAATTTTCCTTTCAAATATAAATTTAAAACCCTAAATGTTAATATCATACTTATTTGTAAAACCAGGAAACATTCCTTTACTAAGACATTTGCTGACCAAAATATGTCTCAAATTCAAGGTTACATGAACACTTTACTCACAACAAATAGCTGGTATGGATATTCATTTCCATAAGGCAGTAAATTATTTGTCCAATAACCTTGTCATTTTTTACCAGTTTATGAAGAACAAAAACATTAATTGTATTCTTAGATATTTCTGAGTCACTTAATTGCCCTGCAGGAACAAAAGCCAATAAAATTTCTAAGTACGTATGTTCCATCTGGAGCAGGTCACGGAGGAAAGAAGAAACGCAAACAGAAATCTAGTATTTCTAAACTTGAAAAACTTATGCATTTCAAATGACAGTGTCTTACACACCAGTAGGTAGCCACGCTATTACTAGAGAACCAAGGGATTGGGCTACCTGGAAAAAAAAGAGTTAGGAGCACTACAAAGAAAGGAGTGAAGTAAGAAATTGGACAATAAGTGAAAGTATAAACATCAAGATAAAAAAAATTGACTAAGATGATTGGAATAGAAAGGAGAACTTTAGAAAAGCAAGAATTTAAGTACTTGCCCCAAAAAGACATAAACACATACACGTACTTTCACATATAGGTTGATATTGATAGCCATGGTGTCCACTTTGTCCTGGGTATCATAGAGTACAGATGGCTTCTTTACACATTAAAACCTAATTATGAGCAACTACATGAACTGAGATGGTGGGGTTGGGAGGAAGGTACTGAATTCCCCCTCCCTTATACTTAATACCTTGCGATTATGTTCCAAGTTATCTGCGATTCCAGTCATTAAGAGGAAGTGGAAGTTCCAAATGTTTGCTTAGTGCCACATGTCATTACATATTAGTTCAGAAACCCTGGAATTTGCACCTCTTAATTCCAACCTTTGAATGTTAAATTTCTACCACTTTGGTTTTGCCCTTCAGCTGGTTTCTTCTGAAGAAGTCAAGCTCATTTAGAAAATAAAGCACAAAATACTAATTGTTTATTTTCATTGTCCATCCAATTATCCATGGTATAAATCTCTCTAAGTATGGACATCTTGAATTACTCTTCCCTGCCTACTTTATACCTTTCAACCACATTTCCATTATGTACAATATCATCAGTTAGTGTGCACTAGTAAGTACATATGGAGATACAGGTGTTATACCTAAAATACTTATATTTATTTTGCTTCTAATGCACAAATATAGATCAGCCCTCAATTAAAACCATTGGATGATAGTTTGGACCTTCTCTTTATTCATTAAATTTCAATCCAACTAAGAAATATATAATGTAATACCATATGCCACAACTCCATACTCTTTCTCCTTTTCCCTTTTCTTGTTTCATCTTTCATTCTCTGTATATCCTTGCTCTTTCCTCCTTTCCCCTGAAACCATAACTATCATGAGAGGAACAAGGCTTTTGTACCAGGATGTTGGCATCCATTTAGGTGTGCTTCAACCAGGGAGAAGGTAGAGGTCCTTTGTCCCTTTGCAAATAGCGCCCCTGCACCTTTATGGTCTGCTACTTGCCTTGCTATGTGTCACAAAAGTTCCTGAGATACCACCCACAGGGTCACAGCATCTTGGTATCTCTTTCCATCATCCTGCTTTCACACCCACAACCCTAACAGTGCAACAGTGTGGATTCTACAGACCATCTTTCAACTTGACTTTACCAGATGTCATACTGTACTTTGTAAAAGCTGACACCACCCTTCAAGTGAATTTGCCCTGGAGGGTAGAGTCAAGATGGTGGAGTAACAACAACAAGAAATTTTCTCCCTGCTCCCACAACTCTTCCAAATACATCTAGAAAAGATAACAGACCAAATACTGATCAGGAAATCCAGGAAAAAAAAACAGTCACAGTGAGTTACTTTTTTTAACCCAGTTCAGCATAGAGAGAAAGACAGGGTGATCGTAGACACTGAAGACACTGAAGACACTGGTCAGACAAATGCTATGAAGAGAGCACAGAGAGAGGCTCGCACCATGGTAAGATAAGAAGCAGGCTCATATCCACCACTGAAATGCCTACACTAGTATAAGGTACAAAAACAGGTGCCAACTGGCAACCCTGTCACACTACACGATCAGTTCCTGGTCACAGATCCACAGTAGACAGAGGAGAGAGCCTGAACTTTGGAGTAGTATTCCATGGTTAGTAATCATGGGCTGTGGACCTAACAAGGAGAAAATTCAGAAACAAGCAATAACTGTGTGCATCAGACTCCAGGCACAGAGAGAGTTCTTAAAGTTTTGTTGTTTCTCCATTCTAATCTGGCTGATAATGCCTGCTTCTAGTAACCTCTAGTGAAACTCCAAAGGAGGCAAGCCTATAGGTCAGTTGCTTAGTGACAAACCCAGATCTGGACCTTGCAGAACTTAGTACAGTATAATAGCAATCAGACTTTGTCCCAAATTAGGCCACTTTAGGAGTACTGAGAGCTTGCTGGTCCCCAACATGGATTGTCAATGTGATCCTGGAATAATACAACTCTCAAAACCCCCAGAAAAGTAGCAGCAGGAACAGCCTACATATTTTCCCCAGAATTGTGCAGATCCTAGCTCTAACATGAAGTCCAAAGTCAGGCTGAAAGAACTGATACGGGGAAAAAGAATCCCTACCATAAAAAGTCATTATGATGACAAGGACAAAAAACCAGAAGAGGATGACTCCCAAAACATCCATGAGCAAGATTTCAAAGAAAAACACCACTTGGAGACAAATTCAGTTAGAATTTTTGGAAGAAATGAGCAAGAGGGTTTTTGATAAATGGAATGTGAGTGCTAGGGGAAAAATGGGGGTTGGGAAAAGGGAAGCTGAGAGATATGAAAGAAGTCATGGAAAAGGGAGCTGACAGCTTAACACAAAAGATAGAAAACATTACCTAAGCAACAAACTCCTTGAAAATTAGAATGGATCAAACAGAAGCTAATGACTCCATGAGGTAATAATAAATATTAAAGAAAAGTCTGAAACAAATAGAAGAAAATGTAAACCACTTATCTCATAACAAAACACAACTGACCTAGAAAACAGATTAAGGAGAGATAATTAAAGAACAATTAGAGTATCTGAAAGCCATGATCAAAAAAAAAAGGGCCTAGAAATCATGTTTCAAGAAATCATAAAAGAAAACAGTTCCAATCTCTTAGAACCAGAGCACAATATAGGAAGGGGGGGGTAAGAATTAGTCACCTCATGAAAGAAAACACAAAATGAAAATTCCTAGGAATGTCGTAGCCAAAATTCAGAGCTTCCAGATCTGATTAAAAATACTTGAAAGCAGCCAAAAAGAAAGAAGTCAAGTATCAGAGAGCTATTTGGGATCACACACAATTTAGCAGACACCCCTATAAAAGAAAAGAAATCTTGGAATACTATATTACAGAAAGCAAAGGATACAAGATTAATTTACTCAAAAAACTAAGTATAATCCTACAGGGGAGGAAATATATCTTTAGTGAAATGGAGGGCTTTCAAGCATTCTTGATGAAAAAACTGGAGTGGAGTAGAAATTGAATTATATGCACAAAAATATAAAGAGATCAACATGAATAAGCAATTATCCTCAAATAAGGATAAACTGTTGACATTTTAATATGGGAACATGATGCACTTATTTCCTCAGAACTCTATAATCATGAGGGGTCCTAGAAGGAGTATAATTTAAGGGCCTGGGAGATACTTTTGATTATCTTAAAAGAAGAATGAAAAAGGAGGGGAAGAAGAACTGGGGGTGGGGAAAGAGAGAGAAGGATTAAGGAAAAGTATCTCTTATAATCAGTGTGAAAGTAAAAGCCTACACAGACAAGAATGAAGGGAGAACTGGCTGTCACTTGGATCTCACTCTCATCTCAAGTGGTGAAAGAAGGGAAGAAAACACATTTAGTTGAGTGCACAAATATACTTTATTCAACAAGGAAACAAGAGGGAAAGTAGAGAAGAAAAGGGGGAGAATAAGAGGAAGGGTAGACTAAGAGAGGGACTAGTTCTATCTAAAACAAACTCTAAAGATGCTCAAAAATATCCACAGGTCATTTTGCAGTGGTAAAGAATTGGAAACTGGTGGAGTAAGGGAGATCCATCAATTGGGGAATGGATGAACAAAATATGGTATATAAATGGGACAGAACATTTTTTGTGTTATAAGAAATTATGGTGAATATTTCAGAAAAAAACTGGGAAGACCTTATTAACTGATGCAGAGAGCAATTAGCAGAAAAAGAAGAGCAGTTTATAAAAATAACCAATCTTGAAGGACTTATGAAGTCTGATAAACATGATGATCAATCATGATTCCAGAGGACTCATGATGAAACATATTACCAATCTGCTGATAGAGAGGCAAAGGATTCAATGCAAAATGATTTTTTTTTAACATGGCCAATACAAAAGTTTGTTTTGCTTGACTACACATTTGCAATGGGTGTTTTGTTTTTCTTTCTTTCTCAAATGTGAAAGGGAAAAGAAAAGGTGATTGCTGATTGAAAAAAAAATTCTTTAAATAAATGAAGTTGCCCTTTGTGCAAGAATTATTTGTTACAGTTGTCTTCTCCCCTCCATTTCCCTTCCCATCCCATTCCTTCTTCCTTCATTTGGTTTCCCTCTATCTCTTTCCTTTTTCCCTCTTTTTACCTCCTTCCTACTCTGTCTACCTCTTGAACAGCTCCCTCTCTTTCCCATTCTTTGTTCTCCCCTCTCTTCTCTTAATTTTAATCCTGTCCTCCCCCAATCCTCAGCATTTCTCTCTCTTCCTTGATATAAGCTCCCTATCTTCTGCTCCTTATCTTCTAAATGATACTGTGGAAAGAGTCTTGAACACTTTCAGGTCAATGGATGCCTGTTTGAATGCCAGTTCTATCACTCACTAGCTGCATGACCTTGATTAAGTCACTTAACTTCTGTTTCCTCAGTTGTAAAATGAGGATTTTGGACTAGATCAACTTTTATGTCTCTTCTAACAGTAAATCTATAGTCTTGTGATCCTAATCTTATCTACACTCTAGTCCTTCTACTCTCTACGAACTACTTCCCATCCTCTATTTCTATTTTTCAGGTGTCCAGTAAAAGCAGGTCTGTTGTATTTACACTCTTGAAGCTACTAGAATCTAGGGCTTTCCCTTTATAGTTGTTCTTACCATCTAGTAGCATAACTAAAAATGATGCTAACATCGAAGAAGCAAAGCTCCAAACATTGTGTGTAGACTAATTATATATACACATATATGCATAGATACATATATTTATTTATACATGAGTATATATATATATATATGTACATATATATATATATAATATAGTTAAATAGCTATCTCTATCTTTTGCTAATATGAGTGAGTGTATATATAGTTGAAATTCACAAATCCTGGCATGAAACTGCAAATTTCCTGGCAGCTAAAAATATATCCTAGTTTAAAACTGGGCAATTCTTACTTGCTAACTTTAAAATATGCATAAATATCATTGCAAATAAATTATGATTGACAGATGGAGTTTTATCTTCTTGTAATAATAGCATCGTTATAAAAGCTTATAAATATTCCGATTTTCAATTCATGGCATTGAGTCTGCTGTACATGATATTAGGGCTTATGAAAGCATAACCATAAAGAAGAAAACAGGAATATCTGTAAGACACAAGAAGTGGGTGAGTTTTGGCAGCCCCCATCTGTCAGCGCCACTTTTAGCATCCTTTCTAAGCACTTTATATTTCCGCTGCTTAATTTACTTCATTTTTACCAAATTTTCTAGCACTTCAAAAATGTCCTTTCTTGGACTCAAGTTTTTAGAAACAAAAGTGTTTCATATTTCAAACCTTTCTGAAATTGGAGGCTCTGATCTCTCATCCTAATGGATACAGCTCAACAAGCAAATGTTGGCTCAGATATGTTGAGTTAGCTGTTAACACTGCTCCTGGAAGGAAGGGAGGGAAAGCACAATAGTGGTCTATTTAAAATGTCTTTCTTAAAATACTGGCTTTTTATAGTAAAATCAGCACAAAGGATACATTAAAATAGTGCATGGTGAAGACCTTGAGGATTTTTAGGATAGATATATTCAAAGTTTAAGTAAGCTAAAGGCTCTCCATCAAAAACAAGAGTCAAAATCCAAAACTATGTCAATGGGTAAACATTGGGCCAAATTGTCCAAGAAAAAACATTGCTTTAAAAGAAAATGTAAGGCTTTGTTTTTATCCCTATTTTATTTCATCTTTTAATCTTTTAAAAACAAGATTTAGTTTCCATTTCTCCCCTACTCATGTGAGCTCTGAGTAGCTCCATTTCTGACGTGGCCCAGGTCTCTCCTCCATAAGTAATGTGACAGCCTTCCCCTCTCCTAGTCCCAGGGCTATAGCATTTATTAATGCTAAACTTAGGGCAGACACCCAATTGACCCAGCCCACTTTAACTCAGAACCACCAAGCTCAAGTAACAAAGCTACAGAAGTACACTACCTCATCAGTGATCTTATTAAATTCCACACGTACAAGATGGAGATGTGGCTAGACAACTAAAGTTTCTGTGAAAAGGATTTTGGGGTTTTAAAGGACTATACATTTAATATGAGTCAACAGTGTGAGATAATAGACAAAAGTACTAAGAGGCATAGTGTTGGGGTGGCTAGGTGGCCCAGGAGTCAGGAGGACCTGAGTTCAAATGCGACCTCAGACACTTAACACTAGCCATGTGACCTTTGGCAAGTCACTTAACCCCAATTGCCCTGCCCTCCCCCCTCCAAAGAAAAAAAAGCAAAAAAAAAAAAAACCCATAAGAGGCATATTGTCCAGAATGAGGAAGTAACACATCCCTATCCCCACCTCGGTATTTTGCACTGGTCAACCATACCTGAAGAATTGTATTCAGTACAATTTTTAAAAGACATTGATGAGCTAGAAAGCATCTCAACAAAGGTGACCAGAAAGGTGAAAGTGCTCAATATAATGCCATGTGAAGGATGGTTGAAAAAACTGGGAATGTTTAGAGAGGAACAGAGAAGACTTAAGGGAGAAACCTGTTTTCAAATTGTTAAAAGGTTCTCATGTGGAAAAAGGATTAGAAGTACATATTCTATTTGATCTCTGTGAGTAGAACCAGGAGGAAAGGATAGAAGTTCCAGAAGGGGAAATTTTGGTTCAGTGTAACGAACAACATTCCCACAATGAGAGCTATCCAAAAGTGAAGTTGGCTGCCTCAGGAAGTAGTAACTACCCTCTTAATGAGGTATCCAAACACAGATTGGGGATAACCTGTCAGGAATGTTGGGGCAGGAATTCTTTTGCACAGGTACAGGTTAAACTAAACAGCCTCGGAGATTTCTTCCCAATTTGAGATTCAATTATTTATTTTATATATTTTGAGATGTCTCCTAAGAATATCATAAATCCAAACCATAATGAGAAATACTTAGTATCATATAATGCAGATTTAGAGATAGAAGAAAATTCAGAAGTCATCTAGTCATGCCTTTTTTTTTTTTACAGATGAGAAAACGGAGGTCCAGAGAGATTACATGACTCAGCAAGGAGCAGTTAGAATTTAAACCGTTCACCACAAATCCAGCTTGCTTTCCATTGTGCCACACTATTAGGAAAAAAAAGATTCACATACATACATATATGTGTGTGTTCAATAGATATATATGTCGTACATTATTTATCAAAACTAGAATTTTAGATTCATCATGCCATCACAGTAATATCATATAGTAGCATGATTACAGCAAGCAGGTCATAGCATGAAACATGCTATCATAATGCAGGAGCTGACTTGCTGTAAGCCATGGTTGCACAGAATCAGCCTCCTCTTTTGTGGTTGGTGTGAAGTCTTTGTTTCTACTCCTATGGGCGCACCTATTTTAGCTGGCACTAGCATAGAGATATGGTATCATCTGGTCCCTGTAGTGAATCTTCTTCAATTTTAAAAACCCAGGATTCCTAGGAAACACATTAGTGTCAGGCTTCTCATATGTGCCACTCCAAATGTTCTAGCGTGGCCCATGTCTTCCCTATGAAATTGTCCAATATTGTTTCCAGAGAGACAAATCCCCACTAGGTTTCTTTTGAGAAAGAAACTAGAAGTGGTGTCCAAGGGCCAGATCATTCCTCTGCCCTAAGCCTCCCAAAGGCTCAAGATGTAGTCAGAATTCTGACCTGCAAAATTCAATCAAGCATCTCCTCCAACCTTCATCTTCTTCCTTTGCCTAACCCATCTCCTCCCTAACTATATGCACATAAACATAAATGTTGTCTTTAAAATGCCCATCCCTGTCACTTTCTTCAAAAGAAGAGGTAAGACAAACTGTACCAAATTTCAGTTCCAATTGAATAATAGCATACAATTTACTTCGTGAGATATTCCCACTTTTTTTAAATCTTCCCTTATGTTCCTCACCCAAAAGAGTCCCAAAATCCTTATTAAACTCAAGTTCTCTGTCTCAGATCTTCCCATGATTCCTTTCCATTTGATAAACTGAGGTTCTGGATTCCATATAACTTTCCTTTGGTGAAGTTCTTTATAATAGTATTAAAACACTGTATAAATATGAAATTGTTATTGTTCTTATCACAGTTATCCCATTATTCTCATCTTTTTGATAGGATTCAGATAGACACGGTTTTAGGAAAAATAACTATCCTACTATTTTTCCATATTTAATATTTTCTGTATTATTGTGAGGTTGAAAAGATGTCTGCTAAGTTTGGGAACTGAATAAGATTTTTGGTACATAAATTCATCTTGTCAGAGACTCACTGAAAGCATCTCAGAACAACTCTAATGGCAGAGATGACACGTAACTTGCCCTCTTCCTACGTGGTTTTAATTTCATCTAATAGGTTTCTATTTTTTGAAAACTCGTTCTATATGGTTTAGAGCTTTTGAGTATTTGTTATGGTTAGATCTATTGAAGATGTTGTTCCAAAATTTTTATGGATCAACCTTATGTCTGTATGGCTACAAGCAACAGTTCCACATGTAATGATGCTCTAGTTTCCATACAATATGCCTGTGGAATACTGAAGCAAATTTTAGAGTAATATTTGTGATACAGGGATTTGCCATCTGATAATTTAACACCAGTCCTGTATTTCTTGATATTTATAGAGGCTAAATTTTTCCAACCTACAGTTTCATGTTGCACAGTTTCATCAGCAGCAATTCTAACTCCTTAAGTAAAACTTGTCTGTACTTTCTGTTGGCAATTGCTTGGTCCCAAATTACTATCATAAACCCCTCGCTTTCTATAAACAATTTGTTTGATGCTTCTTTGTTGGCATCTTATTGATTGAGTTCACACAATTCCATTCTTAGATCTTAACCATTTAATAGGCTCCATACTTTTAGGTTATGGGCAACTAGGTGGCATGGTGGATAGTGCACCAGTGCTTGAGTCAGGCAGACATCTCCCTCAGTTCAAAACTGGCCTCAGACACTTATTAGCTATGTGACCCAGTGCATGAGCTGTGAAATGAGCTGGAGAAGGAAATGGCAAACCACTCCACTCTCTTTGCCAAGAAAACCCCAAATGGAGTTGTAAAGAATTGGACACAACTGAAACATCTAAACAAAAGCACTAATCATCCTTTTGGATTACATCTGGGAAATTCAGTGGCAGATAATATGTTGGCAGTTTTTACTGTTGCTTTACAAAGTCAAATTTTGTTTGACCCCAAAAATATTTCTGTAAATTTTCAACTCATTAAACATGTGCTCTAAGAAGACATCAGTTCTCATCAAGAAGTATTAATATTTCTATACCTGCTCTGATGAGCTCTCTTTTTCACTAATATTGCATAAGGTTTTTTTAGGCACCTTCCAGAACCATTATCATCTATTTCAGTGTGCCAGTAATATACATCAAGGAAAGTACGGCTTTGCTATGAGTTGTTCTACATGTATTCTCATTGAACCTTCACTTCAAGATGCCAGTCCATACAGGCTGCTTTCTCACTTAATAGTTTTATGTTTGATGTGTCTGGTCTGACATAAAGAACATAAACACATAATTGACCTATATTTGGAGAGCTCTTTGGTTTTTTAATCTATTGGTAATAACTATATGATTGTTTCTGTTAAGAAAGATAAAATTAAGCTTGTAGCATAGGGGAAGTGCTAAAATACCTTACTGATAATTCCTCTAAAACTATAATATTTTTGAGCCAATCACTGGAGATCTTATTGGGACCTGATGTTTTTTAGTTTACAATGAAGTTCCTTTCCAAAACCACCACCCCCCATAACCCAACCATTCTGTAATTCAGTTTCTAAATGGTACACAAGTTTTCTGTTTCACATTTGAACCTACTTGTATTTTAATTATGTTGGATTTCTTTCCATCCATCAGAGGACCAGAAATTTTCCACACTTTCTACCTTTTCCAATTTCTTTACTTTGGCAGGATCCCCATACCAAGACCACCCTTTTCTTTTTACTATTAGGAGATACCCTGTGTTCCACAGCTAAGGCCCAGCAAGCAAGCTGTGCCCTAAGCTTGGCATAACAATCCTTTGTGCTCACCCTCTGGATGAACTCTGTTATTTCTAAATCACAGAACTGACTCAAACCAACCCCAGGTAGTCCCTGAGCTTAGAAAAGCACCTGTAACAAACATGTTCAGGTCATGAAGTCCTACCATGAATAGACTTTTTCATGAGGCAAATTTGTCTCATTCCTACTATTACCTCCTCATTGCAATGGCTGCCTGGCTATTGGAGGAAACCCTCTACATGTGCCTAGTTTCCTTCATCCAATGTAATAAAGAAGGTTTTTTGCCTATAATCTCTGTGAGTTCTTTGGTTTTATTTTGTTTTAGTTGTAGAGTTAACAGTTGGTGTATAATTTCTGTGCCTCTTTGGTCATTTATTTTCAGAATTTGACAACTTCTAAAGCTTCTATAGCATAGTTTTAAATTAGTGCTGAAGAGTTTATTTTATTCCTGGGTTGCTTTGACTCCTTATTTCTCTTTAATTTTTTACTTTTATTTTTATATGTTGATATAAAGTATCAGACAAAAGTATAAAGTATCATAGCTATTTCCATACTTCTTCACCATTATCACCATGATCCTTTCTTCTTTTGAGGTGCATTCAATCCATATCAACCACCCAATCAAATCTCTGACAGCTGTTATTTATCAGCTCCAGGATATTCTCCTTCTTTCTTCCATAAGTTCAGTGCCTGGCTCTTAGTTTTTCACTCCTCCTAACTCCTGCTCTAGGACTAGATTTCAAATACATAATGATGCTCCCTCAAGCACCTTTGCTTTCAAGATCCTCAACTTATCTATTTCCCATTACCCACTGCTCTATTCCATCTCAGCTGTTAACACTCCCATTGACTACACTCTCCTCCCATCACCTTCCGGACCCCTTAGTGAACCAGTTCAACTATACTCTGTGCTCTTCTTTTGAATCCCTTATCCTATTGCTGATTTTGCCCTCCTAAACCTCAGCCCTGGATTATTCCCACTTTCCAATGCCTTCACTCCCACTTATATGCTGCCAAACAAAATTAGAAAAAATCCTACTGACTGGGTCTTCTAAAATTTATGTTATATTCCCTCAACTGGGCCTTCACTGCAGCAAAGCAATCCTCTTCACATCTCCCTAACTGACCCATTATCCACTCACCATAGTGATTTTTCCAACATCTTTCATCCCTCTTCAAACATCTCATGGTTCCCCTTCTCAACTGAGAACTTTGTCTCATATTTCAATGAAAAAAAATTGATGACATTCACCTAATGTCTAATGTCTTTCTGCAGGTCTTCTCAAAAAGATTTAGTCATAGTGGTGTCTGAAACCATCCTTAGAAGTATTACTAAATAATCACATTTCTCCTTTTATCTTTAATGCAGCAACAACTGAAGCATATTCTGATGGGTGTGAGTGATGAAATATTTTTCCCCACTCTATCAAGTACTATGGGAAAATGAATTAATTCATGACACTTAAAATTATTGCCTTAGTATAGTAAAATTGATCTATTAATTAGATGGGGTTAATTAGATTAATTAATTAATTGGATTCATGCAAACTCTCCTGAAAAACTCCCAGGTATTGCCCAAACTATATTAAAATATAATTTTAAATGTTTAACAAAATAAATAAAATACAATATAACATAGATAGTGCTACTTTGTGATTTTCTAAGTCAATATGCAGCCCACATTTCTATTTGATTTGAGACTACTGTTATAGGAGGCTTTCCAAGTCATACTCCACATTTTTATATCCTTTCTTTATGGTTCTAATTGAACCACTCTGTTTGAGAGGGAAATAGACTTGTGTAGTTGAATAAAACTCAAGTCACTAAACTCCCTAAACGTGCAGACTGAGTCATTATAAGAAGAACTGATGAGGGGGAGTTAGATGGCATAGTGCATAGAGTGCTGGCCCTAGAATCTAGAAGACCTGAATTCAAATTCAACCTCAGACATTTACTGGTTGAGTGACCCTGCCCAAGTCACTTAACCCCAACTGCCTCCCCCCAAAAAATCAACTTCTGGAGGCCAAGATGGAGGAGTAAACAGTAAATAACTGTAACTCTCCTACATTCACCTCCAAACAACCATAAAATAGTGCCCCAAAGCAAATCCTGAAACAGCAGAACCAGGAAAAAGACAGAGTGAAACAATCTTTTAGTCCAAAAAACTTGAAAAATCAGCAATTACTCTCCCTAGGGTAAAAGGGGAGTGCAGACCAGGACAAGAAGCAACACAGTAAGCCCCACCTCAGCAAATCAGTGGGCAATCCCAAACTCCAGTGTGACAAAACAAGCAAACACCAACACCAAGATCTTCCCTGCCACATGCCTCAGCATAGCCAAGTAAACAGTTGACTTCTCGTGGCCAGACTTCACATGCTTCAAGGTAGCCCTGAGTAAATGCAGAAACACTCACTTGCCTCAGAACATGCCAGACACCAAAGACCAGGACTCCAGTTCAGCACCAGGTAAGCTGCCAGCCCCTTAGAGCCTCTAGCAGGGCCAGCCACATCCCACACAACTCCCTCAGCACAGCACCAGACACAAGGGTCCCCTATGGGCCTCACAACATCAGTAGAGCAACAAGTAGACAGCCAGGGGATATAGCCCCTGGCACAAGAAGCCTGAGACAGTGACCCTTCCAACTCATGAGCAGAAATCAAATTTAAAAGGAAAAAAGTCAAAAAAGATGCACAAAGAACAACAAAAAAATCTGATCATAGAAAGTTATTATGGTGACAGAGAAGATCAAGACACAAGCTTAGAAGAGGACAAAAATGTCAAAAACACCTCCAGGCAAAAGCCCAGAGAAAAATGGGAAGTGGGCTCAAGTCCAGAAAGAACTCATGGAAGATCTCGAAAAGGAGTTTAAAAATCATATAAGAGAGGTAGAAGAAAAATTGGGAAAGAGAGGAGAATGATGCAAGAGAATTATGAAAATAGAGTCAACAGCTTGGAAAAAGAAAATAACCACTTAAAAAATACAATTGGCCCAATGGAAAAGGAAGTACAAAAGCTGACTGAGGAAAACAACCTGTTAAAGATTAGAACTGGACAAGTGGAAGCTAATGACTCTGACAGTCATTGCTCAAGAATCAATCAAACAAATGCAAAAGAATGAAAAAATGTAAGAAGATGTAAAATAATCCATGGGAAAAACAACTGACCTGCAAAATAGTTACAGGAGAGACAATATTAGAATCACTGGAGTACTTGAAAGCCATGATCAAAAGGAGGACCTGGATGGCATCTTTCAAGAAATTATCAAGGAAAACTGCATGGGTGTCCTGGAATCAAAGGGCAAAATAGGCATTGAAAGAATCCAATAATCACCTCAGGAAAGAGATCTCTAAATAAGAACCCCAAGGAACATTATAGCCAAATTATAGAACTATTAGGTCAAGGAAAAAATACTTCAATTGTCCAAAAAGAAACAATTCAAATATTGGGGAGCCACAATCAGGATTATACACAATTTAGCAGCTACAACATTAAAGAACTGGAGGTCATGGAACATGTTGTTCCCAGAGGCTAGTATTACAACCAAGAATCACCTCCCTGGCAGAATTAAACATGATACATCAATGGGAGAATTGGTTATTCAACAAAATAGAAGGATTTCAAACTTTTATAAAGAGAAGACCAGAACTGAACAAAAAATCTGATCTCCAATATCAATGCCCAAGAGAAGCCTAAAAAGGTAAGAAAGAAAAAGAAAACATGGGGGATTCAATGGAACTGAACTGTTTGCATCCTTACATGGGAAGAAGATACTTGTAATTCTTTAAAATTATATCACTAATAGTAAAGCTAGAAGGAATATACACAAACAGAGGGCATGGGTATAAGGTGAATCTAAGGGAATGACATAAAAATAATTAAGAAATGAGAAAGAAGGTATACTGAGTACAGAAGGAAGGGAGAGGTAGAATGGGCTTAATTATTTCTCATGAAGAAGTGTGAAAAATCTATTAAAGTGGAGGGAAAGATAGAAGGGGGGTGATGGGCATGGCTTGCACCTTATGCTTATCAGTATTGGCTCAAAGAGGGAATAATATACCCCATCAGTTGCATATAGAAATCTATCTTACCTGACAGGAAAGTAGAAAGAAAGGAGATTAAGGAAAGGGGGGAGGGACTGACAAAAGAGAGCACAGACTGGGAGAGGCAGTAGACAGAATCAAAACACTCTAGAGGAGGGAAAGGGTGAAAGGAGAGAGAGAACAAACAGGAAAAATAGGATGGAGGGAAATATACAGTTAGTAATCATAACTATGCATGGGAATGGAATGAACTCTCCCATAAAACAGAAGTGGATAGCAGAGTGGATCAAATACCAGAATCCTACGACATGTTGCTTACAAGAAACATATTTGAAGCAGAAAGACACACACAGAATAAAGGTAAGGGACTGGAGCAGAATTTATTATGCTTCAGCTGAAGTAAAAAAAAAAAAAGAAGCAGAGGTAGGTCCTGATCTCAGAGAAAGCAAAAACAAAAATAGACCTAATTCAAAGAGAAAAGGAAGGAAACTGCATGTTGCTAAAAGGTACCATAGACCAGTGGTTCTCAATCTGTGGGCCACGACCCCTTCAGGGGTCAAGTGACCCTTTCACAGGGGTCACAGGGGTCACCTAAGACCATCAGAAAACACATATTTCCGATGGTCTTAGGAACTGAGACACAGCTCCTCTATCCATCTCCAGGCAGGTCCACCCACATGCAGATACACCCACATAGGAGTATTAAAGGGTAGCAGCATTAGGAAGGTTGAGAACCACTGCCATAGACAATGAAGTAATAGCAATACTAGAAATATATGCACCAAGTGGCATAGCAGCCAAATTCTTAAAGGAGAAGTTAAGCAAGTTACAGGTTCATAACTACATAAGACATAAAGAGCATTATGAAATGTAAAATAGATTATTTGGATTGTATTAAATTAAAAGGCTTTTGCACAAACAAAACCAATGCAATCAAGATTAAAAGGAAAGCAGAAAGCTAGGGAAAAAACCTTTCTCTAATAAAAGCCTCATTTCTCAAATATACTGAGTCAAATTTATAAGAATACAAGTCATCCTTCAATTGATAAATGGTCAAAGGTTATTTATAAACAGGCATTTTTCAGATGAAGAAATCAAACCTATCTATAAGCATTTGAAGAAGTGCTCCAAACCACTTCTGATTAAAGAAATGTGAATTAAAGAAACTCTGAGGTACCATCTCACGACTATCAGATTAGTTAATGTGACAAGAAAGGAAAATGATAAATATTGAGAGGATATGGGAAAATTGGGATACTGTTGTTGGAGTTGTGAACTGATCCAACCATTCCTGAATACAATTTGGAACTATGTCCAAAGAGCAAACAAACTGTTTATACCCTTTGATCCAGCAACAACACTAATAGGTCTGTATCCCTAAGAGGTTATAACAAGAGAAAAGGACCTCCATGTGCAAAAATATTTATAGCACCCCTCTTCACTGTGCAAAATATTCAAAATTGAGGGGATGCCCATCAACTGGGGAATGGCTGAACAACCTGTGGTAATATGAATGTAACTGAATAATATCATGCAATAAGAAATGATGAACAGGCAAATTTCAGAAAAACCTGGAAAGACTTGTATGAACTGATGCAAAGTGAAATGAGCAGAACCAGTAACATATTATACACACAGTATCAACCACAGTGTGTCATGATCAACTATGAATGACTCAGCTTTTCTCAGCAACACAATATTCCAAGATAAGTACAAAGGACTCGTAAAGGAAAATGTTATCTACATCCAGAAGAAGAACTGCTGGAGTCTGAATGCAGACCAAAGCACACTTTTTTCACTTACTTTATTCTTTTTTGTTGGTTTTTTTTTTCTCTTGATCTGTTTTCTTCTTTCACAACTGTGACTAATAGGGAAATATGTTTTACATTATAGAACGCATATAACCTACCATTTTAGGAAGGGGGGAATGGAAGAAGGGAGAAAATTTGGAACTCAAAATCTTGTACAAATGAATGCTAAAAATCGTCTTGATGTGTAATCAGGAAAAAATAAAATACTATCATAAAAAAATAAGAACTGATGTTTCAGTTAGCTCACAAATTCTCTAGAACACATACCTCCACCCGCCAAAAATACCACTTTGCTCCCTCTTTTTCCCTCTGCTAAACATAAGGGAGAAAAAAGAAAACAGGAAAATGCACTAATCAGTAATGAAGGCAGTCTTCAAGCTTTACCTCATTTAGAATGATAGAGAAACTAACACAATTTCAGTCCATGTCTACACTCATAAGAAGGGTGGAGGGGAGAGAGAGGGAAGAAAAACTGTGTAAAAATCTTGGCACCAACTAGGCTCACTTTGTCCATATGAGCAAATGACATTAGGCCCTTTGGGCTTTTGGCCTTTGAGTCCTAACCCCCTGGAACATAATGGTTAGGAATACTGGTAACCAGCAACTTCATCCCAGTCAATGAGTTATGTTTATAACTATAAAAGTGATTTCTGTTTATTAAATTGCAATATATGGTACCTATTGTCAAGAAAAACAAATGTTTACACAGAGATCATACCACATCATTGTCAGAGTAAGGTACAAGCATCTTGGGGGAATTACAATTGTATATCATAAGGAGAAAGTATTTTTATAATACTTCAAACACAGATCCAGACAAGAATTTCCAGATAGCAGTATGACCTGACCTATGTAAGTTCCTTCTTTATCACTCAAGCTAAGTGACATCTTTTTAAAAATTATTTTTATTCACTAAATTAAAAGTAAATTTTTCTTATTGAGTTTTCCCAATGGAATAAAACAATCCAATTAGATTTTTACCTAAACAATCACAATGAACTTTTTTTAGTTAAAAAATATACATCAAATGATATTAGTCTTGTTTTTCACAGACTTCATAAATGCAGAGATTGCATTTGCGCAGGTTGTATGAGATGTACACCTCAAAATTGCACGTGAAGGGACTGGGACAATATTATTAAAGTCATATTTTAAGAAAGTTTTAAATTTTATTAAGCTCCATGCATTACCAATTTCCAACTTGCCTGATCTTCTCAAGATGAAAGACAAAGCAATCAAGAATTCATTCCTCTTTAAATGGTCTCATGTAGGCAATGACCAGTGAACAGAGCTCACAGAAGACAGAAATTTGAAGTTGCTCGAGGGTCACTCTTTCCTTTGCACAGGCTGCTGAAGACAGAGTTCACTCCCCGCTGATATTATGGGCAAATTATTCTCAAGATGATGGTTGATGAGGTGACTTATGCTGTCAAAAACTTGGTCCTTGGTTCGAACCTACATATGAGATTAAAGGTTACATATTAACTCAGTAAGCAGAGTAAACATAGAATACTGAATTGGAACACAGAACGTTGAACTGGAAAGTCAGTCAGGATGTTCATCCTGACCCTCTCAAAGATAGGTTTAGCAATCTACTTTAGAATCATAGGATTTAGTGTTGAAAGCATCTTCCATAGATTTGGAGTGGTACTAGGTAACAGGTATGACCTAGTCCAGTTCTTCATTTTACACATAAAGAAACAGGTCCAGGGAAGTTAAAGACCTAACCAAATATTACCGAGATGTGAATTTGTAGAGCTAGAATTAAAAAGAATCAGGTCCTCTGACTACAAATCTATCCTTCTTTTCATTGCACCACACTAATCTAGCCAGTCTTTTCTCTCTGTTCTTTCATCTCCATTCAAAGGTAACCATGATCACCTCCATGTCCCATATAACAGTACCAAGAATTTGAATTTTTTGTCTACAAAGAGGATAGATAAATTTATAAAACTATCACATATTTAATAAACCTATAAGCATTTGCTCCTCTCCCCTACTCTATGGGTGTGCATATGTGACACCTTCTAATATAGGCTTAAATAAACATCAAGGTCACTGGCTGTATTATTTCTTGCTAGTGTAACAAACAAAAAAATTACAATTGTAATTATTTACACTGTTTTAGCTGATAAAAATGGCAATCAGGACAAGAGTTACTACCACATGAACTACTTTTTTTTTTTGCCTTTTTTTTGGAGGGGGCAGGGTAGGGCAATTGGAGTTAAGTGACTTGCCCAAGGTCACATGGCTATTAAGTGTTAAGTGTCTGAGGTCGGATTTGAACTCAGGTCCTCCTGACTCCTGCACCACCTAGCCTCCCCCACATGAACTACTGATTTCCTCAATTCTGGAATACAGTCCCACCATTAAGCTTTCTCATCCTCAGGAATAAGAAAAAGAAATAAACATATATTAAGCCTCTAGTATTTCAGGCAGGGTGCTGCACTCTTTGCAAGTATTATCTCATTTGACGGCAACCAAAATCTTTCAATAATTCTCTTCATAAATGTTTCTTCACAGGAAAAAGGTTAAAGCAGGTTTTTTCAGAAAATAATTCATTTTCACCCTCTTTGTCTCTGTACCTCACTCAGCGTCTCTTTAGACCTGACAGCTCAGTTTCAACAGAATAACAGGTAACTGTCATTGCCTCAATTCTGTTACTTCTTCAAAATACCCTAACACAGGATCTATAGTGTCTCTGCCTATTGAAACTGGTACTGCAGCAACAGGAAACGAAGTAAGAACTAGATCTGTCATTTCACTGTTACAGAGAACTGTCCAGCAGAGGGAGCAAAGGGGATTCTTCCTCTACTACAATCTATTGTCTTAGGGAATAGCCTAGACCCTAGAGCACTGAGAGAGTAAGTTATTTGTCCAGGGTCACTCAGTCAGTATGTGTCAGAGGGCTTAACTTGTTGCCTTCTGTTATATATAATATGTGCATAAATGTTTAAATGTATGTATGTGTGTGTGTGTGTGTGTCGAGATAGACAGACAGATGGATAAATGGATAGATGGATGGATAGATGGATAGATAGATAGATAGATAGATAAGGGATGGATGGATGGATGGATGGATGGGTGGGTGGATGGATAGATGGATAGATAGATAGACAGATGGATGGATAGATGGGTGGATAGATGGATAGATAGATAGATGAGAGAGAGAGATACAAACACACCTGCACTTCATATGTTTGTCACCTGTGTCACAGAATAACAATATTTTGCACAAGTTGATTTTGTCCTTTATTTGCCTTCTGAGCTTTTGAGGTTGTTCTCATAACAGGATGCAGGGCTTCACTTTAGTAAAATTCCTGCATATGACTGCAGGGAATTAATGAATTTATTAAGCAAAGCACTATGCTAAGTAGGGGGGTTTCAAATAGAAAAGTAAGATAGCTGCAGTTCTCAAGGAGCTCCCATTCTAATGAGGGAGAGAACATATGTGGAAGGTTTCAGCTGCAAGTCAGAAAGAAAGGTCCCCTGATCCTTAGGATTCAGCCAAAGCACATGGTAATCATTTTTCTTTAATCTCATTTCTGCTGATAAAATCATAAGAGAGCAGAGAGGCTCTGCGTGGTGGAGCAGATCTGCACTAGGCAACCCTATGATTTTATTGATGATTAGGGATTTCTAGATGAGTGACACTTTCAGCAGAGGGTCTATGCATGTTTCATCTGGGCCACATCTGCATGTACACATCCGTTAGCAGCTTTACATGTATGTCCAAAACACTCCTGAATGCAGCCTATATCAAACTAGAATGTTCTTTCTCTCCTATTTTAATGTGTTCATATATTAATAAAAAAGAAATATATTAATACATAGGGTTCTCTAGATCCATATATTACCAACAGAAATCCTTATGTGCAGCTTAGTGGCCCATTTTTGTTTGGATTTGACAACACTGTTCTACAACACTTCAGAAGAGTAACTGAGGGAGCAAAATTTTTTGAATGTTACCAGATTTTAGTATGCACAGAGAACTGCTTAAGATATAGTAGAGTAAAATGCAGGAGTCACAAAAATAAAATAAGTGGGAAGAAGAACACATTATCATCTTCCTCTTTAGAACACCTACTTAGTAAGGATACTGTGGCTTCTCTAGAACTTGTCACAGAAGAGGTTTATACCTCTACATGATTACGGCTATTAAAGTGTTATTGTTCCAAGGCATACATACGTCCCTAGAAGTCCCTTAGTAGTTTAATGAAAACATAATTCTCCTCTCCGCTTTGGGCTGTGTTTGATACAATAGCTTTTTTCAAGAGGTATGGCTAACAGTACGCTATGCAGTAATAATTACTACCCAGACCAAGAATAAGGAAGTGATCATAAGATTATACAACCACAACCAGAAGAGATTTCAGAGGCCATCTAGATCAACATCTTCATCTTAAAGATGAATTCAAATAATGAAGAGCCACACTCAATATCACACAAGATTGGGCAATTATTACTATGAAAAAGAGACAATCTTTGAGATCTATATTCCACAAAGCAAAAGATATAGGCTTGCAATGGAGAGTAATTTGCCCTCCTGGGAAAAATCCTGGGAAAATCTGGGGAAATCCTGGGGAAAAAAAGGGAAGAAAATGAACCTTTAATGAAAAGGAGGACTTCCAAGCCTTCTTTATGAAAAGATCAGAGGTGATCAGCAAAATTGAGTTGAAATGCAAACATTTTTGGGAGCCTGAGAGGGACTATAGAAGGATGAATGTTTATACTCTAATAGGTGATGAATAAACAAGTGCCACCTCAGAACTCTAAGGTCATTAAGCCTCATAGAATGAACTAAAAAAGACAAAAAGTTTTTGTTATGTTTCAGGGATCTTAAAAGATGAATGAAAAGGAAGAGAGAAAAAAATACACTAGCAAAGAAAAGGAGGAAGGTTTGGAACTTACTCTCTTTCAAGTTGATATGGCTGCACAAATAGAAAACTATCCAAACAAAGAAGAAAGAGTAGGAAAACAAGCATCACTTGACCCCCATTTTCATATGAAACAGTCAAATGAGGGAAGAAAAGATATACACACACAAGTGTGGTGTATAGATACAGTCAACTAAACAAGGGAATAGAAGAAAACTAGGAAAGGAAGAGAGGGGAATACAATAAAGGGTGAGTTGTTCATAAGCAAAACAAATTGCAACCTTAAAAAATAAATCATGAAGAAAGGCTTAAAAAGAAAGCAAAAATGTAAGAACCTGTGATTGATATCTAGACAAGGGGAAGAAAAGAAGGGCAGGGGAATAGGAGTACATGAAAAACCAACCACCAGCAAATTGTTGTTCAGTCATTTTCAGTCATGTCCAACTCTTCATGACCCCCACTTGGGGTTTTCTTGGCAAAGATACTGGAGTGATTTGCCATTTCTTTCTCCAACTCATTTTAGAGATGTGCAAACTAAGGCAAATGGGACTAAATGATTCGAACAAAGTTACACAGCTAGTAAGTGTCTGAGCACAGATTTTAACTCAGTAAGATGAGTCTTCCTCACTCTAGTCCAGCCTTCTATCTATTGCACCACCCCACTACCCCACTAGTGAATTACTCACTCATATTTGATCACCATCTTTTTCTTTGTAAAGGGGAAACCAAGCAACAAAGAGATGAAAAAAATACAAGAGGACAGGAATTCACAATTAACAATCACAACTATGAACTAAATGGGATGTATTTACCAATAAAATGGAAGAGGATAACAGAATATATTAGAAAGCACATAACAAGAATGTATTGCTTATAAAAAACATGTTTAAAACATAGAGATTTATATGGAATTAAAATATGAGGCTGAAGCAGAAAAATGCTTCAGTTAAACTCAGAAAATCAGGGATAGTAATTAGGATCTCAGACAAGAAAATGCAAAAATAGATACATTTGAAAAAAAATAAACGGAGAATACTATAGTACAGTGGTTCTCAACCTTCCTAATGCCGACCCTTTAATACACGTATGTGGGAGTATCTGCATGTGGGCAGACCCACCTGGAGACAGATAGAGAAGCAGTGCCTCAGTTCCTAAGACCATCAGAAATATGTGTTTTCCGATGGTTTTAGGTGACCCTGTGAAAGGGTCGTTCAACCCCCAAAGGAGTCGCGACCCACAGGTTGAGAACCACTGCTATAGTATTAAGCATACCCAGGTATGTTTAAAGGAAGCATAGATAATAAATTAATGTCAATATTTAACATATGTGCATTGGATGGCATAGCGTTTAAATATTTAAATGGAAAGCTAAATTAATTACAGGACAAAGAGGCAGCAAAACTATAATAGCTGATAACTTTAGTGTGCCTTTTTGAACACAGGCAAATCTAACACAAAGATCAACAGAAAGGAATTTAATTATCTAAACAGAATTTTAGAAAAATGTGTTATGATTTATCTCTGGGAATTACTGAATGGGAATGAAAAGGAATGTGTGTGTGTATACATATAAATGTGTACACATATCTGGAGAGGATGTGGAAAAATTGGAACACTAATGCATTGTTGGTGGAGCTGTGAACTGATACAACCATTCTGGAGAGCAATCTGGAACTATGCCCAAAGGGCTATAAATAATTACATACCCTTTGACCCAGTAACACCACTTCTGGGGTTGTATCCCAAAGAGATAATAGAAGCAGGAGGAAGACCTATATGTACAAAAATATTTATTGCAGCTCTCTTTGTGGTAGCAAAAAACTGGAAATTAAAGGGATGCCCATCAACTGGGGAATGGCTAAACAAGCTGTGGTATATGAATGTAATGGAATACTATTGTGCTATAAGAAGTGGGGATGAGATGGACTTCGTATTTACCTGGAGAGGCTTATACAAACTGATTGTAAGTGAGAAGAGCAGAACCAGGAGAAATGCGTATACAATCACAGACACATCATATGTGTGATGACCAACCTTGATAAACTGGACTCTGCTCAGCAATGCACAGTTATAAGACAACTCTAAAAGTCTCAGGATGGAAGATGTCTACATTCAGAGAAAGATATAGAAAGAACAGAGTCTAAATGGAGACTGAAGCAACCTACATGCTATTGCTTTTCCACTTTTGGGTTTGTTTCCTTTTTCCCGTTGTTCACCCCATTGGTTACAACCCTTCTATACAACCAGACTAATGTCCAATGTGAAAGTATTTGCAGATTCTATACTTGACTGCACGCCGCCATGGGCAGGGGAGGGGGGGAGAGGGAAGGGAGAAAACTTGAAACTCAAGGGATTGTGGAACTGAATCTTGTAAACTAAAAGTAAATAAACAAATCAATAATAAAAAAAGAATAGATCAGTTAATTGAGCACACAACTAAAAACAAATTAAAAACCAACAAATTTTTTAAAACTAATTAAGCACCAAAATAGGAATTTTAAAAATCAAAGAAGAGACTAATAAAAAATTTAATGAATTAGTAAAAAAAAAAAACAAACATGGGTACTTTTTGAAAAATGAAGTAAATTATCAAAAGCAAATAGTTTTTTTTAAGAAAGAGGAAAATCAAATTAGCCGTATCAAAATGAAACAGGGAAAACTGCAACAAATGCAGAGGAAATAACTGCGATTGTTAAAAACTATTTTACCCAATTATATGCCAGTAAGGCCAACAACTGAACTGAAATGAACAGATATTTACAAAAGTACAAAATTCCCAGATTAAAAGAACAAGAGAGAACTGAAATATCCCAATCACAGAAAAACAGTCACAAATGAGAAAACCCTAGAACAATAATTCCAATAAATATTAACACAACATTTTAAAAAATATATTATCAAGGAGGTTATAGCATCTTATCAAAAAGATCATACACTGTATCCAGGTTGGATTTACACCGAGAATACAGAATCTGATCAAACTAGGAAAACTACAAATATAATCAAACACACTTACAGCAAAAACAACAAAGATCATATGATTATATCAATAGGTGCAGGAAAAATGTATGACAAAATATGCCTGTTTGTTAAAAAAAGAATACTAAAAAGTAGAGAAAGAAATTGGTCTTCCCTTAATATGGCAAGTAGTATCTATATAAAATCAAGAACATTATTTCGTAAAGATTAACTAGAGATTTTTCTCTTTTTTTTATTTGGAGAGCAATTGGGGTTAAGTGACTTGCCCAAAGTCACATGGCTAGTAAGTGTGTCAAGTATATGAGGTCAGATTTGAACTCAGGACCTCCTGACTCCAGGGTCTGTGCTCTATTTACTGCGCCACTTACCCGCCCCTATCTTTTTTAATATAAAGGGGTGCTGTATTTGTCAAAATCTTTTCTGGCATCTATTGACACAATTATGTAATTTTCATTGTTTCTATTAATAAAATGGCCCTATTGTGCTTATTGTTTTCCTAATACTAAATCATCCCTCAGTTCTTGGTGTGAATTTAACTTGGTCATAGTGAATAACCTTTTTTAATATGCTGCTGTAGCCTCTTTACCAATATTTTATTTTGTATTTTTGCATCAATATTACTTTGAGATATAATGTGTGATTACACTACATAAAGCATACAAAATTTTATTCACAGTTTGTGCACACGCACTCACACACACACACACACACACACACACACACACACACACACATTGGACACAATACAATGTAGCAGATAGAAAAGTGAATTGGGAGTCAAGAAGACCTAAGTTTGGGAGCAGCTAGGTGACTCAGTGAAGAGTGCAGGGTCCCCTGGAGTTGGGAGGCTGAATCCAGCCTCAAACACTTACTGGTTGTGTAACCCTGGGCAAGTCACTTAAACGCAATTACCTCCAAAAATAAAAAGTGCGGAACTCCCTGAAACTTTATCATCCTCTATTTCCTCATCTGTAAAATGGGAGTGATAATAGTATCTAACTCACAGGGTTTTGGTGAGGAACAAATGAGATGATAAATGCAAACCATGAAATGTTCAAATTTACTCTCTTTTTCTCTGGAAAGAAAAAGGCCTCCTTCATATCCAGAAATAAACAAAAATTTGAAGATAAATGGAAGCATGGGAACAAGTTATACTGGCACTAAGGTGCAAACACAAAAGTAAGGGTAAGAAACATCCCTTCTTTAGCCTTTTGAATGTCTGCCAGACAGTCCTTTTCCCTATTTCTACACTGTCCCTGTTCTCTAGGGGACCTATATTTTGATACCTGTTTTATATTACATAATTTGATCTATAGGTTTGGCAAAAAAATAAAATAAAATTATTCTGAAGCCATGCAGGCAAGGAAATTTTGCTGCTCATCACTGGTTGCTGCTTCTGCAGGAGTCAAAGCATTAATTCAGTGATCACTTCTGCAATGCAGCTAAATCTCGAAGATAACTGTTCTTTCACTGTCCTCTGGTGGACAAAAGAATAACAACAGCCTTCTTTGCTTAAAAAATTGATACTCTCAGAAAATCAACATCTATTGCTGAAGAGAACCTAAGAGATTATCATAAATCAGTGGTTCTCAATTTTTTTGGTGTCAGAAATCATTTACACCCTTAAAATTATTGACAAAGATATTCTGTTTATGTAGCTTATACCTATCAGTTTTTACTGTATTAGAAATTAAAATGTCTCAGTATTAGTATGAAAATAGCTTTTGATCTCAGCTTTCTGGAACCTGCAGGATTCCCAAACCACAATCTAAGACCCACCATTATAGATAACAGATTCAGAGGTGGAAGGTCCCTTAGGGGTTATCAGAACTAACCCCCTTATATTACAGATGAGAGCTCTGAGGCCCAAAACACTTGGGCCTACGTCACTAAGTGACATTTCCAGGGCCACACAGCCAACAACTGGTAGCAAAGGTAGTAAAGGATTCATTTTCATTAAAGGGAAAAGAAAAAAGCAACAACATGCAGCAACACAATTATACTTTAATTGGTACTCAGAGCTAATCAGTTCTCTCTCTCTGGTGGTGGACAGCACTTTTTTTAATGGAATCCTTTGGAATTGTCTTGGATCACTGTATCGATCAGAGTAGCCAAGTCATCATTAAAACATTGTTGTTACTGTATACAATGATCTCCCAGTTTATCTCACTTCAGTTTCCATCAGTTCCATAGGTCTTGCCAGGTTTTTTTCTGAAACCACTGCCCTCACCATTTCCTATAGCACAATAGCACTCCATCAAAATCACAATGTTCAACCATTTCCCAATTGATGGGCATCCCCTCAATTTCCTATTCATTTTCACCATAAAAAAACTGCTACAAATATTTTTGTACATATAGATTCTTTTTCTTTTGTCCTTGATCTCTTTAGGGTACAGACCTAGTAGTGGTATTGTTGGGTCAAAAGATATGCACAGTTTGGGCATAGTTCCACATCGTTCCCCAGAATGGTTGGAACACTTCACAACTCCATTATTATTATTAGTGGACTATTTTTTTCATCCCCTCTAGCATTTGTCTTTTCTGAGAGATATGATATGGTATCTCAGAGTTTTTAAAATTTGCACTTCTCTAATCAATAACGATTTAGTGAATTTCTTCATATGACTATAGATAGCTTTCTTCTTCTGAAAACTGTCTGTTCATATCTTTTGACCATTTATCAATTGGGGAATGGCTCTTATTTTTATGAATTTGACTCAGTTTCCTGTATATTTGAGAAATGAAACCTGTATCAGAGAAAATTGCTGTAAAAATTTTTGCCATTACTTCATTATCTAGGGTATCTTTTGGTGTAATATAGTTCCCTTGATTATCTCTTTTAATTAGGTATATTTTTGTCTGAAATCATGATCACTACTCCTGCCTTTTTTTTTACTTCTGTTGAAACATACTAGATCCTGCTCCGGCTCTTTATTTGAACTCTATGTGTATCTTTCTATTTCAAGTGTATCTCTTGTTAACAGTTTCTGATTTGTTCTGCTACTTGCTTCCATTTTATGGGTGAGTTCATCCCAATCATATTCACAATTTTTATTTCTGTGCATTTCCCTCCATCCTATTTTCTTCTGTTTATCCTTCTTTCTCTTTTTATCCTGTCTTTCCTCAAATATATTGCTTCTGACCACTTCCTCCCTTAATCCACCTTCCCTTTTATCACCCACCAGTCCATACCTTTTATCCCCTTCTCCTTTATTTTTCCCTATTGAGTAAGATAAGTAAGAAATTCCAAAGGAGTCATGATGAAAAATGTGGTCCACATCCACAGAGGGAGAACTGATGAATGCTGAGGGCAGGTTTAAGCATATTTTTTTCACTTTCTTTTTCTTTTTTTTTTTTTCTTTGCAACAAGGCTAACATGAAAATGTGCTTGGAATGACTTCACATGTTTAATGGGTATCATTGCTTTCTCAATGGGTGGGGTAGGGGCTAGAGGAAGGAAAAAGAATTTGGAACTCAAAATCAATGTTAAAAACTTATTTTAAAAACCAAAAAATAAAATAAAACAGCTACTAGACAGAATGATGCTGTAAGTATAGTATAGTTTACCTAGATTTCAGCAAAGCATTTTACAAATTCCTTCATACTATCTTTGCAGGAAAGATAGAAAGACAAGGGACAGATAATAGCATAATATGGTAGATTTGCAACATATTGCATGTTACAAATAACTCAATGCCAATTTGAATGAAGGTCTCTAGTGCAGTCCTCCAGTGATCTATCCTTGATCTGGTGCTATTTAAAATGTTGTAAAGGACTTGGATTAAGATATAGATAGCAAGTCTATCAAATGTATGGATAATAGAAAGCTAATAAGAATAGCTAACAGATTCAAGATCCAAAATAAAATTACATTAGAACACTAAGTCTAATCTAATAAAGTGAGGTTTAATCAGGATAAATGCAAAGTCCTGCAAATTCATTAAAAATTAATACTGCAAGTACAACATGGGAGAAATATGGCTACACACATTTGAAAGTAGGGGTTTTAGTAGACTTCAACCTTAATATAAATAAGCATTGCATAATAGCAACCAAAAAAGCTATTGTGACCTTAGGCTACTTTTAAAGAATTATAGTGTCCAAAATACTGAGAGCTTCATTGTATTGGCCTCTTCCCTGATCAAATGACATTGATATCGTGCACAGATCTAAGCACATTTTGGTAAAATCTAAAAAAAATCTAGGGGGGAGGCAATCAGGATTAAGGAGGGTCAAAATTGGGCCATATGAGGATTATTTTAGGTTTGATGCAAATGGAGATGTGCGGTCTAAAGAAGAAGAAACAGGAAAGAAACATAATAGTAATCTCCATGCATTTGAAGGGTTAAAAGAGGGGCTAGATTTGTTCTTGTTCTAAGAGGGCAGAATTTATAATAATGTGTGGAAACTGTAGATAGACTTCACTTAACGTAAAACATCACTTTCTCATAATTAGGGGAAAATTTCACAAAAGTACAATGGGCTACTTTGAAAGGCACTAAATTCTGACTCATTTTAAGTCTTCAAATGAAGCCTGGATGCTTATGTGGAAGAGGGGATTCTTGTTCAGGCACAGTTTAGACAAGGTAGTCACTTTCAACTCTAAGATTGTGACTGTAAGAGATAGCTCAGTAAAAATGCAAATATATAGAAAGTAGTTTGGAGGGAGAGCACTAGAAGCTGGGAGATTAGGAAAGCCTTCAGGCAGAAGGTGGTACTTGGACTGCATCTTAAAGAAAGGAGGGAACTCTATGAGGTGGAGACAATGGAATGCATTCCTGGCAGGAGAGACTTCAAGTTCAAAGACATGGAGATGGGATTAGGAATGTCATGTATGAAAATTAGAGAGAGATCCAGCATGGCTGAAGTATACCATGTGAAAAGGATAGCATTGGGGCAGCTAGGTGACACAGTGAATAGAACACCAGCCCTGGAATCAGGAGGACCTGAGTTCAAGTACAGCCTCAGACACTTAACACTTGCTAGCCATTTGACTTTGGGCAAGTCACTTAACCCCAATTGCCCTGCTCTCCCCCCTTCAAAAGCAAAAAAAAAAAATACATACATATATATATATATATATATATATATATATATATATATATATATATATGTATGTATGTATGTATGTATGTATGTATGTATATAGCATTTTCGGTGAGACTGGGAAGATAGATTGGGGACAGACTGTTAAGGGCTCTGAAAGCTTATGTTTTATCCTGGAGGCATTAGGAAGTTATGGGAACCAATTGAGTAGGATAGACAAATTTAGGTGTATAATCAAGGAAATCTTTGACATCAGTGGAATGGAATAAAAAGAGACTAGAAGCAGGGGGACCCATTCAAAGGCTGTTGCAATGATCCAGGTGAGAGGTGATGCAGATCTGAACAAAAGATGTAACTGTATGAGTAGAGAGAAGGGATTAAATGTAAAACAAGTTGTGGAGGCAGAAACAAGATGTGGCAACTGATTAGATATGTGAGGATCAGGAAGAATGAAAAGTACAGGATAATTAAGAGATTATGAATCTGAAACACTAGATGGTAGTGACTTTTATAGAAATAATAAAGTTTGGAAGTGGAGAACATTTATAGGGAAAATATATTGAGTTCTGCTTTGAGCAAACTGAGTTTGAGATATCCCTGGGACCTACAGTGTGAAATGTCTGATAAAGGATGATGGAGAACAGAAGCTCCAAGAAGAGTAAAATTTTTGATTAATATTGAATTGTTTTTTGTGCCACTTTGACTCATCTCACCAAAACATTTTTTCTACCTTCAATTGTTGATTAAAGGAATTTAGAACTTCTGATACATTTGCTTTCCAGGTCCAATTCCTTTTTTTGTCTTTTTTTGGTGCCTTTAATAGGGCAATATATTTTTCAAGTTTTCTACCTCATGTACCAAGCAGATATTGAAGCAAAGTTATTATCGTTGCCATTGTTACATTTTTCAGTACTCCAAAAGATCTGTTGGTTCATTGATGTGGATACTGCCTGGACCATGCAAGTTGCAATCTATCCTTGCTAGAGTATGACAAAAATAAAATATAGCCAAAAATGATTATCATTAACTTTCCAGTGATGAGTTTCTCCAAATTCAGCTAAGCTAGTTCTCATTAGACAGACATTCAGTCTGTGACTTGACATATACTCAAAGTCGTTTCAACTTGGTAGCAACTCAACCAAAGTTTGTACTCCATTCACACAGTTTTCAAGAACCTAGGATCATCTTCACAACATAATAAGAGATAGAAGTCAATATTAATGACTACTTCTAAAGAAGCCCAAGGCAGAGGACAAATAGAAATGGGTATACTACAATCATCTATTTCACAGCCTTGCCCCAAGGACCAAGCAATATTGTTAAGTGCTCTGTAACACATTGTGATATACCAAGGAAGTTACAGTTTCCAGGCATAATAATAATTCATGGCAATCTATTGCTACGTAAATAAATATCTTTAGCAGCAGAGTGTGAATTGGCTTAAACAACTTTCATTAGATTATACATTTATTCTGATGTACTAAAAAGTGCACATGAGACTAGTACCACTTTGGGGGTTCACTAGATACTTACAGTTCCTTCTGGGTCAACTAAAAGAAGATGCTTGACTTGGCCATTATGTATCCCTGTCAGGACGTAGGATCCTGGATTGGTAGTGCTTTTTCTGACAAGGAAGTCCCCATCTTTTTTAAGCAGCTGCTCTGCTTCTTTCCTGTTCATTTCTCCTTGATACCAAGGCTCTACCTTCAACTCTTCCATCATTCTCCAATCAGCTGCTCTGGATAAAACAGGGCTGGTGTTTTCCACTGACATAGCCTTACTCAACAAAGGCTCCATGGTTTGGTTCTTGAGGGCATCTTCAAAAGGTCCTGGCAATAACAGTAAATGCAAGCAATAAAACAATCAAAATGAAACTGACAAAATGTCATCTATCTGATCAATTAAAAATAAGAGGGTTATAATAAAATGGCTATTTTTACTAAGTGGAGGTAGATTTAATTATTAATGCAATAAAATAAAATAAAACCAGTTATAACATTGGGATGATGAACTTAAAGTCAATAAGATTTGGGTTCAATTTCTGCTATGTTAACTACCTCTGTGACCCTAGATGAGTCACTTCACTTTTAGACCTTAGTTTCCTCTGCAAAATGAGAAGACTGGGCTTGATGGACTCTAAGATTCCTTTCAGATCTAAATCAACAATCCTAGAATGTCAACCAAGTTTTGCTATGTTTTTTAAGAAACAAAGTTCTATAGGAAGAAGTATTAGCCAATTGACTACTCGTCCAATCCGAGGTGCCATACATTGTACAAAGGGCCAGAGGACTCTTTTTACCTATTTCATTGACCAGAACAAGTTCATTTTAATACATTACATAGGCTCAGTAATCATTCTTATTATACAGCTATCAACTTTCTTAGAAACAAAATACTCATTTTAAAAAGATCTATTCTCCTACTAAATCCACCCAGGAAAACATGCTGTGTTCCCAGACTTTGAGTTCAGTTCCATATGTGGTATAAGGCTCTTCCTCATATTCATTTCAATCCCTTTTTGCTAAAATTGCCTTCCAAGTATGTTCTAAAAGTTGCCTGTGCCCTGGATCCTTCTACACTTATCAAAGTGCTGCTCTAGGTACTCCTTGAATCCCTCCAGGGCAGGGATGATGTTGATGCTGATAACAACAATGAGTGATGAGTGGGATAAAGATTATAGATGTCCCTGTTGAGAAGAGTAAATGAAGGAAATAAAAAGCTTTAATCAAGACTATGCCAACTGCTACGCTACTGGTTGGGTATACAAATACAAAAAAAATATAGTCCCTAAAATGAAGGTGCTTACCTCTTCATAGGGGAAGACAACATACATAGGGTAATGGTGACCAGAGAAGTGTGAAGTCCCAGTGCCAGTGAGTAGAGCCAAAGGGCTGAGATATTGTACTGATACACCTTTTCCAGAAGTTATGATAATATTAATTTGATTACTGTTACTGGACCAAGTAGTGGAAAACAGGAGTAGGAAGGGGAATATCCTAGTAGCACAGCAGGAAGATGATGTGAAATAGGTATGATAACGAACAATTCTTGATGATAAAATCATGAAAATATGTACACAGATGTGAGGTTACTTAGGCCAGTTCCAAAACTAGAACTATCCAGTTTATTGATATTGGGAGTGGGCACAGACAGAGGAAGAAGAGCTTGTTCTCCTCCAACTTCTTGCTTTTGTGGCACTTCATTATTTGTTATCAAATTCACCAGGAGGTTGGCAAAGGAAGAGATAGTACTGAAATTAGTCAGTCTTGAAACTTTTTAATAAACCTTTATTTTAAAAAAAAGTTTGTGGATTTTAGGGTGAGGACAAGCTAACATGTTTAGAGATAAAATATCTTCAAGCTACTCTTGCCCACATTACTTTGAATAACTGAACTTTGGATTTACAGTGTTTACTCAGCAACAGCTGCCCTTCTTTTTATGCCAAGTTCAATGTTAAAGCTTGTGAGTGAGAAAGAGAGGGGCAGATCCTACATCCTTTGTTGTGCCCTCTCACTCTATTGCCTTTTCCCCTCTGTATCTCTAGGTGAGGGACGCAGTCAAGATCAAACAGGTATTGTGAAGAGAAGGGAAGAACTGGTTATTATTAAGAGAAGTTTTTACTCCCTTCTTCAAGTCTTAGTCCAACCTAATTCTTTAGAGTGACTGATCCAAGGGGTTATTTTGAATTTCCAAAACTTATTGATTCAGAAAACGAAACCATTTACCTGATAATTAATAGTATGGGATGGGATTGGATTTAAATTTTATTGTGCGCATTTTCTCTTGGTCTATTTGACTAGCCATTGCCAATATGCCAATACCATTCACAAAGAGAAGAAAGCCGAAGTGTATTCACTGACAGGACACACACTCCACCAGTAGCTGATGAGCATGTGTGTCCCTCACAATTCGACTAATAATATCTATATGTGACATGAGATGGGGAGAATGGCTGCTTGTTATAGTGAAATTGATCCTACGTAGGGAAAAAAGTAGGCTTGTTAAGGAAAATGTGTTTCAGAGATAGAGAAAGAATGTACACATTCTTGTTAGTACAGTTAGTTACGCTAAGTCAAAGAAGATCATACAGCACTTGTAAGACAAGAAAAAGAAGGGGAGCCAACATCCTTGGGGAGTTGAAGTCCTGCTTTGTAGTGATTAAGTCTTTTTGCAGCAATTAGGGCAGGGGAAAAAACACTAAAGGAAACCAACTGTTGTAAGGGGATGCTTCAGTTCAAGCCAGAGTCTTACATAGCAAAAATGGCATATGCAGAACAAAATGGAGTTAGTTATATCAGTTCTTAACAGATCACTATTAATTCATTTTCTCTTAAAAAATTTTTTTGGTGTAACTTGATTGGTGTAAGAACACGCCATGAGGAAATTTCCTTTACTAATGCATGTCAGCGGATCCTAAAAACATTTGCTTGTTATTGTTGAGTCATTTCAGGCATGTCTGACTCTTAGTGGTCTCATTTAGGGTTTTCTTGGCAAAGATAGTGGAGTAGTTCGCCATTTCCTGCTCCAGCCCATTTTAAAGATGAGGTACTGAGGTAAATAAGGTAAAGTGACTTGTCCAGGGTCACACAGCTAGTAAATGTCTGAAGGTTAATTTGAACCCACGAAGATGAGCTTTTCTGATTCTGATTCCACTGGGTCCCTCATCTAAATATAATTGGGAACTACTACAAAAACTACATTCAGCAATAATACTGTATGGTAGTAAGAATATTGGACTTTTAACTGCACTGGGCTTCATATTTTGTTTAACTTTTTCATCTATAAAATGAGGAACTTAAAAAAAAGACATAAAGAACTCAAAAGGCCATTCCTGCTCTAAATCTTATGATCCATATGATCTCTAAGGTTCCCTTCAGCTTTAAAATAACACATTTACATGTAAGGGTACTGAGCTAGATTTTAAGGTTAAGAATGAGATAATTCCCATGAGGATCCATTCTTCTCCCAATCTGGACAATAGACTAAGAAGGTGTGATTTTGATGTTAGTTCTATAAGAACTTAACCACAGGACTCATGCTATAAGATTTAAAACTATAAGGGGCCTTCTTTAGTGATCATCTACTCCAACTTTGTCATTTTACTCATAACACTCCTGAGAAAAGTTAAGTAACTTGCCAAAAGTCACAAAGATAAAAAGTAACAAATCCATAATTTAAACCCCAATTCTCTGATTGAAAATCCCAGTGCTCATTCCTATTCCTGGCTGGTTCAATTCAACTCAATTAAGCAAACATTTATTAAGTATACACTATGTACTAGGCTGTAATTATATTCTGCTGGGTAAGTATTGTGGCTTCATCAGCTCTGATTTTCTTTTCTTTTCTTTTTTTCTATAGCCAACTCTCAGGTAAATGAACCAATACCACTGGCCTCAGAATGATCTGTGGTTTGGGTAGTAATTAATATGAAGATTTCTAAAAAGTTACTTTCAAGAAATTAAACTTCTCATTCCCAATTAACTACAGAGAATGCTTATTTCTCATCCATGGCAGAAGATAGCCACTTTGATGATGACTTCAAAATTACTACACATAACCTAGAAAATGACAAAAGATTATTGCCATCCATCAAACCTCTATTAGCAAAGAATGAAATGAGATACATGAATTTGACATAACCTACATTAAAGTATTCCTGAAAAAAAAATTTAATAGGAACTTACTCATGTCAAATAAGTCTTTTCTCGGGCTGTTGTCTTTGGTAGTGTCCACTAATTCACTGAATACACTTTCAGCATCAACTTTAAGGGCCTGCAAAACCTGAATATTTACACATTGAGTATTCATATAGATTGGTGCCTCTCCTAGAGGAGTTACTTGGGCTTTTCCTTCTGGCATATTATAGCTATCCAAAGAACCTGTTAAAAAAAAAAAGCAAAAGAACACCCCTTTTTCATTATTTTAATTGTGAAGATGAAGGAATTTAGCTTAGGCTACACAGACAATTAATTTTTTTTTTCTTTTTGGAGGGGGGAGGCAGGGCAATTGGGCTTAAGTGACTTGCCCAAGGTTTACATGGCTAGTAAGCGGTAAATGTCTGAGGCCACATTTGAACTCAGGTCCTCTATTCACTGTGCCACCTAGCTGTCCCCAGACAATTAATTTTTAAATGACACAAGTTTCTTGAACCTCACAATGAGAGAAAAGACTATATAGATTCCTTTTTAAAATTTTTATTTATTTTATTCTGAGCTTAAGAAATAAAACCAGTATTTCTACAACATAGTAGGATAGGAAAAAAAGATGATGGCATATAAAACCACAAATCTTATGTACAATTTGCTATTCTTTTTAAATATATAGTAGTTATAATGTAACTTTCTCTTTTTTTCCTTTTTTCTTCCCCCACCCCTAAAAGTGGCTATCTTTAGGCACAACTGTATGTCCGTGTGTGTGTGTGTGTGTGTGTGTGTGTGTGTGTGTGTGTACACACAAAACAATCCTATACATAATTTTATTTATCAGTTCTTTCTCTGGAGTTGGCATTATGAAAAAAAAATAAAATAGCTAAACCATTGGTTAATTTTATTTAAAACAGAGATAAGGAAGCCAAATCAGTAGTACTAAAAATGAAAAGTGTGAATATACCATAATGAAAATGAAATTAAAGCAGTTATTTTGCCCAAATATAGACTAATAAATTTAATGATTTAAGTGAACTAGAACAACATTATAAAAATATAAATTGCCTAGTCAGCAGAAGAGGAAATAGAATAAACAGACTTATTTTACAAAAAGAAATTAAACAAACTATAAATTAGCTTCCTAAGGAAAAAACACCAGGACCAGATCGATTTATAACTGAATTTTATCAAACACTTAAAGATCAACATATTCTAATATTAAATAAAGTATTTAGAATAATAGGCAAAGAAGGGATCCTACCAAATGCCTTTTTTGAAACAAATGTGATACTCATACCTAAATCAGGAAGAGTAAAAAGAGAGAAAAAAATCATAGACCAATTTCATTAATGAATTTCAATGCAAAAATACTAAATAAAATGTTAACTAATAGATTACAACAATATATTGTCAAGTCTCTACATTCTGATCAAGCAGGATTTGTATGAAGGATGTAGGGGTGGTTTAACATAAGGAAAATTATTAACATAATTGAATATATCAATAATAAAAGTAAAAAATTCATATGATTACATCAATAGAAGCAGAAAAGTCTTTTGATGAAGTACAACATTCATTTCTATTAAAAACACTTGAAAGTTTAGGTATAAATGGATTTTTCCTTAAATCAGTCAAAAATATTTACCTAAAACAATCAGCAAACATTATTTATAATGGAAATAAGCTAGAAACCTTCCATGTGAGATGAGGGGTGAAATAAGGATGCCCATTGTCACCAATAGTATTCAATATTGTATCTGAAATCCTAGCAATAGCAACAAGAGAAGATGAAAAAAAGAATAAGAATAGGGAATGAGGTAATAAGACTATCTCTTTTGCAGGCAATATAATGACATAGTTGGAAAATCTCAAAGACTCAACCAAGAAGTTGGCTGAAACAATAATTACAGCAAAGAACCAGGAAATAAAGTAAATACACATGAATCATCATCATTTCTATACATCACCTTGTAAGAAGAGACGGTAAATGATACTCCATTTAAAATAACTTTAGCCAGTATAAAATACTTGGGAGTACATCTACCAAAACAAATCCAGGAACTATATGAATAAAATTATAAAAATATTTTATACAAGTAAAATCAGATGCATATAATTGGCAAAATATTAATTGTGGATGATCTACATAGATTCTTATTCTTCCCTTTGGGATTCTGAAGGCCACAGCACCAGGAATGTAACATGGATTCCAATTAAGGTGCTTTCCCTTGTGTCTCTCTAAGGAATGCAGGGAAATGATAAAAATACCTTAGGTTCTCTGAGAATTTCTAGAGAAGCACCTTCTTTCCTGCCTAACCAGTGTAAGATGGATATCAATATATTTTCATAGATGGGTTTTTCTCCATCATCCCTCCATTCAAGAATTTTTTTTTAAAAAAGGGGTAAAAACTTCACATTCACAATAAATACATTTGTTTAAAGTACTTTGTCACTGAAAAGCTCAATTTTTTTTCTCATGTATTCTACCAACAACCCAGAGGGATAGACAGAAGCTTGATATTAAATGCATTTTATTGATATAGCACCAAAGGTAGAACAATGCCAAAAATCACATACAAAACTGACAATCTAACCAATACTGATTTTACATCATTAGATACATCATCAGTAACAGTAAGTAATCCATCTGAAAGTTACATCATAAAGATATTCAAATTTTGTTTAAAAAGTGAGATCTAATTTAGCATACTTGTTCAACCATCTGTAGGCACATTTTAAGTATACAATGGTACATTCTAGGAAAAAGGATTCACTTTGTTCTATCCCAGACTCACATAATAGATTCATAATACATAGCTGTTCAACATATTATGTTTTAATTGTACAAGCTATGTTTCTGATGGATTTAAATATTATGCCAAGAAAATTGCACCTCTGACATTAAAGTATTTTTTGTATTTTTATACAAACATAACAAATGTAGCCAAGATCAGAAGGAAAGCAGAAAAGTTGGAATAAATTTTATAGAGTTTCTCAGATAAAAGTCTCATATCTCAAATATATAAAGAATTTTATCAAATTTATAAGAAGGCCAGTCATTCCCCAACCGATAAATGGTCAAAGGAGAGAATAGATAGTTGTTGAATAAAGAAATAAAACAATTTATCACCATAAAAATATTTTAGATTATTATTGCTTAGAGAAATGTAAATTAAAACTACCTTGAGATGTCATTTTATATCTATGAGACTGGCTAAAATGATTAAAGGGGAAAGCAACAGATGTTGCAGGGGATGTGGAAAAACTGGGACACTAATTCATTGTTAATAGAATTATGAACTTAACTAACCATTTTGGAGAGCAATCTGGAATTGTGCTCAAAGAGTTATTAAATTGCCTATACTCATCAATACCACTACCAGATCTATTTCCAAAGACGATTATGGAAAAAGCAAAAGAACCTACATGTTCTAAAATATTTATAGTAGCTCTCTTTGTAGGGGCATAGAACTGGACATTGCAGCGATGCCCATCAATTAGGGAATGGCTGAACAAGTTGTGTTGTATAATTGTGATGGAATGCTATTGTGCTATAAGAAATTATGAACTTGATGATCTTAGAAAAACATGGAGAGACTTTCATGAAATAATGAAGAATAAAATGAGCAGAACCAAGAGAACATTGTATATAGTAATGGCAATATTGTTTCAAGAATGACTTTGAGCAAATAAATCATTTCAACTGATAGAAAGATCCAAATTAACTACACAGGACAAATAAAGGAAGATGCTATCTGCATCCAGAGAAAGAATTGATAAATAGAAGTGCGTATAGAAGATATAGAAGATATAGAGATATAGATATAGACACAGATATAGGTATTTGTGTCTGATGGCAGCCATCTTTAGTGTGGGGAGGGAGAAGAAAATAAATTTACATGATTTTTATATATTTAAAAGAAATAGCAAGTTGTACATAATAGATTTGCAGTTTCAAGTGCAATCATCTTTTTTATTATACTATGTTATGGAAACATTTGTTTTATTCCATAAATTTTTAAAAGCTATTTTAATTTTTTAAAATCATCTTTAAAGAAAAAAAATGCTTTAAATAACATTAATAAATTAATATGCTACAGATGTGAGTGAGAATGCACATGTCAAAAACAATAGTGAGAAATATTCACATAATGAAAGAACAATTAGCAAATGTATTAGGAATCTTAATATTCATGTTATTCTTCCTTGAAATATCACATTGGTTCAAATATAGGCTATTCCTCAATAAAATTCATTTGAATTTCATATTTTTGAAATGTAAGGAAGAGCAATAAACCTTGTGTTAAGAAGACATGTATTTAATCCAGGCTTCTGACACATACTAGCTGACCATGACTGGGTATGTTCTTTAACTTCTCGGTGCCCTGGACAACTTTGTAAGAATAAATTACAAATGATTTGCCTATCTGCATCCTGAGAAGGGGCATCACACAAGTTCATCACCCCTCATAAATCCTAAAATCACAAATGCAAACCAGAAAAAAAGGAAAAATGATTATGAAAAATTATCATATTTAAAACATATATGTATATGTATGTAGCTAGGTCTGTGTTCACACACACACACACACACAAATGGCTTTGATGATTTTTAAAAATATTTCTTTCAATTCAAATACAATTCAATTCAATTCAAATAGGTTGAACCCTAATGGTCCAAGTGGGTATTATCTACTCCATCCATGCAGAAAGAAAATCCAAGATTTAACAGACAGGCTTAGAAAGTTGTAGCCAAAAAATCCACTACCCTTTGGCCAACCTAAAGATGAACCTCACCAAATTTATCTAATCTGAATCCTTGAATGTTCTCTTGACAGACATTCCTTGAATGTATGATTTAGAGTCCACTATATTTGAATAGTTTCCAGTTTGTTAGGATCTTTGCAGAGTTGTACTCTGAGGACCCAGGGTCACCTCCACATCACGATGATGCATTGTAGTGGGATTTAAGTGGAGATCCAACTCAAATAATTGTTTTATTCATTTATTATCATTGCTACCTTTCCCTTCTTCCCTATCCTCCCACATCATTTTATCATTGCTTCCATCACTGATATAAAGTTCATGATGATAAACACGATTTTGTACAATCATGTTTTGTGCAATCTAGGCATGGGGAAATAGGAATACTATTCAAACCAAATTGAATGCTATTTAGACCTCTAATCAGACCAAATTATTGTCTACTCTTAGTAAAGGCTATTTGTGTTTCATACCAAAATGTAGTTTATTAAAAATTTTGTGGGATTATTATCTCCGATAAAGGCAGAACAAAAAAAAAAGACAAAAAAGTAATTAGTTCTGATAAAAGATGTTTAAATAAAACTACAACAAATTTACTAATTGTTGTTTCCTGTCACAGACAATAGCATTTCACTTTTTGAGCCTGACTTGAATTTGAACTAATGGCTATAAAACAAGTCATAGAAAACCAGGGTCCTGTAGATAGTTGGATTATAAAAGATAATAATAGTTCCCATTTATATGGCACTCTAAAGTTTACCAAGTTCTCTCATCACTACACTGTGAGGTAATACAAATCTGAATGAGAAAAAGGAATAATTTATTATTTGAAGGAAGTTGGCCTCCCTAAAAATTGTAGGTATGTAAAAAAAAAATTATAATGAACAGAAAGAGTAATCTAACACTCTATGATCTTCTCATGCCATGCTCTATACACATGCCAAAGACCTTTAGTCACTTTATATCAAATAGATCTTCAATTAATAGATGAGTCTCTGCTGAACAATAAGGCACTAGTGATACATTATCTATTCGCCAACAGGTATTAGAAGTTCTGTCCATTTGCATATCCCCTCCTGCCACAATCTGGGACCATGAATCTATACAAAGACCCATTACTGAAAAATGCCCTTCATTCTTACTCCAAGAACCCTGAGTGCTGATGATGCATTCATGGAGTTACTGGATGTGGACTTAATTGAATAGTTAGTAAAGTTTCAAAGGAGAGTGTGAAAGCACAAAAAGAAGGAGCTTTGTAATGAAAGTTTATTTCTCTGTATGATCCTTTGACTCCTAAACCTTACTTCACTATTTGGGACTTAACTTATAACTGTTTATCTTATGACAGTTTTAATTTTCTGTGTATATTTACTCCCTACCTTGCTACACTACATGATCTGAGACTCTACGATGCCTGGCAAAGAACCAGCACTGGGAAGGTAGCACCAAAACTGGAACACCGTCACCCTGCCTGTGGAAGAAGACCTATAATAATAGTTCAGATGTTCAGGAGCAAACACCCCATCTTTGCTTTAGTCAAGGAGAAATGCCACACGTAACACCCTTGTTTCAAGGCAAAGAGGAACATTCCCACTGTCATCCATGGCCCCAGAAAAAACCCCTATCTAATCCACACTAAACCCCCACCCAGCAGAGCAATCCCTGATAGCCCTTGGACTGCTTTATTGTCTCCCGTTCTTGGCTGATGTCTAGAAATCTTCCTCCTCATCTTTCAGGGATCACTTAAAGTTCTGTATATGACTCTCTCAGGCTCTGTCCTTCTTCTCTCCTGTACCTAATCAGGTTTTGCTCTTGCTGTGCCTACCGTCTACGTAATCATCACTGCCTCCTCACCAATTGCCAGTGCTGGTAAATGCCAATGCACTGCTCACAAAGGCTCTTGCAATGACTCCTGGAGTTGTCCCTTCCTGGTACAATCCAAACAAACCAGCTGGATGGGCAACAGGTCAAGTTTGGGCTATTGGTGCCTACCTCCATGAGCCATTGACCAGTAAGTACTATGACTAAGGGCTCCAACTACTGTTCCTCCAAGGACAAAGAAGGACAGGCAACTTTGCAGCAACCATCTATCTTCCCTAGAAAGAGGAAAAGTCAGGCCACTGAATCACATGCCATGCTCCAGTAGAAGGATCTCTTTCACCACCTTCTCCTATGAATTCATAAACCGCTGTTCCACATCACTCAGCCAGGGAACCATACTGCTATCCTGAGGAGCGTGGGACTCTAATTCAGGATTCAAATGAAAGGGCATGCCTCAGTAACAAGGAGCTCACTTTCCCCTTAAACCTACAACTATTGACCAAGATTATGATTAGGACCTGTGTCTGCTGCGCCTTGGGTAACAGGATGTCTTATCCTCCCCACGGTCAGGGGCTGAGCCATGTGCCTCAACCACAGGGAATCCCCCCTCCCATGGTCAAGGCAGGGTCTAAACAGTGTAAGTGGCTACATTAGTGGTACTAACAGTAGCAGAAGAACCCTCTATGTCCTCCTATTGATATGAGTGACTCTAATTATCAGAATTTGGGCCCTTCCTGCATCCCACACTCATGCTCCCAGGATAGCTACAAATAACTAACATGCTGCTTCTTCTCCATTCCAAGGTCAAGTAGTCCTGTTTTCCTTGCAAGGCTGTCCACAGACAGAAACAAGTTTGCTCATTCTACTAGGAAGGCCCATTACATAGTTTCAAAAATAACATTGTTTTCCCTCAGGGTACAAAAAAAGTCTACTGTATGCTCATTTCGGGGGGAATTCTTCCTTTTGAATTCCCCTATAGCTACATGTTCCTGAGTAAAATTTCTGATTCGTGAGATGTTCTTCTCCCAAGATAGCTGGGTAGGACAAACATTATTACTACATTTTACAGATTTAAAAACTGAAATAAAATTTATTATTTCAAAAGAAAGTCTTGTACTACCTTGAGAATTTCATGCAAAAATTTGGACTAAAGATTGGCCATAATTCACCCTCTTGTAAAATCTGTTGCTGTCAAGTATTAATGGCTTGTAATAAACTAATTAGATCGGTGTAACAAAGATTGGCTTGAATCCACGATAATGTGTAAACATGATGCTAATTAGAAAATTTCCTAAAAGACATTTCTTATTTGGGGATATTAGCCCAAATTCAAGCATTGGCTGCTACATTTTTGTGACAGAGAGAGAGAGACAGAGATTACATATAATGTCAATTATATAAAATAGGCCAGTGGTCCATTGCAAAGACCAATAACTAATAAATTGATGAATTAGAGTTCTGATAATACTTCCACTGTGAAGAATATCCATCTTGTTCTAAAAATGACACTATGCCTTAATTTCAGGCTTGGTACATGAAACTACTGACTAAGCCTCTCTACTTTTTCAAAATGAAAGAAATGTGAAGTTCTATCATAAATGGGGAAATTAAGTACAATATCATCCACTAAGTGGTGCTAACGACTATAATAAAGTCAGAAGTCTTTAGTTTAAGCAAGTGCATACATGATTAGACTTGTTTTCCCCCTTAATTCTTATGATATATAAGTGATAGAATTTTAGGGTGAATACTCCCATACGTAGTCTAGATGGGGTAATCATGCCTCCTTCTACTAGCTACTGGCCAATTTTCCTTACTTATTCTCTTCCCTGAATCTAAGATGATCAAGAAGAATGTTCTGAGCCAGAAGAACTGATTTCATGCACAAAAGAATCAAAAAGCCTTTGAGTGAGCAAGAACTGCTGTGAGCCTCCAGGTAAAGGAAGAAAGGTATGGAAGGAAAGGCTGCCCTGTATCCCTGAGAGTATTTTGCCTGCTTCTTCTATGTTTCTTCTTTCTTGATCTTAGGTGAACAAGAATCCAGAGATTCAATGGACCAAGGTATGACCTTGTGAGCTTTGAAAACTCCCCCTCAGAGGTTGCTTTGGCAACTGGAGTCAGTAGCAGAGCTGACAGCAACAATTAATTGAGTGTGGTGAGGAGGGACCTGCTTGACCCAGTCCAGCAATATATTGACCTAGTGTTGACCCAACTGTTAAGGCATCCTGACCTGCAAGAAGCTAGCCCAGCTGAGTAAGCTAGCAACATACATACATTTTTATTTTATTTTAAACTTAAATACAAAATAAGAAAAGGCATAAACTTAAAAACTAAAACTAAAATACTAAAACTTAAATACTAAAACTAAAATAACACAAAAGAAAAAAAAAGCATTGCCATGTACACAGCAGAAAGTAAGAGAGGATTCATATTTTGAATAAGAAAGCCTATATAATAAATACTACACATTGTGTTAAGAGCCGTCTATCTTTTCTTTGCTTCCTTGTAAGTTTTCTTTTGTTCTCTGCTGTGCCCTTTTCACTTTGTTCTTTTTCTCCCTTCCTGCCCCACCCAGGAAGCTACAATTAAGCATGGATAGATGAGATAGAGAGAGAGATAGTTAGATGGATAGATACCATGTATAGATAAATATGCATACACATAAGTACTTACACACAAAGATATACATATTTACATATACCCATACATACATACACTTACATATACATATACTAGATGTCTATAATTATACTTACATATAGACATACACATTAATATGCATCTCTGTAAGACTCTACTATAACTATTTGTCCTGTTTCTCTGAGAGTGGTAACTTTTTTCTTCAAAATTTCAAGTCTTTCCACATTTTTCTAAGTCCATCAATTCATCATTTCCTACACCACAGCAATATTCTAACCTTCGCTGTCTAGTTGTTTTAAATGATCCAAGACAACATTAATGAACACAGAAGTTTCCCTATTTTCCTACATATATACACAAACCCATCTTTTCAGGGTTCCCTTATTAGAAAACAAAAACTTGGAGAGAACAGACATCTAATGCACTCAACTATATTTTCTCCTTAGATAGTGCTCTCAGCAGCATATTGCATGGTCCATCCTAATGAATCTCATGTCCCAATTGCCACTCCTGTTCTAGGATATCTTCAGTCTAACTTAGTGAACAACATGGACAAGTGGGTTTTTCCTAATTCCAAGATTGAGATGATCATACAAATTAGGGGGCATGGGATGTGGAGGGAGTGTGCCTATGGAGAGCTCCTCCATTTTCACCAAATCTCTCAAAAGTCATAGTAATAGGCAAAGATTGGGCAACCATAATTACTCTGATTTGGTTAAAAATATATATATATATTTTTGTGCCCTTTAACTCAAAGGTAGCTAGTAGGTACAGCCCAACCTGGAGTCAGGAAGACCCGAGTTCAAATGTGATCTGTGACACTTGCTAGCTGTGTGGCCCTAGGCAAACTGCTTAAAATCTGTTTGCCTCAGTTTCTTCATCTGTAAAATAGAGATGATAACAATAGCACCTACCTCCCAGGGTTGTTGTGAGAATCAAATGAGATGATAATTATGAAGTGTTTAGGACAGAGCCTGGCTCATAGTAAGCACCATGTTACCTATGATTAAATGTTGGACCCTGAAGAAAGCCACTTACCTTGATGAGTAGGTGCATGATGCCAATCGTCACTGAATTTGCCTCCTAAGTGCCGTCCCTGGTAGTAAGTTTGCTCTCTTCCTGCAGTCTATGGACACACACACACACACACACACACATACACACACACACACAAAGAAATAGCATCATCCTCTTCAAGTTTCACTACTGTTAAAAACTGTAATAATGGTAGCAGTGGTCTTGATGTTGTGACAGATTGCATGCTATATTTAGACCCAATTTTCTCTTCATGGCTCCAGGGTAGCATTAAGATTTCAGGTTCTTTGAAGAGGGTTTGTGTAGGTGTAAGGACGACTTTGTAACTTCATGAAAACTGTACCCCACACTCATCTTCATTAGCTCTCCTAATCCTTTACCAAGTGTGAAAATAAAATGTGCTCTTCCCCATGCAGCCATATTACTCAACGCACTTATCCCACCACTGTTAGTTCTGTGTACATAAAGATATGCTTTTACTGAAATGGCCCTGACAATTTAGCATCATAATTTTGTCTCACACATTTCTGATTTCAGGGATACAACACATTTTCCTGTTATAAAAAGTTATATCAAAACATTAAAACGCTAAGTACTTTACTGAGGGAGTTTAAGAATGAGATCAAGATGACTGTGGAATCCCAGAATTTTATCTTGCCCGAGAATTACATATGTTATACCATTCTTAATGGTCCCAAAGCTTCCTAATACTTTTCTCTACCCTCTATTCTTTCTTTTCTCCTCTGCCTCAATACCACAGGGTGATATGTTGATGACTGTGATCAGTTCTAATGGCACATAGTAAGAAAGAAACCATCTTAAGCTAAAACATTTTACTTCCTTCCCCACACTCATTTCATTCACTGGTAAAAATCATATAATAAGTTGAGGGGAGAAATGGGATTGAAACTGAGATTTTCACATATCAAATCAATATATTAACCATATGGGGCTCTAAACAAAGGAAAATACAAGAGTCTATTTGTATGTTGAAGTTGTATTCTATTGCTAAACAGAGAACCTGCAACCCCAAAGGAAAATTTTGGAAATTTGGAATGAGAAGGGCATCACAAAATGGTCAATGTACTAATGCAATTTGAGTTGAACATGCTACTAATTTTCTTTTTTTTTTTTGTCCATGTATACAGATTCTGGAACCAAAATATATTCATACTTATCTAACACAAAACTATCCAATAAAAGAAACTAGCGAGATGAGCTACTAAGAGAATACAGTTTAAGTCAAAGTGCTTCATATGAAATACATCCATTAGTCAACTGACCCCTCACCAAAGGAAAAAGAAATCCTCTGACATACCTTGCTTGTGTCGGCAGTACAAATTCTGGTCTTTGATCTAACATCAAGAACCTCTCCTGTATGGGGCACTTTGTTGGGAATGCTGTTATAATATGGATGTTCTGTTCTTTCTCCCTCTTCTTCTATCCATGGCTCATCCAGACTTTGCCTGCTGGAAGGATAGGTTTGACATTGGCTTCAGTAGACAATATATGTTTGCAAAACAATCAATTAGTCTAATGAATATTATTCATGCCTCTAATAAGATAGTTTCATCATCCACATAATCCATGGCCATCTCACCCCATATTGCTGACCATTTTCCTTCTGAAATATCTGCCAAGTACTCAAATGAGTCATGCTCAGAAAAATGCCACTTTCGGGTTTTCTTCCTGTTCTATACTGATAAAATAGTGCACAGGGGTGTGCTCCACCCTATACACTCATCCATATTCTCTATCTCTCCTAGGCCACTACTAAAATGCATGACCCTGGCTCAAGCTGAAAATGTACCTCCACTTTGCATCTGCCCTTGCTGTTGTAGAAGATAAGGGGGAAAAATCTCTTTAAAGAGACCGCGCGCGCGCGCGTGTGTGTGTGTGTGTGTGTGTGTGTGTGTGTGTGTGTGTGTGTTCTTTTCTCAGCCCTTTGGTATCCTAACTCCTCACAATGTATACCAATCAATCAATCATCAAAAAAATAAGTTTTTATTGAGTGCTTACTAAGTGTAAGACACTGTGCTAAGCACTGGAGATAAAAAGACCAAGAAAAAAAAAAAGAAATAGTCCTTATTCACAAGGCTCTTACTTTGTATTGGGAGAGATAACATATAAGCATACAAGTAAATGCAGAATAAACATAAAATCAGTAAAAGATAATTAAATGCAAGGTGACTGAGGAGGAAGGGCACTAGTAGTTGGAGGAATCAGAAAAGCCTTTGTTAAGTGACTGGTAATTGACGTGTATAAAAAAAAATCTGATCAAATGGCTTAGCACAGAGAATGTCACTTTTTTTCCACACTATATACAGTTCATGTTTTTTTAGTAATAGTTTTTGTTTTCATATCATCTTCATTTCCCAACATATCACCTTCCCAGAGAGTTATCTCATAAAAAATAGAAAGGTTAAAAAAATGTCTGCCAGTAAAGAACTTGAAAAGAAAATCTGTTCTGCTTTTCCTAAATCTGGTTCCTGAGGCTCTTGTTTTAGCCCAAGGACTCCTTACAACTCTACCACTGCCTCTAACTCTCTCTCTCTGCATGATCCTTTTTGCTATTGAGAACACATGGTTCTACATTCCTGGAGATGCATTCTTTGGAGGAGCCTCAGATATGTGCAGGTTACCTCTCCAGATGAATCAACTTCTCTCTATGTAGTTCCATCTCCTCTTCATGTGTCTCATATCTCAAATGATGAGCTTAATCTTTCACATGCCCAATGAAAGTAATCTTTCCTATTACCTCTTCCATCAAACAAAATTTGCTGCGGTATTTGATTGTATGAGTAGGAATATGAGATTCTGTACAGGTCTAAGGCCAAGGTCTAAATATTTGAGTATGCTGATAAACATTGTAGGATGAAAAAGAGAGATGGTGACTGGTTAAGCAAAGGAATGTATATGAAATATGAAAGAGAAGAAGAGATATGTGAGAGAGAATAAAAAATGACGTGAAGTTCATGACAAAAAGTTATGGGTGTGACAGTTCAAATGTAATCAGAGAGAATAGAACTAAGAATTTGAGAAAGGGAAAAGATTATATGGAGGAGAAGAAGCATGCAATAACTAGGATATGAATATTTTTAAAGGAAATAAGGAAGGTACTATAAAATGCCACAGTGCCAAGGCCACCTCAATGGAATTTTAGCAATTTTAAAATATTTTCTTTTTGTTTTCTAAATATTCATGATGCTGTCCCACAACAGCTGACTAACACTGAATGACATTTCACCATTTTGAGATTTGAAGTTCCTTTGTTCTAATTTACCACAAACCATCGAAGGGGAAGATGATGGTATAGTAGGCCATGCCTTTAGCATTCAACATTTCTACTTCTGCCTAGTAGTAAACCAGGTACTGATATTTTCTATGGTGACTTTTAGAATATGGTACTCCAAACTTTAGGAACTAGGATTCTCTATCTTCATCAAGAACAGATTATCTAAAAATCAATGACCTGGCATCTTCTGGCCCATCCAAATGCCATCAAATAATAATGTCCTAAATTAAATGCTTGGTTTGTCCAAGTTACTCTAAGAATCCATATTTAAGGATTCAGTAATCTAGGGAACCGATTTCAAAATGTGAAATGACTGATCAAAGAACTAAGAAATAGTTTTCCTCCTCCTCTCTTTGCTGCTTAACCAAACTATCAGTTCTTTCCTTACATTTCAAACAAAGTGGTTGAAAACTAACACTTACTTCTTATGAGTCTGTTGGTGTCTTAGGCAGTTGGAATTTGAGAGCTATCAGAGACCTAGGTATCAGCTAGTTCAAACTCTTAATTTTGCAGGGACCTAAATTTTCACAGCCAATTAAGGGCAAGGCCAAAACTAGAAGCCAGATCTCTTGATTCTCAGTCCTGTGTCCTTTTCATTATATCAAGCGACCTTTTCAATTTATGAAATCTAAAATTTGTTTCCATTCCAATATACAGTTGAATTTTTCTTTCACAAAAAGTGAAATCTATTAAGAAAACATTGCCATGAAATAATCGTTGAAATCAGACACTCCATATGGTAGAAAATACTCATTCTGAAAACCTGGGGATAAGAGTACCACTTATGCGGCCCTGCATGCAAGTGTATGTCTTGATGTTACTTTTGATGGATGAAAAATAAAAATAGGACTATTCAAGAAAGATGAAAGCTAAAAAAGGGAAGTAAAGGCAATATGATACCTATACATTGTACCAATGCCAATACCCTGACTTCTTTATCAATTATAAGAATAAGACATAAGAAATAGGTATCACCAGGTGAATTTCAGACAAGTAAAAAGAAGTCATGTTTTGGATAGCAGACTATAAACTAATGGAACAAAGAGACAGCACCGGCTAAAAATATCCTTAAATTGGTTCAATAAGGCTTAGAAAGACTCACAGATGACACATATATAACAAGTTCTTAAGGGATGACAGAAACTTTGGGAGGCAGACCATCTTTAATCTTCTGAGGTTCTCATGGTGAACTGCAGTCATGCTCCACTACAACACATTTACAAGTTCCTAAGATCACAGCTATAGAGCTGAAAGGGACCTTAGAGGCCATTGAGTCCAAACCTTTCACTTTATAGATGAGGAAAATGAGACATTGAGAGATGAAGAGACATGCCCAGGATTCCACAACTGTGTCTGCGGTGGGATGGAACTTGGGCCTTCCTCACTTCATACCCTAACCACTAGGCAATGATGCCTCTGTCACAGGCAGGGCATTAAACCAGATGAACCTTCACACCAACTCGTCCAATATAACATTTCTTGCTTCACCTAATCTTCTTACGATATGAGGAAATGGTGGGCAATTAATTTAAGCCATTAGATAATCTTCAACTCAAATGGGCCCCACGTAAGGTGAAAAAGGATTAAAATATGGATTATAGCATTGTTTTGGATTATAAACTTCCAGAAGGTACAAACTGTTAGATCAATGATTTCATAGAGTAGCTAGCACCAGGCCTCTTACAAAAAGGGATTTTTTTTTCAGAAGTTGCTATTTGGGGGCGGCTAGGTGGCACAGTGAGTACAGCACCAGCCCTGAAGTCAACAGGACCTGAGTTCAAATCGGGCCTCAGACACTTAACACTTACTAGCCCTGTGACCTTGGACAAGTCACTTAACCCCAACTGCCCTGTCCTCCCTGCTCCAAAAAGCAAAAAAGAAATAAAAAAAGAAGTTGCTTTTCAATGACACTGATCAGACAGATGCCATGAGAAGTGACATGAACCTGGTGAGAGATGATGCTTGGAAACATTCCGCAGTCTTAGGGTCCATTCCAGGGAAAAAAACAATTACAATGAAACAGTTTTTAATGTAACTTTGGTCACTATTATTGTAGTTTCCAGGAAAATGATTTTTCCAAATGTTGAAAGTATTATTCATATGTTGAACTCCATTTATTTATCCCCTCATGCCATTATTGTATTATATTCCAGGTGATTCTGCTAACCAGAAATTTAGCAGCCTTCATTCAAAACAAGCTACCTGAAAATTGCTTTCCCCTTGTGTGCATCTTTAAGAACATTAGTAACAAAGCATCTTGTGCTTCTACTTACCAGTCATGAAGAGCAGTTATCTTTGAAGGGCATTGTAAATACTGCTTGAATCGAAGTTCAAAAGCTTGACCTATGGTGCTGATCACATCTCGAGCAAGGCCATCGGAGCATTCCAGTATATGGCAGGCTAATGGAGGCAAGGAAGAGAAAGCCGTCTGTGCAGAAGACTTTGTTTACAATATCCATGCTCTACCACAAATAAAACTTCCTAAAAGCAAAAGCTATTCCAAGGTGAGACAGTTTCAAGGACCTTTCACTTTTCTTAGCATTTTCAAACTATATTTTACCATATTCACTCTGTCATAGGACAACCTCATAAAAATCCCCAGGGGTAACTTGAAAAGTAACCCCCGCCCTTCTCTCGACCAATTTCTTGCATTTAGACTGTTTCACAACAACAAAAGCAAATAAACAAGGTTTTGCATTTTAGACCCTTGGCAGGAGGATGAGAGGACTCAGCTTTGCCTAATTTAGCTGTTAAAGTGGCTCCAAATTAAGTAAAAAATGATAAAGCTGACGTGCACATAGAAACATAAATGGTTGAGGTTCCACAAAACTTACCATTTTCACTTGTCTGTTTATTCATTCATTTAATACCACAGTAGTTCTTTACATTGACTCATAGGTTTTCCTTCCATGTCCAGTTTTCAGGGTTATCCAGATCAAAATATCAACAATCAAATAAACCACTGCCTACGAATCACTCCATTCTTGCAGGCCCAGCTCTTCCAGCTTTGTATGAGTCATCACCAAAAAGTCCCCTAATGGGTAACGAATTTCCCTAGAGCTCACCAATAAGAGGTAGGCAGAAAATATCTGTGAATTTTCTGTGCAATCAATATTAAAATAACTCCTCAGTAAGACGGAGGGAAGGGAACAAGAATTTCTTAAGTGACTATTATGTGCCAGACACTGTCCTAAGAGTTTTACAATATTATCTTATGTGATCCTCACAACAGCCCTGAGAGATTAAAAAGAAAACAATTATGATACCTGTTTTAGAGTTGAGGAAACTGAGGCAGATGAGATTGAATGACTTGTCTAGGGTCACATAGTAAGTGACTGAGTCTGGATCTGAACTCAGGTCTTCCTGACTCCAGGTCCAGCATTCTATTCTACCTGCCTAGGTAAGAACACCAAATAATGATGTGAAAAGATAGTAGTTATCCTGGTCTGATATTGAACTGCTGGCAAATCTATTTTCTTCCCATACTCTCTCATGGAAAAACTAATGATGATCAGAAAGGGCCAAAGACTAGTCAGTGGGACAGAAGAGAAGAAGCAGGAATCCTGAATAAGTCATATAAATTGTAATGAAAAGTAACATATACAAGCAATATATAAGGTTCTTATAAAACACTTTGTCTTTTAAAAGCAATAACAAAACCTTGTCATTAGACCATTAACTTTTAACTTTTTAATTAAGGGTAAGCTACAAAATGGGCAACAGGAATAGGTTTAATGACCAGTATCAGAAAAATTGAATTCAGAGCCTTTCAGGTATAATCCTATATGCTCTAGACCAGTGGTTCTCAACCTTCCTAATGCTGTGACCCTTTAATACCTGTATGTGGGTGTATCTGCATGTTGGCGGACCCGCCTGGAGGCAGGAAGAGGAGCTGTGTCTTGGTTCCCAAGACAATTGGAAATATGTGTTTTCTCATGGTCTTAGGCAAACCTGTGAAAGGGTCATTCGAACCCCAAAGGGGTCATGACCCACAGGTTGAGAACCACTGCTCTAGACTCTTAAAATTTATTCTGCAAGGTTCTATCTGTCCTATGACAGAGTGAATATGGTAAAATATAGTTTGAAAATGCTAAGAAAAGTGAAAGGTTCTTGAAACTGTCTCACCTTGGAATAGCTTTTGCTTTTAGTTGTGGTAGAGCATGGATATTGTAAACAAGTCACAAATAACTCATAACAAAGGTTATAAAATGAATTAATAAATTAATTAAATATAGTTATAATAATAAAAAATAAAAATAAATTAATAAATAAGATGATTTTAAACACTGACATCTAAGTTTTGAAGTAAATTCAGAAATTCCTAAATTCTAATTGTCATTTTTAATTACTTCACATTTTAAAATATATAAATTTCTATTTCCAAAGAGTTTTAGTTAATATCCCTTTAAGGATTTTTTAAAAAATCCTTAGTAACTTTTCTCTTTTTCACATTAAGTGCTATATTAGACGGTGACCATATTACCATAACCGTGAGGCAAAAGGCAAGATGAAAAAGTGGCTAGAGGGCCAGGAAGACCTTGGGCTCCAGTCTTGCCTTTTAAGAGTATTAGCTATGTGAGCACGTAAATCAGTAACTGCTGCTCTAAGAGTATGATATTGGAGCTCCAGGTTGATTTATTTAGGGACGGATATTAAAATAGAAAGGTAACATTTCAATCATTAGAGTGCAGTTTGGAGTCTCTGACCATCTGAGCCTAGGCCATAGCTCATTCTTTGACTTGCTAAGTGACTTCGGGTGAGCCTGAACCACTCTACTCTATCATTTGATTTTCCAATTTGTCAAGCGAGGACACTCTGTGCTTCATACAAAGGCTGTGAATGCAAATGGATGTGGAATACAATGAGCCTTTCAAAAAAAAAAACTAGTTAAGGTTAAAAGAAGGAGAAAAAATCCTTGCTGAAATATTGCTATAGGGACTCCAGCAGGAAGGGTCCTTAGTTTCCAGAGAGCTCCTCTCCATAGGAGACAAATACAAAGAGCCTTTTGGTATTATGCCTAAAGAGACCCCCTTACAAACAGAAGATGGAACGTATTTTTATCTCGTAACAACCTGTTTATTTTTCAAATAGTTCTCCATGTGTTTATGCCGAAGGATGTCTTTCTTTCCTTCTCCTTTGTCACCTTGCAAAGACTCGTAATGCAGAATGTACAGCCCTAGTCATCGTTCCCTTGGCAACCGACAGAACTATACTAGGCATGGAAATAGAAACGTGAAAGGTAACCTCGTTAAAATATGAAAACTGAAAAGAAGAGGAAAAATACAAAGAAGTCATTAGCTTCTCCTACACAGGCTAATTCTTTGCCTTCTTGGAAAGGTACAATTTGAGATAAACTATTTCCATAATAAAAGCCCTCACCTAGGCACTTGTCATCTAATGATAATTAAATACCTACGGCTCACTGTACACCACACTGTGCACAAGCTGGAGTCTCATAAAGTATCCAGCAGTTCATATTATTAGGTTTTATCCTCCCAGGACATAACTCCCTCTCTATGGCGTACGTTCCCTTTGAAATCAAAATTTATACTGTACATGGGAGGGGGAAAGGAGCTTACCAGGAAAATTGACTAAAATATTAAAATCACATTACTATCTTCAGTTCTTTGATATTCAGGTATGGGAACAATAGATGAGACTAGAGAAGACTCAGGGTTGGTATTTTTATTATTAAAATATTTATTATCTGACATGCATCAAGCAGCAATTTTTGGTAAATTCAAATCATGTACTAGATGGTGCATAATGCCTACTAGGGTGTGGGGCTGCATGACTTGCACAGGTAGAGCTTTAGGAATATTAATGTAATGTGCAAAGTTAAGAGGTTAGAGAAGTTCTCTAAGGTTCCTTTCACTTCTAAATTCTGTGATAGTATGAATGTGAGAAGGGAAATAGAAGGCAAGGGTTATGGTCTGATAACTAGGACTTTCAGCTCCTGTCTGTATTTTGGCTATGGCAGGATTTAAGTAATATAATTCTACAGTGAGAAAGGATCTCAAAGAAAGTTTTACATGAACCAGGCAAGAGAGATAACTATAGAATCTGAGGAACATTTACCAAATAGACAGTTTAGCAAAGATGCTTGTATCACTGGTAATATTCTTATCATGAGATCAGAAGAATTACTAACTGAAACTGCATCGATTGAGAGGGATAGTGGGTGGCAGTGGTACAGAGGGCAGTCCCACATTAAATACAATTGATGTCCTACAGAGAGTAATGGTCCTCACCCCCAGGGGAGGTGGAAAGGGAACAGTGGCTCCAGGAGAGAAAGGAAGGAAATACTTCCTGTCTTCTATGTGCCAAGGACTGTGCTAAGCACTATAACACTGTACAAGTATTATCTCATTTGATTTACTCAATAACCTTGGAAGATAAGTACTGTTATTATTCCCATTTTGCGGTTGAGGAAACTGAGATAGAGAGAGGTTAAATTACTTGTTTAGGGTCACACAGTTTCAACTTAGGGCTTCGTGACTCTGTGTTCAGTGTTCCATTCATTTTGCTCCCTAGAAGGAGGGGAATGGCACCACAGGAACCGTGGAGGCAAAGGACCGAAGAGGTAAACACCACATGTCTATGAGACAACAGGGTGAGGTTCAAAGGTTGAGGGAGTGGTCATCACAGGCACAAAGTTACGAGGTGCACCCTCTTTCAATTGTCATTGAGAGGGAAGTCAGATTGTGGATTATAAGACTTTGCCAGCCAGATCTACAAAGAGGTAAACTCTTCAAAAGCCACTAAAAAAGCAACACACACACACACACACACACACACACACACACACACACACACACACACACACACACCAGAGTTTAGACAGCTATGATGACATACACAATTGGAAATATCTCTAAAGAGGTCACAACTAGTTTATGTAAAACAGATAGAACAGTTAAAGAACATCAGGGAAAATCACTAAGAGATGCACATTAAAACAACTCTGGGGTACCTCACACCCATAAGATTGAGGAAGACAGCAAAAAAAAAGGAAAACAAGAGATACTAGAGGCTATGTGAGAAAATAAGTACACTAGGACACTATTGGTAGAGCTGTGAACTAGTCTAACCATTCTGGAAAACAATTTGGAACTATGCCCCAAAAGCCATTAAATATGAAGAGTACTGAATGCTCTTTGATACAGCCATAGCACTATTAGGTTTATATCCCAAAGAGATTGAAGAAAGAGGGAAAAGGCCTATATGTACAAAAATATCGATAACAGCTGTTTTGTGGTAGTAAAGAATTGGAAGCAGAGAGGATGCTCATAAACTGGGAAACAGTTGAACAAGTCAAGGTATGGGGATTGATAGAATATTGTAGTACTGTAAGAAACGGTAAAGGAGAGGGCTTCAGAAAAATCTGGGAAGATTTGCATAAAATGATGCAAAGTGATGTGAGCAGAACCAAGAGAACAGTTCATACAATAGTCACAATATTGTAAAGATGACCAACTTCAAAAGACTTGGTAACTCTTATTAACAGTGACCAATTATAATTCCAAAAGACTCATGAGGAAACATGCTACCCACCTCCAGAAAGAGGATTTATGCACTCAGAGTGCAAATTGAAACCTATTTTCTTCTATTTCTTCCTTTTTTCTTTATTTTTTTTGGAACATAGTTAATGTGGAAATATGTTTTGCATGTCTTTACATATTTGTAATGGGCCTTACTTTTAATTGGTAGGGGAAATGGAAAAGAGAGGAAGACAATTTGGAATTGAAAATAAAATTATGCTTAAAAATAAATAAAATTAAGTAAGTTTAAAAAAATGAGAAAGAAAGAACATTAGAAAGCCTCCCCACCACTTCATCCACTTTATAAATTTTGGAAATAAATACCCACTTTATAAATTCTGTTTCTGATGATGGTGATGCTTACAATTAAGACAAGAAAATAAAGGAGACAATGTGATAAAACTTAAAAGGCAAAAAGGAAGATAGAAATTATGATTTAAATATGTCAAAAAGAATAAAAAGAGAAAGAAAATTGTTGCCTCCTTTCACTAAATGGGCAGTGAAATTCAATAATAGATATCATCAAAAGGACTAAATGTGAGGGGGAAGGTGACAGTCTTCCATTGTCTTTATTTGAAAACATACATATACACAATAATCGCAAGAGTAAGAATCTAAGTCACAAATTCTTACACTTGGGTACCAAAAAATCAGCTTCAAAAGTTTAAGATGAGGCAGGGTTTGACAGAAGTTGTTCTTTAAAAAGATCTGGGAGCCTTAGCAGACTACAAGTCCAATATGAAAAAGCAGGGTTATGCAGCAGCCAAATGAGCTGCCTTAAGAGGGGCATAGTTTCTAAAACTACTCTCACTGTACTCCACCCTCATCAAACTGCATCTGGAATACTGAGTTCAGTTCTGGCACCATAGCTTAGGGAAGGACATTGATAGGCTAGAGTATCCAGAAAAGTCGACTAGAATGGTAAGGACCTTAGAGTTCAGGTCCAGGGCATATAAGGATAAATTGAAGGAAATAAACATGTTTAGTCTGTAGAAGCTCAGGGAAAACATTGTAGATGTATTCTAGTGTTTGAAAAGCTGCCATGTGAAAGAAGACTTTCTGTTTGGTCCCAGAAGGTAAAACCAGGAGAAACAGGTAAAAGAGACAAAGAAGTAAATTTAGATTCAATGTCATTTTTTTAAAAACCCTCCAAATTAGAATTTTTCCAAAGTTGAATGACTATCTAGAAAGTTGTGGGTTTGCTCTTTTTTGAGGTGTTCAAGCAGAGACTGTCTGACTACTTCTCAGATATGCTGAAGGGGGGTTGCTTGGTTTGGGGATTAAACTAGATGGATGTTGAAGTCCTCAACAACTCAAAAATTCAGTGATTCTGAGTAGATAATAGATACTGCTGACTCATACCGAGGTTAGAAATGTACAGTTTCTAACATTTTGAAATCACAGAAAAAAAGAAAAAGTTTTTGGTTTATTGTCTTTGCTGTTTTGATGGGAAATTTGAGGAAGAAGACTAAAAAATCAAACATGGGAGGTGGAGATGTAGATGACACTCCACTACACTTGATGTAAGGGACAAGAGGCTAGCCTTTATACTTTTGTAAGATAAGAACAGGGGGGGCGGAGCTAAGATGGCAGAAAGGCAACAGTAGCTTTTCCAAGCTCCTTGAAGAATTCTGTGGCTAAAAGCTAAAAAGTGAATTTGAACAGATTTAAGAGTGACAGAACCCATTGGGAGACAGAGAGCAGCAGATCGTTAGCCCAGGAAAGTGCCTACTCAGGTCGGGGCAGGGAGAACATGGAGCACACAGAAGCTGCACCAGTGCAGATTTGAGAGCGGCAGACTGAGCAGAAACTCCAGCCAGCAGACTCACCCAGCTGGAGGGGTTTGCAGCTGTCCCACCACAGAGTGGAGGAACATCAGAACGGGGTAAGAAAGAACCCAGGGCCCACAGCAGGGTCAGTGGCTTTTCCTGGGGCTAGCAGCCCACAGCCTGGATGTTTGAAATTGTATACCCAAACTTCCAGAAGTCAGGATGGAGGAATAAAATTTAGTTGCTCTGATCCCCCCTCCCTGACCCAGAAAAGTCCGGAGTTGAATGCTCCACACAGAGTAAATTCCTGCTTAAGTATAAACAGCCCCAGGCTTGGGAGCCACTGAGGAAAGGGGAAGAGAGACCTTACAAAGCCTAAGCTCAGGTGGGTGGAGCCAACAAGCCCTAACAACAAAAGCCCAGGTGTGCTTTAACACCACCGGCCCAATCAACAAACTACAGCCCTGATCTTCTGCTGGCCTTCTGCTATAGTGAGCCTGTGTGAGTGGCAGCACAGAGACATTGAGAGTCCTGGCCTTGGCCTCAGTCTACACACTCAAGAGGCTACAGATCCCAAAGCTAACAACCAAATCCCTACCTCCTAGCCTGAGAAGTTCAGTACTCCTGCACCCCAGAAGCAGATATCCACTCTAAAAATCCAGGTCATAGGCAACCACAATGGGGAAGAAGGAAACTGCAAAGGCTAGAACCATCAAATCCTTTTATAGTGAGCAAGAACAACCGAACTCAGAAGGCAACACAGACTCTATATACACAATGGACACCACAGAAGGAAATGCGAGTTGGTCTCAAGCCCAAAAAGCATTCTTGGAGAATCTTAAGAGGGATTTTAAAGATGAAATTAGAGAGGTAGGAGATAAATTTAAATCTACAGTAAGATAAGAACAGTCAGTCAATCAATTAGAGATGTGAACAAGGCCTAAATATCGCCAATGAATCAATGACAGACTTTAGATTAAGTATAAAAAGACCTATAAAGTCATTGGATGAAGTAAAATGAGGTCATATGAGAAATGTTTTAAAGTTCGTTGAGATTGGTCATGCCCTGTTGATTTTGGACAAAAAATCAGCAGGAATTCAAGGGTCTGGTAGACTGAAAGGGAGTGGTATATATTTCAGTAACTAAGCAGAGGATAGCTGAAACGAGGTAAGCCTTGGTGGTACCAGGAAGAAGTTAATGAGCCGAGCTAGAAAGAATAAATAGCACAGGAGCAACAGGAAAAGTGGGGAAAGAAGTTGGACTGAAAACAAAAGAATCTTGCTGAAGTTACCAGTTTTACCCACTTCTTCAAGGAATAAGGGATGTTAGAAGCAAAGATCTACCTAAATGGAATAAGCCTTCCCAATAAGATCTGGAGTGAAGCAAGGATGTCCATTATCACAATTATTATGCAGTGTCATACCAGAAGTGCTAACTATAGCAATAAGACAAAAAAAAAAAAGGAATTGAAGGAATTAGCATAGGCAATGAGGGAACAAAACTATCATATGGTATACTTAGGGAATCAACTAAAAAGCTTGTTGAAACAATTAACAAGTGTCTCAAAGTTGTAGGAAATAAAATAAATCATCAGTATTTTTATATATTGTCAATAAAGGTCATCAGGAAGAGATAGAAAGAGAAATTTCATTTAAAATAACTGCAGACAATATAAAATATTTGGGGGTATACCTGCCAAGACAAATCCATAAACTATATGAACACAATTACAAAACATTTTTCACACAAATAAAGATGGATAAACAATTGGAGAAATATTAACTGCTCATTGGTCAGCCAAGGCAATGTAATAAAAATCACAATTCTTCCTAAATTACTTGTTCAGTACCATACCATTCAAAGTATTTTGTAGAGCCAGAAAAAATAATAACAAAATTCATCTGGCAGAATGAAAGGCCAAGAATATCAAGGGAATAAATTTTTTAAATGTGAAGGAAAGCAGTCCAGCAGTATCAGATTTCAAACTATATTACAAAGTGAAAATCATGAAAACAATCTGGTACTGCCTAAGAAATAGAGGGGTGGATCAGTGGAATAGATTAGATAGAAAAAACAGAGTAGGGAATGACCACAACCCAACAATGCAAGCTTTTGAGATAAAAACTCACTATTTAACAAAAATTGCTCGGGGAAAACTGTAGTTTGGCAGAAAATTGGTATAGAACAACATCTCACATCATATACTAAAAGAATGTCAAAATGGATGCATGATTTAGACAAAAAGGGTGATATCATAAGCAAATTTGGGGAGCATGGAAAGTTTTATCTGTGGGATTTATGGTTAAGGGAAGAATTTATAACCAAATGAGATAGAAAGGATCATGGGAAATAAAATGAATAATTTTGATGACATTAAATTAAAAAGGGTTCGCACAAACAAATCCAATGCAACCAAGATTAGCAGGAAAGCAAGAAATTCTGGGGGGAAAATTTTTTAATGAGTTTCTATAATAAAGACATCATTTCTGAAATATATAAGGAATTGAGCCAAATTTATAAAAAATGAGTCATTCCCTCAATTAATAGTCAAAGGATATGAACAGTTTTCAGAAGAAGAAATCAAAGCTATCTATAGTCATATAAAATGCTGTAAATCACTATTGATTAGAGATATGCAAATTAAACAAATCTGAGGTACCATTTCACACGTATTATACTGACTAACATGACAGACAAGGAAAATGATAAATGTTGTAGTGGATATGGAAAAATTGGGACATTAATGCACTATTGGTAGAGTTGTGAACTGATGCAACCATTCTGGAATACATTCTGGAACTATGACGAAAGGGCTATAAAACTTATGTAAATCCTTTGACCCATCAGTATTATTACTATGTCTGTATCCCAAAGAGATGAGGGACAAAAGAAAAAGAAACCATACGTACAAAAATATTTCTAGCAGCTCTTTTTGTTGGAGCAAAAAAAAAAAATGGAAATTGAGGGGATATCTTACCAATGGAGGAATGGCTAAACAAGCTATGGTATATGACTATGATGAAATACTATTATTCTATAAGAAATGACAGGATGCTTTCAGAAAAACCTGGAAAGACTTATATGAACTAATGCAAAGAGAAGTGAGCAGAACCAGGACAACATTGTACATAGTAACAGAAATATTGTAACCATGATCAGCTGTGAATGACTTAGCTTTTTGTTCGGCACAATGATCCAAGATAGTTTCTAAGGCCTTATGCTGAAAAATGGTATCCATCTCCAAAGAGAGAACTGATGAATGCTGAGTACAGGTTAAAGCATAATTTTTTCACTTTAATTTTCTTGGAGTTTTTTTTTGGGGGGGGGGGGTTTGCAACATGGCTAATATGGAAACATGTTTTGCATTATTTCACACATATAATTGATTTCACATTTCTTACTTTCTCATTGGGTGAGAGAGAAAATTTGAAAATCAGTTTTTTTAATGAATGTGAAAAATAAAAATATAATAAATTAAATGTGTGTATATGTATATATGTATATACATGCATATACATATAGAGAGAGCAGAAGAGGGAATCACATAGACCCAAGGGGCCATTATATGGCTCGTAAGCTTTAAAGAAATAAAAAAGGGTGATTGTTACAACAGGGTGAGGCTATTAGAGACAAAGGGGGTAGGAAGAAAAGGGTGGTACACCCTGGACACCAGCACCCTATAAAGCAGCACCCACCCACATCCACTGCTATTACATGGATAATGTGTTGGGTTTTGGCACTTCTTGCAGATCTTCCATCACTTTGTTGGCTTAGAAACATAAAAACATGCAATTTCTAGGTTCCTCTTCTTTCTGAAGCTTTCTTCCCCCCCAAAAAAAATCCTCAGGGGAAAAAAAGAGATTTTCCCCCTTAATTTCCTCATGTTTCTACTCCATATTCTGCCTTCATTTTTCTAATTTTATTCTGCTAAAAAGAATTGGCTAGAGTTGCTATAATTCCACAAGCTGCCATTTTGGAAGCACAGAAAGAAAACTGGAAAGAATCCAGTGAAATGAGAGTTCATATTTTTAAAAAGAAAAATGGATGAATCAATAATTCAGAAATGGATAGCTATAATTCTATCAATCAGACATCTTTACATCCTATCTACAATATAATACTAAATACTTTCGAAGGTCGTCATTACATTGTAAATCCTTTGAAGCAAACTAAGATATAAAGTAAAAACATCATGAGTTGGTAAACAAATTCTATAAATTCTTCTTTATTCTAAAGATCACACCATGCTGGATTGTTACTTTGTGAATCTTTCAATGGCCCCCGTCTAAAAGTAACACAAATTTTAATCTAACCTGCTCAATTAATCACGTGCGCCATTGATTGTTTGAAGCATGTTTCAAAACTGATAATTTGTAGATTACAATGTCAATCCCAACATATTTATGCATAAATAACTGAAATCATTAAGTAAAAAAAGTTCTTAAAAACTGATGCTAACATTAAGCTAGAAGACAAAGATGAGAAAAGACATTCATTTCTGAATTTTGGATGTCAGAATTTAAAATGACCTTAGAGAAATGAACTAGAGCTAACAAATTTGAGTCTTCAAAGACACACGGGGAAAAAATATTTTAAAAAGAAGGGCAAACTAAATTCTTGTAAGAATGATTAAATGCCAAGTTTGGTGATATATGCCTATAATCCCAGCTACCTTGAAGGCTAAAACTAGAGAATCTCTTGAGCTTGGGAGTTCTGAACAATAGTGGGCTAAGGCACTCAGTGTCCAAACTAAATCCAACATTAACATGGATCAGGATCAGGATCAGGAAGCCACAAGGTTGCCTAAGGAGGGAAGAATTGGCCTAGGTCAGAAACAGCAATCACTCAGTGAATCTGTAAAAGGGGATCAGCCATTCCTCTGCCCCTTCTTTTCCTATCTGAAAAGCATTGCAAGTATCTTTGAGCCCCTCTTTGAAGAGGTCCTTTCTCCAAACCCAAAAACGACAAACTGACAAAATGAGCACATGGCAGCTGGTACAGCGTATTAGTTTAGGAGATACTGAAACTGGCTGTCAGGGTTCTCACCAACTCTTGTGTGTTTCTTTTAAGAACACAAATGACTCAACATCAATCCTGAGGTACATGTGTTTAAGCTTGTCAGTCAGTGAATAAACACTTACCAAGCATCTAATATATGTTAGACGCTGTACGAGGCCCTATGCATGCAAGAAAAGGGGGGAAAAGGCAACACACAGTCCTTGATCTCAAGAAGCTCAAAATCCAATGGAGGGGTCAGTATGCGAACAACTACGTACAAGCAAGACATACTCAGGACAAATGAGAGCTAATCAAGAGAAGGAAGACGCTAGAATTAAGGGGGAGAGGAAAGGCTTCTTTTAGAAGATAAAATTTTAGCAGGGATTCAAAGGACTCCAGGGAAGCCTAGAGGCAAAGGGAGCACATTCCAGACATGGGGGTCAGACAATGAAAATGTCTAGCGTTGGGAGAGAGATGTCTTGTATGAAGAACAGCAAGGAGGCCAGGATGTGTTATCAGGGAGGCAGGTTAAAGTATAAAAAGACTGGAAAGATAGGGGGTAGGTTACAAGGGGCTGTGAATGCCAAATAGATGATCTTATATTTGATCTTGGAGTAATAAACTATTAAAGAATATTGAGCAGGAAGAGATATGGGATGCTAACTTATAGGAATGAATAGATCAAGTGAGATTTTTTTGAGAATGGGGAAGACATGGGCATATTTGCAGGTAGCACAAACAGTAGCCAATAGACAAAAAGAGACAATAAGTGAGAGAGTAGAGATAACACAGGGTTAAATCTGCTGAAGATGTAATAGTATCACTGGTACATGAGGAGGGATTTGCCTTGACAAGAAGGGACACCTTGTTATGTGAGACAGGGATGAAAAAGTCATACAGAAGATTTGAGTTGAGGAGGAGAGAACAGGAAGCTCTTGGCAAAAAACCTCAATTTTTTTCAGTGAAATATGGGACAAGGTTCTTAGCTGAGAAGGTTAGAAAAAGATCTAAGAAGGGATTAAAAGATGGAAAAGAAGTTGTACAGACTGGACAGTAAGTCAATTAGGAGGTATAAAAGGATTGCCTTGCAGCAGTCAGGCCCCAGTTGAGGTTATATAACACAAATTTATAATGGATCTAGTCCACATGGTTTCATGATTTTCTCCAGTTTTGTTTAGCAGTACATGAGTAAAGGCAAAGGCAGTGGGTAATGGGAGTAATTCAGGAAAGAGGCTTGGCAGGGCAAAATTAGCAGTTGAATTAGGGAGCAAGGAATTTAAGAGAAGAGGACAGCATACAGTTGAGGTGATTCACTCAAGGGTCAAGGTGGGAAGGGAGAAGATTATAGTCAGTTCTAGCATGATGGCCTGGGAAAGAACCAAGGAGTGGTGAGATTAGGGGTCATGGTGAACATTAGAAGGAGTATTGAGGGTTGAAGGGTGGAGAAAGAGGGGGAATGACAACAGGTTTTAATCAGAGAAGAGAATTTAAAGGTTCATAAACATAAAAGTGGAACATTTGTGGGTGATAGCAAGATCAAGAGCATGACCATCTCTGTATGTGGCTGAGGTGGAGTAGAGGAGGTCATGGAAAACAAGCAACTTGAACTAGGAGGTAAAGGCGAGTGAGGGACCATCGATACATATTGAGCAATTGTAGTCAAAGGGCAGAGGAAATACTCCTGTTTATGGGATTTAGTTCTGGGTACCACAGATCATAAAGAGACAGAGGTAGAGGAATGAGAAAGGGATCCCTTTCTACCCTCCCATGGAAAGAAGGAAACAAACATTTCTGAATCACCTACGAGAGAGACAGAGACAGAGACAGACAGACAGAGAGAGACAGAGAGAGAAAGAGAGAGACAGAGAGAGAGACAGAAGGAGACAGAAAGAGAGACAGAGAGACACAGAGCAAGAGAGAGAGAGGGAGAGAGAGAGAGAGAGAGATCTGTTGAAGTCCTTTGGTTTGAGGGCAGGAATTAGGGAGGAGAGAAAGGCTATGGAAATGAACTCATTAAGGAAAGGAGAGGAATGAATCAGAGGCCAATACACAATAGCTACCACAATTCTGATGCTATGGTAGGCATAGACTGAGAGAACTTCAACATAAGAAGGGTTACTGAGTGATGGAAGCAAAGAGAGAACCTAGAAGTGGCAAGGTAGAGCAAAGAGTATTCTAACTACCCTAACTTGACTAGAGAGTTGGGAAAAATGAGTAAGAGTGAGTAACCAGGGGTTGAAAGGATAACCAGAGAGATTATGTCATAAGAAAGGGGCCAGATATCAATGAAAACCAAAAGATGAAAGGTATAAGAAAGGAAAACATTCAAGATGAAAGCAAATCTATTACCTACAGATCACACCTTCTGGAGAGCACTATGGAGGGTGTGGGTAGCTTCAGGATGTGACATTGTGGGGAGAGGGAGGATTAGAAGGATAAGTATACGAGAGTGAGCAGTGGAGGATGGAGAATGCATTCTGTATAATGACAGTCAGTGGCTCAGGACTCTGAGATCAGGGGTTCATCAATTATTGTCGAATGAGTTCAGGAGAATTAATTAACATCATTAGCGGTTCATCCTCCTCTCAGGATGTTAGGCAGTTCAGGCAATTTCCCAGTGAGGGAAAATGACATAATAGTATATCTCTTTTATTATTATAAGCGGGTAAGGCCAGTACATAAGTGTAGGGAGCAGGAACAAACGGTGTTTCTCTGTCTCCAGCAGGCAAGAAGGGTCCCCAGCAAATGGGAAGAGAAGACCACAGAGGACTGTGTAGTTGAAGGAAGTCTAACAAACTCAAGAGATCAGGAGAGTCTGAGTCTTCAATCTATATGGAAGGAGCCCTTCCTACAACCACTATCGTACTTCTTGAAGGGTAAGACGTCAGCCCACAGGAGGATAAACCCAAACCCTGGTCTAGTTTGACAGAAAATTGAGATTTTAAGAGAGATAGTGCAGAGATGAGGCCAAACATAGAATGTCTATTTAGTGTTCCCACAAATTCCTTCCAGTTCTAATGTGTAGGTTTCAACCTTCTGGTGGCGCATAACACTCTATTGTTCAGTTGTGTCTGACTCTTTGTGACCCCGTAGAGATGGCGTGCCTATCCCGTCCATGGGGTTTTCTGGGCAAAATATCGGAGTGGTTTCCCATTTCCTTGTCTTGTGGATTAAGGCAAACATAGGTTAAGTTACTTACCCAGAGTTACACAGCGGTCTGAGGCTAGATTTGATCTCAGGTCTTCCTGACCTCAGGCCCAGTAGTCTACCCATTGAGCCAAGGCCCCAGTGCACAACACTAGTTATAAATAATGTTGTAGTACTTGTAACTACTCATAGTAGTTATGTTAGTTTATTCTGTTTTAAGTCTCTGCCAGTATATGTTTGTGAGTCATTCGTAGTCAGCCTTTAGTGTCTGTGAAGGAAATAAAATAGCTGTCCTATACCTGAATCATACTATACATTGAGTGTTTTTCTACTACTCTCTTTATGGAGACCCTACACATGAACCAAACCTAAGTTTTAAGTATATTTCCTCAAGTATCCAGGACAGAGGTATAAAATGCCAAAGAATTCAAGCAATCCTTCTTTTTAGAGGTCTGGTGCCCCTAGGACTGAACTCAACCATCATATTCATAGGTTAAGAATAAGGGGAAAGCCATTATTGGAGAGAGAAAGAACACAGCACTCTACCCCCTTGGACCCATATTGCAATTCTTACTGATAAGCTAGTATATTTAGTTTATCAGGGAATTTGTTTGCCAGCTAATTAAGAGTATGACTTCAATGGAATGAAAATTTTGTTTGGGCAGCAGGGACGGGAGGTAGAATAGCAAAGATGTTGAGAAAGGAGAGATAATTTAGGAACATGAATTATTGCCCAGTCTTAGAAGATCCAGATCTTGTCCACACTTTGTATCTTCCCAAATGTCTACCATGGTACTCTACATACAGGAAGGCTGGGAGAAAACTAGGCATATGACAGGTCAGGCAGTATCCAGGAAGGTATATTGTGGAGAAGGAATCTCAAGATAATGAAGAGAGGCAAAAAAACAGAAAATGTGAAAGCATCGAAAACAAATATTACACATTTTTGCTTATGATTAGCTGTTATTCTGAATAAGAGAATAAGAATAATAGTAGCATTTATGTAGTGCTTTAAGATTGGCAAAACACTTTAAAAATGTTATCTCATTCTATCATTACAACCCTAAGCAGTAAGTGCTATTATTATTCCTGTTTTAAAGCCATGGATACTGAGGCAGACGGAGATTAATTTGCTAGTCCAGGTTCACATAGCTATTTAAGTATCTGAGATCACATTTGAACTGAGATCTTCCCTGTTCCAGGCCCAGTGTTCCATTCACCATACCACCTGGCTGAGAATTTGACTGAATTATAAGTATTGAACCATATATGAAAGATTTCATATTTAAAGATGACTTTCCATGATTTCTGAAGAGATGATAAGACTGGCTAAAAGCTAGATATTTAATTATAACCACAATCTAATGGAATGGATGACAGACTGGAACTTAATTCTCTGGAAGTTAATAAATATAAAACAAAATCTTATCTTTCCAATTTTGGTTATAAATGGTTCTATCTATAAAGAAGTGATATAGAAGGTTTCTGAAAACTGCCTTCCAAACCTACGGTTTCTGAAAACCTTCATGCTTTTGGAGAATGGTGTAAACAGGACTTTAAAGATCTGTGAATGACCTAGTAGGGTAAGTTTCCCAGCAATTGTAGAACTCAACACATCTGTGACTTAGTAGATATACCCTAGTTGCTGCCAAATGTGCACAGGGGTCAAGAATTTGAATCCCATTCTTCCTGATTCCAACTCTAGCATTCCACTCCCAACATTGCGCTGCCTGGGATTTTACACATAGAACAGCCACCTCACTGGTGATCTATATGAAGTCGGTCCTTGATTCACTTAAGAATAAAGACAATAAATGCTGCTTTTGAAACAAGCACAGAAATGATCAGCAGACACTGGTATTTATTTCTCTCACTACTTTTGACTAATGAAGCTTTGAATTAGTTGGCATAGCAAGGAACCAAAATAAGTTAAAGGCTCCCTTTGTCAACCCCTCCTTAACCTACTTGCCAAGTGGAAAGATAGGATAGTCAAGGGCAACATCAGTTTACAGGGGTGGGAAGCCTGCTGCCTTGAGACCACATGTGACTTTCTAGGTCCTTGAGCACCACCTTTTGACTGCGTCCAAGTTTTACAGAACAAATCCTTTTATTAAGGGGATTTGTTCTGTGAAGTGTGGATTCAGTCAGAGGGCATCACTTGAGGACCTAGAAGGCCACATGTGGACTCAAGGCCATAGGCTCCACACCCATGGTTTAGAATATAAATCTGCTTGAAAAATCCGGTGAAAGATTAGGAATAATAGTGCTTTGTAAAGCAATGAGAAACAGTACGGGAACAAACAAGTTTAAAGAACATTTTGTGAGAGACCCATGAGCAAAGTCATTCCTATAGCATTCAAGGATAAAAGCACCTACTGTGTGCCCAGCACTGTGCCAAGTGCTGGAGATACAAAGAAGGATAAAAGAGAGCCCCTGCTGCCAAGGACCTCAGTCTGAGGGGAAGACAGTGTGCAAATAACTCCATACAATCAAACTGATGCAGGATAACTTGGAAATAACCAAGAGAAGGGGAGCATTAGAATTAAGGGGTCTAGAGTGGACGCCTGTAGAAGGTGGGGGTTTAGCTGGGACTTGATAGAAGCTAGCGAAGCCAGGAGGTAGAGATAAGAAGGAAGAGAATTTCAGGCACGGGAGAATAGCCAGACAATGCCTAGGGCTGGAGATGTCATTGAGTCAGACAGCATGTGGTGCATCTAGAAGAAGAGCTATGGAGTCTGAATGAAAACTGAAGCATCTTATTTGCTCTCTCTTTTTTGTTTGTTTCTTCTTTCTCAAAGTTCCTCCCATTGGTTTTAATTCTTCTTTATAACAGGACTAATGTGAAAATGTGTTTAATATGAATGTATATGTAGAGCTTACATCAAACCGTATACCATCCTGGGGAAGAGAAAAAGGAGGGAAGGGGAGAAAATTTAGTACTCAAAATCTTATGGAAGTGAATCTTGAAAACTAAAAATAAATAAATAAATTTTTTTAAGTGTACATGGGGGCAGCTAGGTGGCGCAGTGAATACAGCATCAGCCCTGAAGTCAGGAGGACCTGAGTTCAAATCCAGACTCAGACACTTAACACTTATTAGCCATGTGACCTTGGACAAGTCACTTAACCCCAACTGCCCTGCCTTCCCCCTTCAAAAAAAAAAGAAAAAAAGAAAAAGAAAAAAAATAAAGTGTATGTGGTGGATCAGGGTAGGGGAGAAGTGTAAGGTATGAGAAGATTGGAAATGAGGGAGTTATAAAGAGAATTGAAGGCCAAACAGATAATTTTCTATTTTATCCTAGAGGTAAAAAGAAACCATTGAAGTTACTGAGAAGGTAGTGATATGGTCAGACTTGTCCTTTAGAAAGACCAATTTGACAGCTGAGTGAAGGATGGGCTGGATTGGAGAGAGAATGAGGCAGAGAAACCTACTAGAAAATTATTGCAACAGTCCAGGCAAAAATGATGAAAGTCTGAAGTATCAGAGGAAAAAAGGGAGCATATTCAAGAGATGAGATGTTAGGAAGATAGAATCTACTGGCCTTGGCAAGAGATTGGATACGGGGAATGAGAGGGAAAGAAAGATGGCCTAGCGCTCAAGCCTGAGTGACTAGGAGTTTGGTAGTTCCCTCAACAACAGTAGGGAAGTTAGAAAAAGAGGACGGGTCAGGGGAAGGATAACGAGTTCAGTTTTTGATCTTATGAGCTTAGAGTATCTTTGGGACATTCAGTATGAGACGTCCAGTGGCCATTTAGAGACGTTAATTTAGAAGTTAGAAAAGATGTTAGGGTTGGGCAAATTAGTTCTTAGACTTATTGGCATCGAAATGATCATTGAAGCCATGGGAGCTGATGAGATCACCAAGCAAAATAATATAGCGAAAGAAAAGAAGAGGAAATAGAAGGAAGACAACAAACAAACAAAAGATGCAAAAACTGCAAAAAATTTTCACGACAAATTCTTAGAACAAAAATTTCACACTTCTGGAAGTGTCACTGAAGAAATCAAAAATGGGAAAAGGTGCTGGATTACAAAGGGATGGTCCATACTGGAGGCAGTACAATTTTGAGCATCCGAAGGATTGCTTCTCAAGGTATCTGAAGGAGGATGAAATATTAAAGACATGAGGGAAAAAAACTCAGACCTGATTACTGCCCAAAAAAAGATAACCAGTAGAATATCAATAACTACAAACCCATATACTTACTTTCTCATCTATGTGAAATTTTCTGAGAATAATTTATATTTGCAAAATGGGTACCCTTGATGTAGTTATTAAAAGAAACTAAGAAAAATTTTGCAAGTATTACATCAGAAAAATAATCACGTTTATCATAACACAATTGACCAAAAGATAAAAAGAATACAAGATCCTATTTTACTTATTGCTTTTGGACTATAAAAAGTATCTTATTCAGTAAAGCAAAAGTAAGCATTTTTGCTTTATGTAACTGCTCTCCAACAAAATTTCTGTCACGCATATGTTAAAAATATATGATTCATTAAAAGATATGAGATTTTTTTAAAACCTTCTTTGCAAGTCTTCTGATCATTAGTATCAAGGGAGGGCATAAATTATGAAGACATAAGCTCCCTAAAAGCGTCCAACTAGAATCTAAGTTGAAGACTCCATGGTGGTCCTCCAGATGCTGCTGTTTGTGGATTTCATTATGCTGACTATGTCTAGCTGATCACTATGAATTCAAAGGATAACTGGTGATCAAGCCCCAGCATACTGAGTGAAATTCCTGAGGCAACCTTATAGGAGACATAGACAAGAATTGGTAGGCCTGCGTTTATGGATCTACATCCACATCAGTGACATCACAGACCAGCTGCAGTCTAGTTCTATTGAAGCTACTTTAAAACTAATTGTGATGCTATTACATGACTAACCTGCACCATTCTGTCATAAAACTTGAATTCCTTGAATTCCTAATGACAACTTTTATTTGTCATGAGTAAGCAAAAGTAACCTATGAGTAACCAAAACATCATTTTGTCATTAACACTCATATGTTCATGATGCTGAAAGGGTGAACAGTTTATTTTTAAAACAAATGAAAAAAATCTACAGCACAAAGAGATTTTTTTTAATTAACTCAGAGATACAAGTTTTTCATTTCTCATTTTGCTATGCTAAAGCCTACACAATGAGACAATACTGATGACCAATATAATCTGTCAACAATCCTAATCTGCAGAAAAAATAAATTTAAAAATAAATAATTGAGATATATGGTATTAACAACGTTGAATACAAAAGAGGAAAAAGGGCAAAATATCACAAGCAACATACCTCTATGATTAACAGGGTCCTTAGCTACATATGCAACGTAATCTGTTGTATCCTGGAAGAGAAAAAAAAGGGTACAATTTCAATAGAAAAGGAAAGAGGAAAAAGAGAAGGGAAGGGAAAAGGAGAAGAGGAAAGAGAAAAGAAACAAAGCAAGGAAGGAAGGAGGGAGAGAAATGGAAGGGAGGGAGGAAGGAAAGAAGGAAGGAAGGAAGGAAAGAAGGAAGGAAGGAGGGAAGGAGGAAGGAAGGAAGGAAAGAAGGAAGGAAGGAAAGAAGGA
>CM053583.1:220569981-220619826 GCA_028627135.1 Pseudochirops cupreus
GAAGGAAGGAAGGAAGGAAGGAAGGAAGGAAGGAAGGAAAGAAGGAATGAAGGAAGGAAAGAAGGAAGGAAGGAGAGAAACGGAAGGGAGGGAGGGAGGAAGGAAGGAAGGAAGGAAGGAAGGAAGGAAGAAAGGAAGGAAGGAAGGAAGGAAGGATTTCCTTGCAAAGAGCATTTTTTCCTTGAATAGTTGAACCAAGTAAGGGAACAGCTGGCAAATGTTCCCCACCTCCCTTTTACGAAGCTCCTTTCACAAATGTTCTTGTTGTTCAGACTATGAATGGAGCCCTCCTGTTTCCTAGACCTGAAACTTTGCTTTGTCCTTGATGTTTTTGCCCTAGCTTCTTCTTCAAGGGAAAAGGGTACGTAATTTCAGGAAGGCCTCCCAACTATGCTACAGACAATTCCTGCAATAAATTTAAGAGCATAGGGCAAGGGAAGGGGGGAGGAATCTATTCTATCTCCCACTGAAGCTATAAAAATATTCATTGGACAAGCCAAAATTGTTTCCAAGACCCATTAAAGTGGTGAAGAAAGCATGAGAATCAACTAGAAAATTAAATATGATAGTTCTTAAATGAGCCTTGTTATTAGAGATTTTTCTTGAATGTTGTGGCTTTTTCCTGTCCAACAGTCTAATTCCTGAGTCACATCACTTCCTCCTACCTGGTTGCCTCTTCTTTCTGCACTGGCCATTCTCTAGGACTTCTTATAACTTGAAATTTCTACACCTGTAACATTCCAAACTAGATACTTCCAATTTCCTGGCATATTGGGGTGGGAAACCAATCAGACTTGTCTAAATAGAAGCTTTTTTCTTCCTATAAAACACCTGGGTTTCTCTGATCCGGGTCAACCAGGTGGTGAAGTAGATAGAGCACTGGATCTAGAGCCAGGAAGACCTGAGTTCAATTCCAGCCTCAAACACTTGTTATATGTCCCTATGCAAATTGCTTAACCTCTCTGCCTCAGTTTCCTCATCTGTAAAATGGAGATAATAAGAGCACGAGTTAATGATTATAGAGCACTTAGCGTGGTGCCTGGCACAGAGTAAGTGCTGTATAAATGTTTGCTATTATTATAACTATTGTCTTGTTCACACTGATCAAGCTGCCTTGACCCTGAATCTGTTTGAGTTAACCTGAATCATGGACTGAGGAGACCCAGTGAGAACTCAGTATTTGCAAAGTCCTGGGAGAAGCCCCTCCCTGGATCATATGGATTCTACTGCCAGTGATGTCCAGAAGACCACTGTGCCCAAGGCTGTCTGATACAATCCTAGGTCACCTTCCCCTGCCTCATCCCAGTCCTGCTCCGGAGGTGTTCTTCCTAGTACCAGCATGTCAGAGTTGCTGGGTCGCCTTTCTCCTGTCCCTGCCTCATTATTCCTTGGGTATGTCCAGGTAAGGCAAATAGGCTTCTTTTCAGAATCTGCCAAATACAGAATTGACTAACTTTTCTAATTCCTCTATGAAGCAACTTTCAGTTCCAGCAATGGAATTTGACATGGTGTAAGAAAGTATATCTATATCATCAATTTATTCTCAATTATTGAAGAATTGATCAGGGAGTCTACCTGGCCCCTTTGCCTTTCCTTCTGGATCTTATCTTTTAAACCAGTGGTTCTCAACCTGTGAGTTGCAACCCCTTTGGGGGTTGAACGACCCTTTTACAGGGGTCACAGGGGTCACCTAAGACCATGGGAAAACACATATTTCCGATGGTCTTAGGAACTGAGACACTGCTCCTCTATCCGTCTCCAGGTGGGTCTGCCCACATGCAGATATGCCCACATACGAGTATTAAAGGGTTGCAGCATTAGGAAGGTTGAGAACCACTGTTTTAAACCATCAGCATAGCAATAACATGGGGGATGTGATGAGAAAGGAGTGAAATTCTGATCAGACGATCCAGTTTCATTACCAGTTACCATAACAGATGTCAAAGGGATCTGAAGCTGTTAACTAAAACAAAGATTTGGAATTATTGTCCATGTTGCTCTTAGAATCACAGACATTCAGATGTGGAAGGGATGTTAAACATAATCTAATCCAACCCTTTTAATTTCCTCAGAGGAAAATGAGGAGCAAAGAACTGAAGTCATGTGTCTCAGATCATTAGATGGGTAAGCAGTTAATCCACTTTAGAAGCCAGGCTTCTGGATCCCAAGTCCAATGGACTTTCTACTCCATTATTACAAATTTTATTACAAATCATTTTAAAAATTTTTTTTATTACAAATACCTTAGCCACTGCAGATTCCACAACTATCAGGGTCCCCCTCCCTCCCGAAGCAGACAGATGAAGAGCAGCTCAGTCCCAGAGAGCATTGCATCTGGCTACATAACAAGCTTTTTTAAAAATGTTCTATGTACAATAGGGGTCAGAGGAGGGACAGCCTACATTTCCAGCATGCCATGTGGTCAAGCCTGACAGAGCAGGAGACTATCTGTGGCCCTGGGTGATTACATCACAAGAAATCCATAGAGGGAATACAGTGGGTCAGGAAGGCAATGAAGGTTATAGAAAATTGGAGTAATACAAAAGTACCATTTAAAGACTCAAGACTGGAGAAAGACAAAAGTTGATCCCATTTTCAAGAAAAGGAATGAGAACAGTGTCTGCAAAAAAACAGACCAATTAACTTGACTTCAATTTGGGGAATATCCTAGAATGAATCACTAAAAACAATAGTTTGCATATATCTAGACAGGAAAATGGAGATTATAAAGAGCCAATGTGACCTTATCCAGAATAAGTCATGCCAGATGAATCCCACTTTTACTGTTGACAGAATGCTGTATATATAGTTTGCCTAGATTCTAGCAAAGTATTTGATAAAGTGTTTCCTGCTCTCACAGAGCAGTTGGAGATATGTTAACAAGTACTTTTTCATTTTCAGTACTCATATGCAGCTGATTAGGCTGAGGAAAGTCATTAGCTATGCCTCCCCTTTCCCCACCCCCAGAATGAGTTCATTAGATCAGTAGTCAGCCTGCAAGGGAAGCTGGAGTTCACCATTTCCCATTGGCTTCCACATGAAAAGGCAGCTTGGCTTTTCTGTATGCTTAGAGACTCAGTGGAGTTATTTTGATCATACTTTAAAATTAAGAGAGATTGGGAACCTAGACTTCAAACAGCCTCTTTCACTTGTGTCAACCACAGCCAATAAGAGATTTCACAGGAATAGAGGAGGAAGGGAAAGAAGGGGGTGGGGAGAGAGTGTATTCAGATGAAAACAAGGGAAAAGCAAGGCCATATTTTTGTAACTGGTAGATGGGAGGAGGAATTGGGGGGCAGCATTCATAACTCTACACAGTTGGGTTGGAGATAGGGCTTTTTTTTTTTCTTCTTTTTTCTCCTTTGGAATGAGTTATTGATGCATTCTATGAAATCCAGGAGGGTTCATGAGAAGGACAGGGAGCATTTAAAAGCAGGATAGCCTCTCAAGATGAAGGGGTGGCCCTGCCTAACAGTTCAAATTACTTCTCTAGTCTATATCTATTCTAGTAAAGTACAGCATATAAGTGAAAATAGAAAAGTCATTCTATCTCTACAGACTCTTTGGAATTACTTAAATAAATCTTTCAAAACTCTGTTATCTATTTTGTATTTAGACAAAGGCAATCCTTCTAGGACCTTTGACTCCTCAGTTCAGGTCTTTGAATAAGGTTCAAGAATACTGAGAATGGAGTTCCTCTCTCCCCCCAAAAAAGAAAAAAATAGCCAAGAAGTAGCTTATCAAACCAATAAAGATAATATCACATTTGGTTTTCCTTTTAGTAACATTAGATACAGCTTATAAAGGAAATTTATGTTCTCCACCATTCTTAGAACAAGAGGAAAAAATATGCTTACCGGATCACCGCCAGAGGCAAAAGAAATAGACTGCATGTGATGATTTGCTATAATCTGTTAGAAACAAGAAATTTAACATTATTTTAAAATTTACTGAGAACCAATATTCAATAGTAAAAAACTAGAAATCTATTTCATTTCCCAACAGTCTCAAAGATGAGATTTTAACAGTCTCAAAAGATGAGAACAGAGTGTTCCACTCTCAGAATAAGAGGTACAAACAGTTACTATAATGCAACTCTTTACTGATATATAGCACAACAATGAGCTCCAGAGTCATTCTGAGGATTGGTCTACTCACGGCATACATAGGGTTTCCCTTCTCTGCTAATATTATGGTGGTTACTACTTTGGGTTGTAAGGGTAACCCTGTGGTCTGCATGCCTAACAAACTCACAAGCCTACATCAGTGTACATTCCAACTTTCCATTACCAGCCACTTGGGGCCATCTCCAAGTGTCCTGATGTGTATCTTGGCCACTGGACCAGATGGCTCCAGAGAAGAAAGTGAGGCTGGTGACTTTGCACAGCCCTGCCTCACTTAAATCCAATTCACTTGTATGTCATGGCATCACCTGCATGATGGAGGTTCCTCTTCAAGAATGAAAGACAAACAACATAAACAACCAACCATTGATACATTCAGCCCTTAACAAGGCATTTACTAATATGAAATAGTAAAAAAAAAGCTACAAAATATTGGTCCCATAAACCTGGTGTGCATACTCCCACAAATACACATACCATCCATGGGAAGGATGGACACAAACTTTGAGTTCAGAGGCAGCAAGGCACATTTGTAAGGAGCACATGTGTCAAGACAACTCACAATCCAGAAGTACATGGCCTGAAAGCCTTTCCTCTCTTTGTTCAGTTCTCTCTGTGGCATAGAATTGCCAGCGCCAATAGCTCTCTTTTGAGTTCATAGCCATCTCCCTTTTTTTTTTACCAGGGAAGGGACCAACCAGAGGTCCCAGAAGCCATGTTCTCTTCTGAGTGACTGCTTTTTTGTATGTATCTATCTGGAGTGAATGTCTCTACTCTCTTAATTACACTTCTAACTCTCTCAAATGGCTTGATGGGGTGTCTCCCTCTGAGCAAGTTTCTGGTAGACACCAAGGACTGCGAGGGGAAAATGAGGGGAATCTCCTCTACCCTTCAGGATCTCTTTCACAAAGGGCTGGAGCCAGCACTCCACCAAACTCATTAACTGATCGCCCTTTAAAGGTGACCCAGGACTGTGCCCATCTTCTGCCAGCCAATGGGATTGCTCCTTCTCAGAGGACCAGGATATACACATCTTTACAGTTAATGTAACACCTTATTAACAGTTTATTATATTTTGTACTTTCTGGGTTGGGGTAGAGTGATCAAAGATAAGCTTTTAGTCCTGGGGAGAACTTTGGAACAGGACTCACTGAGCATTCTGCTAATCCATGTCATTTTCCACTAAGCTAATACTACTTTCTCACAAAAATGTTACACTAATTTGAAAGACTGGTATATACATATACACGCAGACACACATATACACATGCGCACATGTATATGTCTGTGTGGATATACGTATATCTGTATTACCATTGTAATACATATCTTAACATAGTATCTTAAGAACTATCAATTTAGTGACTTTCAGTAATGGATATAAGGAAGAAATTAGAATTCACATACCTGTTTTGAATCAGGTGTCATTAGGTTTAGGCTAGTGGTAGATATATTCAAAGTTATGCTCATCCCTGCAAACTGAAGATTACTCTTTCCCAGTATGTTGGACAAGACTTTCCGTGATGGCTGTGAAATTAAGCAACAGTATTTTAGATTTTACCAGTCTATGACCACCACAATGAAACGGCTTCCTGCTAGCACATAGGTGACGAGTGTTTAAATCTAGAAATAATATATTAAACCTGAAGTCTATTCTTAACGTGAGCAAGGATTGACCATATCTATAGATTCTTCATCAGAAAAATTAAAAGAAATATGGTATATCACAGGCAAATGTCATATCAAGTTCAGCTGAAAGGAAAAATGTAAATGAATATAAAATATATAAGAGTACAACTTACAGAAACAATCAGAGAAGACTACACAATTTAAAAGGCTGTGATGGGAAGAAACTTTCTATATATCTATACTTGAAATAAGAACAGGCTAAAACTACATATGTCTAATTCACAAGATTTCTGTGAGAATAAAATGAAATAAAACCTGTAAATATCAAAACTAAACATAGATATACAGGGTGACATAACATGTAAATTCATAAAGTAAAATTAATACAATTCCAAAATAAGGTAAACTGTAACACAATAATAGGAGACTGATGTTTCTGCTTCAGAGATAGACAAATCCAAAAGAAAGATAAACAAAACAGAAAATAAAGAATTGGATAAAACTACTGATTAATTTTAATTTGCACATCTTGTGATGCCTTTTGAACATGAACATTAAGGAATATACATCTTTCCAAGCATCACAAGGTATGTTTACAAAAACAGACTATATACTAGGGCATGGAGAAATGAAAAATAAATGTAAAAAAGCAGAAATACTCAACAAATCCTTTATAGTTTATAATGCAATAAAAATAAGTAATAAATGAGGTAACAAAACAAAATGTAGGGCTAAAAAGAGAAAACAATGATAGCCTGAAAAATTAATAAGTTAAATCATATGGATCCTATGAACAAATCATAGAATAATTAATAACTAAGTTTTTAAAAAGTAATGGTAAAAACATAAGAAAACTCCTTGGAGACAACAGTCTGTAGAGAACAAATAAACATATTAAAATATATTTTTAAAAAATAAAAAGGGTAATTGAATATGAAACTTTACAATTATAAATCAACTAATAAGCAAACCCAAAGTAAGCATATACAAAAATTAGAGCAAAAAATCAATGAATTAAAAAGCAAAAACAATATGAAAATGATTGATGAAAAGATGATTCTTCAAAAACAATAACAAAAGAAATAAATGTTTACTTAATCTGATTCAGAAACAGGGAAAAGAATCAAATTACCAGAGTAAAAAAATTAAAAAGTAGAATCACAACAAAGAAGAATTTTTTAATTATCCAAAACAAAATAATTTACCAGCAAAACTAAGAATAAAATTGCGTACAAAAGTATAAAACACCAAAATTAACATGACATGATAATCCAATGTTGGAAAAAACTGGAAGAAGCAGAGAGAAACTCTGACTGAGATTAATCTACAAAAGAATTTTGCAAACTTTAAAAAAAAATAATACTTATATCACACAAACTATTTAAATTAAATCCCAGTAAGACTATTTTTTTTTATTAAAAATACATATTTATTATGATCACTTTGGATTTACACTAATGACACACAAAATGGTTCAATGTTGGGAAAAATATGAACTACAATAAAACCAAAGTACATCACACCATGCAATTTTATTAATGTGGAAAAGGTTTGTGACAAACTATATCATTTTTTTTTTATTTTTGAAGGAGGGGAAGGCAGGGCAATTGGAGTTAAGTGACTTGCCCAAGGTCACATGGCTAGTAAGTGTTAAGTGTCTGAGGTCAAATTTGAACTCAGGACCTCCTGACTCCAGTGCCGATGCTCTATTCACTGCACCACCCAGCCGCCCGTATATCATCTTTAATATTATTAAAAGTAGATATTAAAAACCAAAAGTCAAACATCTTTATTTTCAATGGAGACTCACTAGAAACTTTCTCAATAATTATGAGTAATGCAGGAATGTCCACTTTCCTCTCTATTAAGTTCTAGAAATACTAGTGATGACAAAAGAAAAGTAAAATAAATCAAAATAAAATCTTATAGATAAAGAGGAAATAAAGCTATCCCTTTTCTGCAGCTCACATGGTGGTTTACCTAGAAAAACCCAGATAATCAGGAAAGAAATTAAGCAAGAAAAATAATCACTTCAGTAAACTAGCAGTTTACAAAATGTACACATAAAACATCAATATTTCTATATAACAATAAAAAAAATACTGGAAGAAAAATTAAAAAGGGAAATCCCTTTCAAAGTAACTACAAAATGCATTTTAAAAAATCTGGGGGTCAATCAAGACACACTCAAGATATATATGGTTATAATTTCCAAATTATTTTAAAAGAAAATGACTTGAGGAATTGATGAGATAATCAGTATTCATTGTTGCTCTGTATCAATATAATAAAAATTGTGATCATACCTAAGTTAGTTTGTGGATTTAACGCTGCAGTAATTGAAGCAACCCAGTGGATATTTTATAAAGCATGGCAAAATAATAGCAAAATTCATTTGGAGGAACAAATGGACTAGAATCTCTAGGGAAATAAAGAATAATGCAAAACTAAGAAGCAATAGTGCTTTCAGATCTCAGATTCTGCTACAAAGCAGTAGTCATCAAAATTATTTGAATCTGTCTAAAAAATAGAAAAGCAGATTAGTGGAAAATCCTAAATAAGGAAGATTCACAAACAATTGAATTCAGTAACTAAGTGTTAAATAAAACTAACAACATAAGTCTGGGGCAGAGGGAAGAACACAATAACTAGACAAAACCTACTAGGAAAACTATAAAGCAGATTGGCAAAATTTAGGTTTAGACTAAGAGTCTACACCATATACCACAATAAGTTAAAAATAATTATACTACCTGAATATTAAGGCTTACATAATAAAAAAGTAATTATAATAATTAGTTATTATAATTATATGACATTTTGTTAATTATTATAATTGGTATTAGAATATCAATAGAGGGAGAATTCTTAATCAGTCAATGATTAGAGGTAATAACAAAATAGTTTGTTTTGATTACATGAAACCAGAAAGCTTTTACGCGGACAAAATCGAGACGATTAAAATAAGGAGAAATTTATAGGAAGGAAAATATTTGAATCAAATACCCTCTAGTATAGGCCAAATTCAAGATACATAAGAAAAAATACAAGCTGTAAAAGAATGTGAACAAACAGCTCTCAAAAAAGAGTTGTAAGATCTTAACAATCACATAAAAGTATTGCTCCAAATCTTGAATAATAAAAGAAGTGAAAATCAAAACAAGTCTTAGGTTTCACCTCATATTCAGTAAGTTGACAAAGCTGACAAAGATGGGAATAGTCAGTGTTGAAGGGGCTGTGGAAGGGCAGACGTTGGTGCATCTGTGAATTGAGGGTGCAAAGTGAAGTGAGAAGAACTAGGAAAATAACATCCATAATGAGAAACAATGTAGGTTGAAAGAACAACAATAAATGGAACACTAGGTAACTATAATGACCAAACTTGGTCTCAAAAAGAGATGAAGAAATACTCCACCTCTCTTTTTTGGAGAACTAGGAGACTATGGGTGTGAAACATTGCATTTAACTACTAGAATTGATAATGTGTTACTTAGTTTTGCTGATCAGTTTTCCTATCTTTTATCTTCTGATGCTTTATTAAGAAAATATGGCACCCTGGGTACAGCAGGGGGAAGGGCTATATTTAGAAATAACGTTGATACATAAACAAAAGGTACCAATTATAATTTTACAAAAAATTTAAATGTGGTCAAACAAAGAAAAATGATCCTTTTGTGGGAAAAAAAATAACTAAAAAAGTAGAAGAGGAGATAATTCATTTAGGACAATAGTGAAAAAGTAAAATAAAAAGAAACAAGCCAGGAAGAATAGTACCTTTTGTTTTCTGAAGCCTCCTTTGGCACCAGGTACAGCATCACAAACACGGCTGATTGCTTCCCTTCAAACAAAGAAGAAAAGCCTCTGTCTTAATCATGTGTCAAGCAGAATTACAGATACGGAGATATTTGTGCTTACATGGGTGCTGACTACCCAGCTACTTTGTGAGAGACATTATGGCTCCAGGTAAAAGACTCACTAATTAATAAAAAGTTAATTGAAAAAAGTCATTGAAAGGCAGATCAAAGCCTCTAAGGATCTCTCAGATTTCTTTAAGTGGATGAATCTCAGGTGTCTGTTATAATATGCATCTGTGTCATATTACATCATCTACTGAGTTTTCAGGTTGGAGAGTAATATCATTTTTTAAAACTGAGACATATTGTCCATTATGTAATCAGCATATATTCTCCTACCTAATCTGCTTCTATCTATTCTTTTTCCAAGTGGGTGAGAACATTATTTGAAAAATATTTACCTTCTATATTTTATCAATATACCTATTGTGAATGCAATACCTGCTTAGGTAGGCTTTTCATCTTCATGCCCTACTAATTTCCATGGGGACAAAAAATGCAAAGTGTCTTAAAGAATTAGCTTATATAAGGGGAATTGCCAAAAGATTGTTAAACACCATGCCAAGTGGAGCATTTAAAACTTAGAACCAGGACTGCTTCTGGCACCACACCAGAAAACCATGTGGGAGAGGTAAGCCAGGACACAACGCTGGAGATGTACACCCAGGCTCCCATTCTGAATCCCAGACTGGGTGATTGGGGCTAGATCCGAACATCTGAACTGCCGGAAAGCAACTAAACACAGAAAACCCTGCCTCAGATGCAACATGAATAATAACCTGGCAGAACTAATGCTATGCCAGTTGGCCACAAGCCATCTTTGGCTCGCTGCCCACCTGCTAGCCCCACACTCTGTTTCCCTTTGTACCTCCCACCAGACACTCCACCTCCTGCCTCTGCACCTGCCTCAAACACTCATCCCTTCTCCCTTCAACCTGAGCTCTTCTTCCTCTGCCATACAGTTCCATCGCCATCTACCACCAGACACCTTTCCTGATCCTCCGGCTTGGCAGCATCTTCCCCTCCGTTTGTATTCAAATACCTTATGGGTATTTCTATTTCGTAAATTTATATTTGTGCTCTATGTAGTTATATAAGTTGTTGCCTCACACGTTAGAAGGAAAGCTCATCATGAGCATGGACTATTTCATTCTTTGTATTTGTGTCCCCAACACAGCTAGTAAGTGTTAAGCGTCTGAGGCTGGATTAGAACTCAGGTCCTCCTGACTTGAGGGCCGGTGCTCTATTCACTGCGACACCTAGCCACCCCAAGGACGGGGTGATTTTGAAGAACTCTGAGAAAACTCCAGGTGATCTTGAAACTTCATGCTTCAGTTGATTAACCAGGAAGTGCTTACTACAAGTACAGGCTATTGCGTATTTGTCCTTCATTCTCAACGAGGACCATGACATCAGGGAGATGATGACATGACGTGCGGTTGACTTGGATTTGAGTGAGGGAGGGCAGTGCAAAGTCACCAGCCTCACTTTCTCCTCCAGAGCCATCCGGGTCCAGTGGCCAGATAGTCATCAGGATTACTAGAGACGGCCCAGGATGCCATGGGAGACCCTGGTCCTTGGAGGCTGAGGCCTTTTCAGGTTCTCACTCTGAGTGAGATTAAAGACCAGTCAGTGAATAGGCCTCTCTAAGTAGTTATTCAAGGGATGACCCCTTTAATGAAATGAACCGGGTTGGGTGTTCAGACCTTGATAGAAAGAGACAGTTACTTAAAAGTATTAACATTATTTGAATCTTTTTAAAAAAATCTCTTTATCCAATTTCATGCAATAAATGTGTTTTATAATGCCTGCATGTTTTCTTTTTGCATGGCAGCAAGGGTGGGAAAGAGATAATAAACGTAATGGAAAAATGAGGAATTTGGGGTCTCTTGTCCAACAAGATGAAGGAGTAGATATTTTCTCCAATCCCCACAATATTTCAAAACTTTTCAAAATATGTGTGTGCATTTATATGTATCAATATATGTATATACACATATATACACACACATATACATATACATATACATACATATACATATATAGACAACATAGCAAGATATAAAGCAAATATGAAGGAGAAACCAAGAAACCAAATTAGGTAAAAAATGAAAAAATAAGTAACTGCAAAGAAAGTTAATCTGTAATGTTTGACCGCACTCAGGATCCCACCCCAGGGCTGCAGAAGCTGACCTATGAACTTGCAGCAAAAAATCAGCTCTACCTCTCCTTCCTCCCAGTGTCACCAAAAACTGAAAAGGCAGAAATTTGCTCCAGTTAGGATAACTATATGCAAGAATGCTGTGCTGTTGCAAAGCTCAGCCAGAGAACTGAGGAAGATAAATGTGTAGCTGGTTCAAATCCACTAAACCGGAGGGAATGAGTCTACCTCCCGTAGGGGAAAAGTCACTTAGAACAAAGACCGAGGCTGGCAAAATAATGAGTGGCACCGGGTGGGAGGAAGCTGGGATGGCTTTGAGGTCAATTCACCAGGAAAACTGCCCTCAAAGGGGGAGTCAAAAAATGAGCAATAGGAGAAAATAATGGGGAAGAGGTCAAAATTACCAAAGATCTCAGGGGGAAGAAAACTCAGTTAAAAATTTTGAGGATAGACAAATATGCTAATAGGGGAGATGTTAAATTTAATAACAGAAGAGAAAATGGCCTTCAGATTAGCTAAAAGAGTCCAGTCAACTATGAACAAATACTACAAGACAAAGAAAACTGAATCAACATCTGGTAAGACTGGGGAATCTGTGGATTCCCAAAAAAGCGTGGATCCACTGCAGGATGTTTCTGAATGGTTTAAAAGAGAAATAAGAATTGTGAAAGCAAAATGTATGACCTACTCAGCAGAAATAATTAATGTAACATAAAGACATGAATCCACTGAGGCAAGTCACACTAAAGAAAAAAATTAGTAATAACTGACTGGGAATTTAAATACATGGAAGGATATGACAATTTGGAAGAATTGAAGTAAAAAAAATGAAGTTAAAAGAAAACATGATCTCCAAATTAACAAAACATAATTGATTTCAAAGACAGGATGCAAAGAGACAACTTAAAGATTATAAGTCTCTCATAAGAAAGTAACAAGTCAAAAAACCTGAACACTATAATGGAAGAAACAATACAAGAAAACTGCCCTGACTTTCTGAACCCAGAAAACAAAGTGCCAATCTAAAGAATCCACAATTTGCCTCCAGAAAACAAAATGCTACAAACTCCAAAAAAGATAGTGGTTATATTTATCAATTCCAGTGGCAAACAATAAATTCTGCAAACAACCAGAAGGACCTCCAAATAAGACAAAAAGGAAATTTTCATAACGCAAAATTGTACTCCCACCAGAAACCACAGAAGGTAATGGAATGGGTGTGTTCAGAAGAGCAAAAGAATGCAATACGCAATCCAACTTGACATATTCCTCAAATCTTACTTAGCCTAACCATTAATTTTAAAAGACAGAAATTCAGTTTTTAAAAAGAGGCATCTGAATCATTTCAACACGGAAAACAAGACCTGAACGAATTATTTGCTTCCCAAACCTCCCAGCCAACAAAAATACAAGAAAGGTGATCAAATATAGCAACCAAGGACGATAACAAAATAACAAAAAAAGAGAGATCAAAAGATTTCTTTCTAAAAGTACTCGAGGAAACATGCATGAAAGCAGAAGAAAAAAAAAGGGGACCCGTAACATCATGAATTAAAGCTCAGAAAATCCCACCTACAGATGATCCACGTTTTGTGGTAATAAATTTCAGAAAAGGAAGGCGCATAAAAAAAAGAGGGAAAGAAGACGATAGCGGAAAATCCAATGCACCCTAGGGAGAGAAAGGTGATATGGAAGCTGCTTTTCATGGTGGGGAGGAAAGGTAAAAACACAGGCAAATAGCAAAATGCCCATGCTAAGTAGGCCCTGAATTTCTTTCTAATGATAGCTCAGTTCTGCTGCAGTAAAGTGGTTGACTCAATTTTTTCCAATTATATCACAATTTTGAAGGCATAGAGGGATCAACTCTCAAAACACCTGAGAAGGGAACAGAATTTTTAGAGATGGAAGGGACCTTGGAATCTATCCAGTCCAACTCATAAGTGAATAAGACACTACTTTTTGGGAATAAGTTCCTAACTATATTATGCCACCAGAGATTATTAATATGGGAAATTAGAATAGATCATTTCATAAATTACATCTGAATGATTGAATATTTACGCACTTCAAGGGTTTGTGATTTTATTGGTGTAGGTACTCCCTTCACCATAGAAGGTGATCACAGAAAACTCCATTGTCCAAAGAGCTAATCAGCCATCCCTAGACCATGAATGCAGCTAGACTGGTCCTCAAATCCCTGACCTTTGCACTTTGAAGGACCCACCAGAATTTAAGAAGAAGCTTTTGAAAACTCAGGCATGTCTTCACTGTGAACAAAACAGTAAGGCCTCAAAGAAGGACTTTAAGCAGGAATAATTTACATGAATAAGTAGTTTATTTCCTTGGATTTCCTGGCACAAACTGAATACAAACATTGTACCCCTGATACAAGTCACACTAGAGCACAGGTAGATTGTTTTTGTACTGTTTAATTGCATCTGCCAAAATGTATTTAATATTTTTCTATCAGTATTCCTTAGTGATATTAGTTTATAGTGTTCTTTATAAGTCTTGTCTTTCCATGGTTTGGGGAACAGAATTATACTTTTGTAATATGTAGGAATTGGGCAGAACACTACCACCTTTCTGTATTTCTAGGGAAAAAATTATATTATGTTAGATTATTTATTTCTGGAATGTCTGTTCTTTGAAATAACTCATAAATCCATCCGGCCCTGATGTTTATTTATGAGCAAGTTCATCAATGAAATGTATGATTTTTTCTGATATTGGTTTATATTAATATTTGATATTGTTTTTATTATGTATTTGTCTATTTTTAGATATTTATTAATTTCTTTTATATTCTCAGTTTTGCAGGAATATAACTGATGTAATATTATCTATAATTTTCCTTCATTTACTCCATTATTCTCCTTTTCTCTTGCCATCCCCTTTCCCCCTCACCTGTCTCAAGACCATCCTAGAACCATCCAGGAAGGCAAGGTCTCAGGAAGAACTTCCACCTCTAGGAGCAGCCTCTCAGTTCACCTTTCCCATTTATCCAGGTAGCTTTGACTATTCACAAGATCTGGATGAGGTAGGTAGGAATCAGCCCTTCCATTTCTTCTGACAATATGGAAGACCACCATGGCTCTACCTACCTCTATCCTTTGAAGTTCCACCTCCATTGCAACCCCAGAACTGTCATCTTAACTGCTTATGTATCCTAGGGACCCTCTAGGTGGTTCCACCTGCAACACTCCAGCACTGCCATCTTCCCTGCAGCTAAACTTCCTTTTATGTGTTACCACTCCCAGTTAGAGTATGAACTACTTCAGAGCAAGACGATCTTAATTTTTCTATTTGTTTCCCTCAGTGGTAAAACAGGCCATGACCTATATACTATGCTATGCTCTCCTCTCAATCTCAATCCCTTGGTGAAGCAATTTTACTCTAGCCTCTATTCTTTTTTTTGTCTTTTTTTTGGAGGGGGGAAGGCAGGGCAATTGGGGTTCAGTGACTTGCCCAAGGTCACACAGCTAGTAAGTGTTACGTGTCTGAGGTCAGAATTGAACTCGGGTCCTCCTGACTCCAGGGCCGGTGCTTTATTCACTGTGCCACCCAGCTGCCCCTTCTATCCTCTATTCTTAAATCCCTTATTACCTTGTCCTATTTCCAGTCTCACCATGTCAAACCCCAAACCTGTATTACTATCATCTGCTTCCCGAGCTCTTACTTGCTACTGAAGATAATGTGAGGAAATCACAAAATTGGTGTAAGTAACTTGGGTCCACAACAAGTTTGTGCTAGCTGATTTCAACTAGATGCTCACTGCAGCAAAGCAATTCAACTATTTCTCTAATTAAATGTCAACTCATTCATTGTAGATGTTCAAAACCTTCTCAAGCCTCTCCTTACCTCTCTTCTACGCTCACACCGTCAGCCGATGACACAGCATCATTCTTCACTGAAAAAGATGGAGCCATTCACCAAGAGCTTCCTTCTTGACCTCTCTGTAGCATCTGACAATGTTAACCACCCTCTTCTCCAGGATACTCTCAAGTTTGGGAGGTTTTTTTGCTTTGTTTTTTCTTGCTTCTCATTTTAACTGACTGCTCCTCCTCAGGCTCTTTTGCTGTATTTTTATCCATCTCATATTATCACTTACCATGGGTTTTGTTATCATCTCTATACAGACAAGTCCAAGATCTACTTATCCAGCCCTAATCTTCAGTTGCATATCATTAAAGCCTCTTGGACATTTTGGACTGCACATCCATAGGCAACTCAAACTCAATATGTTTAAAACAGAGCTCATTATCTCTTCCTCAAACTTATCACACTCCTAAACTTCCCTATTACTGTCAAGGGCCTCTGCTATTTTTTCCACTCACCTAAATTCATAACCTTGGCATCATCTTAGAGTTCTTTCTTTTATATACCTTTTATATCTAATCATCTGCCAAAGTTTACAATACCTTTCCCTACCTTTCCCTTCTCTTACATCCATCCCCTTCTCTCTATTCATATAACCACCACCCTGGTGCTGGCTCTCATTCGTTTTGTTTTGGACTAATTGCAACAGCTTTTTGATTGTACTCCCTCAGGTGGGAAGGAAGCCAAGCCACCTGGCTAGGGAAGAAACAGGAAACAGCAGCTGGAAAAATGGTGGGTTAGAGAAGTGTAGGCAACCCTAGTATGTGTGTGGCCCTTTTCATTGACTACTAAGGGGTGGGGAACCTGGGGTCTCAAGACCATATGTAGCCCTCCAGGTCCTCAACTGCAGCCAAATTGAAAGGTTTGGATTCAGTCAAAGGGCCTCACTTGAGGGCCTTGAGGGCAACATGCAGCCTTGATGCCCCAGGTTCTCCACCCCTGACACTATATTTACTTCAGCTGCAAGAAGAGTGACCCCAACTTCAAGTTAGGCTCTGAGAATGAAGAAACGGAAATTTGCTACAGAGCTCAGCTTTCCCCGTTACCTGACCTTAAAGATGTTGAAGCAATTTAGAAGTTCTTCCTTGAAAACAGCTTGGTGAGGGATTACTAGGCCAAGGTGACACTTTAAAACGTGTTAAGCACTTCTTGATAAATGCTATTGCTGCCTGTGCTCAGCCACAGCAATTGTTGCTAGTTTTATAACAAACTGTTCTACCAACTGTGTTCCAGATGCATCCACCAACAATTAGCCAGAAAATCAGAAGCACATAGAGCTTGGCCACAGATGAGATGGAATGAGAACTACGTCTACGTGACAAAATCTTAATTTAAAAAAAATTAAATCCTAAGTCCAGAAGGTAAGCAGCAACGAGTAGGAGTGGACAGGGAACAGTAAGAGAAGGGGCAGACTTGCCAGCTTATAGACCAAGCATTACAATGAAATCCACCAAAGTTGATTTTAACTTTGTGTTGCTACATTTGTTTGGATTTAATTTAGTTAGATGTGAATTTTTATAATTTTTTAAAAAAATTTTAAACTAAACTATTACTACTTTATTAGTAAAATATGCAGTTGTTTATACATGACAGCATACTACTACATACTCAATGATCCTTTTTTAATAACAAAGTTATGGAAAAAAAATAATTCTATACTAGGTGTATATATACACAAAAATAATGGACTCCCTTAAGTTTCTTCCCTCTCCTATCCCTCTTCTGCATAACAGACAGAGTGATTTTCTTTTCTCTTTTTTTGCAGGAGGAAATGCAGGGTAATTGGGGTTAAGTGACTTGCCCAAGGTCACACAACTGCTAAGTGTTAAGCGTCTGAGGACAGATTTGTACTCAGGTTCTCCTGACTCCAGGAGCAGTGCTCTATTCACTGTGCCACCTAGCCACCCCCAGAGCGACTTTCTTAAAGCATAAGCCTCATTATCCTACTTTATACACTCCAGGAGTTCTCTGTTGGGTCTAGGATCAAATATAAACTCTTTGGTATTTAAAGCTCTTTAAAGTCCAGCTTCTTTCTATCTTTCCAGTCTTTTAACAAATTTCTGACCTTTACAAATTCCATGGTCCACCCATATTAGCCTACTGGCTATTCTTTTCTCATGATACCCTATATTCTGTTTCTTTCTCCAGATGATTTTACAGATGAGGAACTGAGGCAAACAGGGTTAAGTGACTTGCCGAGGATCACCCAGCTAATAAGTGTCTGAGACTAGATCTGAACTCATGGAAATGAGTGTCCCTGATTCTAAGACCACTGCTCTATCCACTGTGCCACTTTTTTCATTTTGGGACATTATAATTTTATTTTCCTCTCTTTCTCTCATCAAATGAGCTAATGGTTTGTTCATTTTATTAATTTTCTTTAAAAGTCTCTAGTTTTACCACTTCAATATTTTTTTCTTTTTAATTTTATTTCTTCTCTGATTTTCAGAATTTTTATATCATTAGGGTTTTTTTGTTTGTCTATTTTTCTAGTATTTTTATTTGCATGACTAATTAATCTTTCTCTTTTGCTGATGAAAATGTTGAGAGATATGAAGTCTCCAGTAATGACTTCTTTGCCAGTTTCTCAAAAAAAATTGATGATTGTCCCATTGCTATTGTTATCTTAACTGAAATTACCTATTGTTTTTATAATTTGTGCTCTGACTCACATATTCTTTAGTCTTCAATTAAGTATGAATCTTTTCTTCAAATGATCTTAATTTATTAGAATTTTTTACTGTTGTAGTCAGTAATAATTCACTTAACATTTCTGTTTTTCTCCAATAGCTTCTTTTTATGGCTTAGAATATGGTTGATTTTTATGAACACCCCATAAAAAACTGAGGCATATGTATATTCCTTTCTATTCCCATTCAATAATTGACAGAAAGCTATTATGTTTAACTTTTCTGATATTCTATTCAGATCCTTTGTATCTTTTTGTTGCATTTTTCTAGATTTAGGAAACAGTTATTTCCAGTTATTATAGTTTTGCTGCTTATTTCTCTCTTTAATTTTTTTAGTTTTTTTAAAAAATACTTAGGTGTTATTCCATTTGGCACACACACACACACACACACACACACACATATATATATATATATATAAAATACTGATATTACTTCATTATTTGGGGGCTTCAATCATAAGATGATTTATCTGTTTATCTTTCTTTAAGCATGCTTATTTTTCTTGTTGCCTTGTCTGAAATAATTGCCATTCCTGCTCTTTTGAATTTGCCTGAATCATAATAAATTGTGCTCCAACTCCTCAGTTTGACTCTTGCAAACAACATATCATCTGATTAAGCTTTCTAATTCATTGCGCTCTTCTTTGTTTTATGGGTTAGTTCAACCCAATTCAAGTCTACTCTTGTGATTGTTAATTATGTTTTTCCTTCCATCCTCTTGTAATTTTTCTTCTTTTTGTCCCTCACATCCCTGTTTATGAAGAATATAGTGGGGATTTGGGGTGGAGGAGTAATGTATTCAACATGAGTATTCTATCATTGAAGCGGTGTCTTCCCAATTCCTCTGATCTAATTTTAGCTTTATCACTGATTCTTTAACTTTCTCTCCTTTTAAATTCCCCATTATAAGACCCCTAGAGCTTGGGTTTGCTTTGCTTAAGACCATTCCTTCCCCATCTCTAGCCTACCTCTTGGAATAAATCACCTTCTCTCCTCTCCCTGTAGCCCACTTAATTCTCCATTGGATTTTTGTTTTTTCTACAAGAAATGCTTTATTCATTTCAGGCTGTATGTGTATTCATATCACTTTTTCCCAGTTCAAATGAAAATGAGATACATGAGATGCCTACTCCTCATCCTTTTCTCCATGTTTTATACTCTTCTAACGCACTTCAATTATGATAAATAGTAAGTTCCTCCCTTGTGTTCCTCATTTCTTTCCAAGTGTATGTGTTCTCCTTATCCACCACCTTTTTATTTATCTTAAAACCAACACCACAAAACGACTCCTATAGCTCTAGTTTGTCTTTCTTTACTTCTTCTGTGACCCTTGAGGAAATTAGGATTCCAAAGAGATACATGTCTCTTCTCTCCTGCCAGCATTCCAGTATCAATTAGCCCCCTCTACAGCATAAATGTATTAATCTTTCTACATTTCTCTCATTCCTTGTGTTTACTTTCCAATGATTTTACTCAGCTTTTTATTCTGAACAGGAAAGTTTGAGATTATCTTACTCTATTAAATGTCCTTTCCCCTGTGAGATTATATTCATTTTAGCAAGATATATAATTTCTGTTTATAAGAAGTTATAACAGGCAGCTAAGTAGCAAAATAGATACAAGTAGCAGACTTGGAATCAAGGAGACCTGAGTTTAATTCTGGCTTAGTACACTTACTAATTGTGTAAGCTCAGGAAAGTCAGGAGAGAGGACTGAAGCTGAGGTCAAGAAGACCTGATTTTAAAGCCAATTGTTGACACTTACCAGGCACTTAACTTCTGTTGTCTCAGTTTCCTCTTCTGTAAAATGGGGATAATAATAGTGTCTCCCTTGCAAGAATTAAATAAGATAATTGCAAAGTGATTAGCCCAATGGCTGGTACATAGTTGGTGCTTTATAAATGCTAGTTATTATTATTAATTATTTAACTACTATCTGTTTCAGTGTCCTCATTTATAAAATGAAAATAAGAATAGTATCGAACTCTCAGGGTTGTTGTAAGAATAAAATGAGCCATTTGCAAAGAATTTGGAAGCCTTAGCACTACATAAATGCTAGTTATAAACATGTTTCTTTTGCCTCATGAAATACCTGGATTTTTCTCTGCTTAAGGGTAGCTGCAGCATAATCTTCTATGATTTTGACTGTGATTTTTTTTTTAAATATTTGAGCCCTTTTCTGTCTGCTTGCAGTATTTCTTTTCCTTTGACCTAGAAGTTGTAGATTCTGGCTCTGATATTCCTGCATGTTTTTCATTTTTTTTCTTCTAGGAGATGACCAATAAATCCTTTCTATTTTTACTTTTCCCTTTGGTTCTAATAAATTTGGGCAGTTTTCCTTTGTTATTTCTTAAAAGCGAGTTTCTAAGTTGTTTTGTTTGACTGCGAATAATGATTCTTAAGTTCTCCCTCCTTGACATGTTTTCCAGATCAGTATACCCCTCACACATACTTCTGACTTCTCTATCTTTTGACTTTTTCCTAATATTTCTTGTTCTCGTAATAAATCATTGCATGTTGTTTACTTCATTCTATTGTCAGGGTGTGAAATACTTGGTTAAGAATTTCCACCTTCCATTTTAAGTTATTTATTTCTTTTCCAATATTTCCTCAAGAGCTCTAAATTAATTTTTTTTAAACTCTTACTTCATTTCTTCAAATCACTCTTGGAATCCTTGTGACCAAGTCATTCTTTTACTTATTCAATCAAAAAACAATTATTAAGCCTTCCCATCACCAGCCCCATGTGCCAGGTACGGTGTTAAACACTAGGACTTCAAAAATATGTCACAAATGGCATGTTGTATTCAGTGGGAGTGCTTGTTTAAAATTGTGGCACCAAAGGAAAGAGAAGAAAAAAGTGTTTGAATAAAATATTAGATGAAATCAGTGAATAGAAAAATGTTCTCAATGTCACATATTTGTTATAGCAGTGAAATGACCCCTACTGCCTTGTAGTATTAGTGTAAAAATAGCAACAATTTCCTTTTCAAGCTGTTATCAGTGAAAGTTACTGTGTGAAGTAGAACCTCTTGAGACCATAATTTAATTTTATGTCTGTTTGAATCCAGATAAAAAGTGTTTATGCTGATTTGTTAATAATCTACCATACCAAGGGAAATGCCAACTGTTGTTCTTTGTGACCCCTCCAGGTATTTCAGTCATTTCCTTGTGGGTGTGGCTTGCTGGTATGGTTGAAAGGATAACCTTATGAAGCTAGCGTTAGTATCAGCTTACTTTTTTCATTGTTTTTTTTTCTCTTCTGAACATAATTTTCCCATCTGTGAGGGAACATGAGGGGCTCTTACTTCCCTTAAATAATGTGGAGTCATGAGTTAGAAAAAGCCTTTCCCAAATTATTCTTTGTTACCCAGCATCCATATAGAGATGAGAAAATTTTGTTTCACTTTACTAAGGACAAAGCAGTCTATAATTTTCAGACCTAGACATGGCAAAGTTGACTCTGACAACTAGGGTCCCTCTTCCCTTCCTTTGACCAATGATTGCCTTATGAAAATTTTGTCGAACTATCAGTGATGGAAATACAGGGTTAGACTTTGTGTTGTTTTTTTTTTTTAAAAAGAATCATTCTCTTAAAGGTTGAAGCTACTTCCTAAAGATCTAAAGTAAAATTCAGAAGGGCCGGGCTCATCTAGAATCTTTTCAATCACTGTGTTTATTAGAAGTCAAGATAGGTTATGAAGATGCAAGACAAGGAATGGCAAAAAAATCAAATTTAGGACAGAGATTTTCGTTTTTGGAAAAGATGTGAATAGCATTATTTATCATCAAATCCAGGTATCAAAGTACTGTTTAGCTTAGTTTATATAATGCCAAATCAGAAAATGAAAGCTGAAAAATTCAGTGTTTCAAGATAGATATTTGGCATGAAATAGAGAAAATAGCCACATAATTAATAAATTTTTCAGTTTTTTCAGGTATTTGATATTACATACACAGTACTTTAAAGTCAGAAACATAAATCAAGTCATGAAATCTATAATTTCTACCTCTTTTTGTGGCTACTTCATTTTTTTCTTATACATTTGCCACCAAAATCATTTCTTTATATTCCCCTTTCAAGTATGTGTGCCTGTTGTCTGAAATTATTGTTCATTCTTTATTATTTTATTTATTATATTATTCTTTATTAAGAAAAATGACCCAGATTTTATATGAAAATGCATGAGCGTTGTATATATTTTTGCTCTGGTTAAAATGGGTAAGAATCTAAGTGTTCCCTGGGCATCAGCATTAACAAAAATGTTGATGACTTACACGTACATAACAAACATACATAAGACATTAGTGTGGGGCACAAATTTATCTATAGGTTTACATTTATAATATCTCCATCTCCATATTAGAAAAAAGAATTTATGAATCATTAAACATGAACTCTTAATCTTAAAAGGTTTATAGTAAATAACAGAAACTTCCCCAAAACCCTATCAGAACTAAATATCTTTTGGGGAGAAATGGAGACAAATCTTTGCCCCTTTCTCATTCTACCCATTAATCATTTTACTATTTGTTCTGGCCCATTACATGAGTCCTCCCCTGGGTAAGTTGATCACAAAAGTTTATCCCAGTGGTAGCTTTCTTCAAAGATATGGGGGAAGGGCAGAAATAGGGCACTATTTGCAAAATGATAGGGTTCAAGTCCAATTAAAACTTATGCTCACAAACAGATTTGCTTTAAAGTTTTCCAGATGTTCTACAAAAGCATCAGAGATGATGAGTCAGGAGAGACATACACTGGTTCATATCTAACACTCAATATAAGAATAATATTGCATTTTATATAAGCAATAACACCCCATACTTCATGATGACTTTCTAATTGATTTATACATGTATCTACAAAAGGCCTAATTGCTTTCCACAGTCTCGTTCTAGGACTTTGGGGCAGATAACAAATGTGTCAGAATGTGTCAGAAAGGCATGTCTCTGGGGAATAAACTGAATGAGAATTTTTCTTTGAAGTTTGGAATTTAAACTAAAGCTAGTATATGGGGATGTTCATGTTTCAGTTGTTCACGTTTATTTAAAAGTGCATGTCCAACCCATTTTGTAACACTGTGTTTTGCTTCCCCTTTTTCATGATCTATGAGACACTAATGAGGCTTAACATATTGTGTACTTTATTATGGGTTTGTCATTTAATATTGGGGGTTAGGGAAGAAATTTTTTTGAATGTTAGTGAAACGAAAAAGAGTTATCCTTAGCAACATAGGTAAAAATATTATTCATGTGTCATCCATTTATTACCACAAATAAATATTATCTTACCCATTTTTAGATGTTTCATTCAAATAGGAAGCCCTCCATTCTATACAGATAAACTAATGCAACAAGAAATTGTGACTACACTAAGACATACAGGAAGCCATTAGTAAAACTGTGATTTTCAAGATTTCTTGACTCCTGATATCATTTTTATAAATACAGAAATCACTAAAAAGTGTTGATATTCACCACTTTGTACAGCAAACACCAGATTTTCCATCAATCAAAGGAACCCATGTTCTGCTTTCCCTGAGCCTAGAACAAACATCACAAATGACTATCGTAGTGTATAGGATCTCTGGTAAGTATCACCATTGAAAAGGAGAATGAAAGACTGTGGAAGTAGGAGGGGAAGGAGGTCGGACACGATCCCACCATTTTGTTTAAATCCATCCTCAAATTCAAAAATCAAGCATGAAGGAATTGTACAATATTGTTGCCAAGATTTTTTCCTTGGAAATTGTAAAAACCTTTACAAATATAAGGCCATTATTAGAATAATACATTATCATTAATTATTATTGTGGTGCCCCATATCTTTCTTTTGAGGTCAAGTTGACTGTGTGCTACATGAGGAAGTAGAAATATCACAAACACACACACACGCGCACACACACACACACACACACACACACACACGACGAGGACAGAAAGAGTAGCTAGAACAGGCCCAATAACCAGAGGAGTCTATGCTAAAGGCAACAAAATCTTGAAGATATTAGGCATACACTCTCAAAATTTCTGAAAAATGAGAATACCAAACGCTTGGGGGGGAAAAAAATCACATAACTTTTAGTGCCCCTCAAAACAAAGATAATTGATAAAATATCAATAACTATCAACCTATATGACTACTATATCTTTACGAAATTTTTGTAAGAATAAACATATATTGAAGTTTTCCTTGATGAGGGTACAAAAAGGGAGCAGACCAGCTTTTGCAAATGGTGTACTATAGCAGACCATATCTTTACAATCACATAATTAAATGAAGGGAATACAGAATATAAGATCCCACTGTGCTTACTGTTTGTTGATTATAAAAAAATAAAACATTTGATTCCATAGTGCAAAATAAGACCTTTAAGATTCTCCTCCAAAAAGATTATGTCCCATGCAAATGTTAGACTAGTAAACTATTCCTTGGAAGATGTAGCAACAGAGCTAAATCAATTGTTCAGTGACTTTCTGGTTATCAACATCCAGCAAGGCATACAAAATTGAGACATATGCTAACCACAGACATGGAAGAATGTCCAGCAAAGAGTGCAAATTAAAGAGTGATTTCCTATAGAGAATCAGGATAGTCAGGATGACATCATGCCAGTTGCATTAACCACCAGAATACTGCAGAGTCTCCTAAATGTAATCCACAATTACTCAAAAGAATTTTGCTGAACTATATACACAGGAAAAAAAAATGAAGAATGCCAATTGTCCAGACTATGACATGAAGGTTAAGTGGACAACCCATAAAAATGATCAGGGCGGCTAGGTGGTGCAGTGAGTAGAGCACCAGCCCTGGAGTCAGGAGGACCTGAGTTCAAATGAGGCCTCAGACACTTAACACTTACTAGCCGTGTGACCTTGGGCAAGTCACTTAACCCCAATTGCCCTCCCTCCAAAAAGCAAAAAAAAAAAAAAAGAAGAAGAAGTCTGTTATTACATATACATTAGTCATACACTATGACAGGTAATGAGCTGGGTCTAGAATTGAGCATTAGTAGAGTGTTCTACACTGCATTTGAAGAAATTCCATAATGCTTTTAAAGACCCTAAACTTCTCCCTGAAACAAAGATCCATCTTCTTAAGACCAATAATCTTCCAGTAATGCTGTATGGTTGAGATTCATGGAACTCAGTTTCCAAAGTATCCAAGCTATGGGTCACTCCAGGAGCAAGGAAGAAGTATACCTAAAGCCTCAAGAGAAATAGAGGAACTTCTCCCATAACTTTGGGTTGACCTATGGAAGATTTATGGCAAGATATTAACAAAAGAAATATAGAATGAAAAAGCATAGAGAGTTTGCAACACAATCCAGTTGATGAAAAACCTACATTCTGGGCATCCTGGATCTACTGACCTACCAAAATACTAAAAGAAAGTACAAAAACCTGGAAATAAATACCCTATGGACACCAAGAGTCTATTTTTAGAAACATATTTAATACAAAGGCTTATGTTTCAAAATGTATAACAAAAAGATAATAGATGTGCCATATTGGAAATGGAAAGTGGAGGGATTCAATTGTTTTGGGAGGTATAGGTAGCAGCAGGGAAAAGACTGAAGTAACAGACTAAAATAAAAAGGGAAAGATTTTGTGAAAGAAGAAAAGCTTTGAGGCAAACTACTCAAATTGAGAAAAAAAGTGGAAATCCGGAGCATGTATTCTGTGGCAAAGTCAGAGTCTTGTGAGATGGTCCCAGTGAACTTTCAAAACCAAAGTTTGAGCAGGGTCTCTGTGGGAACCTAGACAAATTCAAATGCTGTAAATACTGAGGAAAACCTGCAACAAAACTCAATCAAACCACTCTTCCCTTTGTTCCATTCCAAGTAAATAATGTTTCTGGGTAGAAAATATCTGCAAGACAAAAGAACAAAATATTCTGTTATTTCTCTCTCTATATATATTTTTAGACTCATACAATGTTTTTTGCTATATCAAAGAATGAAATGTTTGGTAGTGCTTAACTTACCTACAAAACACATTGCTGGTCATGTGAAACTGCTCTGGTGAAGAAACAGCTTATCTTTTCCATTCCTGAACATTATGATAAAGCTCACTCAATAAAGGAAAGTTGCTCTCCCAACTTAAATTTTAGAACAAACATTCATAAATGGGAAGCAGAGGGTGAGAATAATAACCTAAGGAAAATCATGCAAAGATATTCTCATTGAAATATTTTAGAGAAACTTGGTGAGGAGCGGAATGTAATTAGGAACAGAGTTGTAGAAGTGAGTAGACATGGTGGAGTTTAGAGTAAGGGTACAATAAAGGATGAAGAAGATAAATGGATTTAAGGGAAAATGTAGATTTGAGATGCAAGGATTATGAAGCTATTTGAGAGCTGAAAAATTCAAATAACTTCAACTTTCTTAAAGAATTAAAGACATGTGGAGGAAATTGATTAAGTGCTTCATTTTTGTGGCTTTTGTTTTTGTTTTTTTCAGAAAAATCTCTAGGAGGTAAAAAGGATAATTTTTGATTTCATAAAATGAAAAGGGTTTTGCACAAACAAAACCAATGCAACTAAAATTAAAAGAAAAGCAGGAAGCTGAGGTAAAATATCTGCAACAAGTTTCTCTGATACAGGTTACATTTCTAAAATACATGGTGAACTGAGTCAAATTTGCAAGTTATCAATAGCCACATAAAAATTAACTAGAAATTATTAATTAGAGAAATGCAAACTAAAACAACCCTGTGGTACCAACTCACACCTATCAGATTGACTGAGAAGATAAATAGGGAAAATCATAAATTAGAGAGGATAAGCTGTGAAAGTACAACTATTCTGGAAAACAATTTGGAATTATGCCCAAAAAGCTATTAAACACCAAAGAAAGAGGAAAGGGGACCATATATACAAAAACATTGATATTAACTGGTTTTTTTGGTAACAGAGAATTGGAAACTGGGAGTGAAGGGTGCACATTAACTGGGGAATGGTTAAGCAAGTTATGGTAGATAAATGTGATAGAATACTATTGTGCTGTAAAAAATGATGAAGGGGATAGTTTCAGAAAAAGTTATATTAACTGATGCAAAGTAAGCACAACAAGAAAATAATTAATACAATTTCAGCACTATTATAAAACTAACGAACTTGGAAAGACTTGGTAACTCTGATCAACACAATGGCTGACCACATCTCCAAAGTCCTCATGAGGAAATACGCTATCCACCTCCGGAAAGAGAACTGACAGATTCAGATTGAAACATACTTTCTTCTATTTCTTTCTTTTCTTTGATTTTTGTGAACATGACTAATTTATGCTTTTTTCATGCCTATACATATTTGCAATGGGTTTTATTTTTCTTGCCTTTTCAATGGGGGAGGGAGGGAAGAGAGAGAATTTGGAATGAAAAATAAAGTAAGACTGAATTTTCAAAATAATCCTCCAAAATAGTTTAAATTTGATATTTTGATATAAGGAAGAACTACTATGTTTGAGTTAGAAAGGGACACAGGATCCCTTTTTAGAGCAGGAAGGGACTTTGGAGATCCACTAATCTAAATGCTTTCATTTCACATATACAGTGACTAGAGCCCAGAAAGGCTAATTGATTTGCCCATGATCACACAACCGTTAGCAGATGTAGTATTCAAATCAAAGTTCTCTGACTCCAAGTCTAGTTGGTGTTCTTTCCACTATATCATGCTAGGGAGCTCAGTCAGTCAGTAAATATTCATTATGTGCTTTCTATATGCCAAACCACTAAGTTAAGTGCTAAGGATACAAAGAAAGGTGAACAACAGCCATTGTTCTCAAGGAGTTCACCGTCTAATAGGGGAGAAAAGATGCAAACAACTAGGTGCAAACTGTGTGTGTGTGTGTGTGTGTGTGTGTGTGCGTGTGTGTGTGTGTGCGTATCTGCATGTGTATATAGCTATATTGAGATATATCTGTTTGTGTGTGTGCGTGTGTATATACCTATATTGAGATGTGTGTGTATACACCTTCTCCAGTATATATTATATGTATATCATATTATAATATATATTTATATGATTTAAGGGAGATATTAGCACTAAGGGGTTTGCGGAAAATTTTCCTGCCAAAGTAAGATTTTATCTGAGACCTGGAGGCAAAGATGAGGAGAGAATTCTAGGCATGGTGAAGAGCCAGTGAAAATGCCCAGAGCGGGCAACTGATTGTCTTTTTGAAGGAGCAGCCAAGAGGCAGGTGTGACAGTATCTACAATGACCATAACAACGTAAACACAAGAGGACAGCCAAGAAACTGGATTACAGAGTAAATGCAAATGGGGGAAAGGCGCAAGGTGTAGGAAACGGAGGAAGGGAAACAATTTGGGAAAGGCTTTGAATGTCAAACAAAGGAATTTACATTTGATCCTGGGATTAGTAGGGAGCTACTGGTAGTTATGTAGTAGAGGCTGACATGGCTGAATATGTGTTTTAGGAAAAAATCACTTCAGAAACTGAATGAAGAATGGTGAGACGCTTGTGGCAGGCAGACTAACCAGCAGGTTCTCACAAGGGTCCCACGATGAAGTGGTGAGGACGTATACCTGGGTGGTAGGGGTGTCAGAAGAGAGGAGGGAGCACACGCAAGAGATGTCCTGGCAACAAACTGCATGAGGAATGGGGTGGGATGAGAGAGAGGGGCTGAGGATGACATCCAGATTATGGGCTTTGGTGACTCAAAGGCTGATAGCAGTGCCCTCAACAAGAATAGGAAAGTTAGAAAAAGAAAAGGGTTTGGAGCAAAAGATGAGTTTAGTTCTGGACGTGCTGAGTCTAAGACGTCTATCAGACATGCGATTTGAGATGTCCAAATAGGCATTTGGAGGTGAAGGACTCAAGATCAGTGAAAAGGGTAGATTTGAGAATCATCAACATAGACACATTAATTGAATCCACAGAAGCTGATGATATCACCAAGTAAAATGGAAAAGAGGGACCAGGACAGAGTCTTGTGAGACAATAATGATAATAATAATCATAATAATGTAATTAATAAATAATAATTAATATAATGATATAACTATATAAACATAGTGCTTAATTTGTGTCAGACACTAATATGCACTTTACAATTATTATCTCATTTGGTCATCACAATAACCTTAGGAGGGAAATATTGTCATTATTTCCATTTTACAGGTGAGGAAATTAAGGCAAAGAGGTCTTACCCATGGTCATATAGCTAAAATATCTAAAACTGGATTTGAATTCTGATCTTCCTGACTTTAGACCCAGCACTTTATATATAGGGTGTGACCTGGAAAAAGATCTAGCAAAGAAGCCTGAGAAGGAGTTGTCAGTAAAGGAGGAAGAGGAGAACCAGGAGAGCAGAGTCACTAAAACCTAGAGAGAAAAGAGTAGTTAGGAGCAGAGAGTAATTTATTGCATCAAAGACTGCGGGGAGATCAAGAAAGATTTGGCTTTAGAAAAAACCATGAGATTTGACAATTAAGAAATCATTAGCAACTTTGGAAAGAGCAGTTTTGATTGATGAGATCAGAAGCTAGGCTACAGAGAGTTAAGAAGAGAGTAAGAGGAAAGGAAATGTAGGCTTCTAATATAAATGGCCTTGTCAAAGAGTTTCGCCACAACAGTAAAGGAGACACATGAAATGATGACCACCAGAGATGGATAGATCAAGTGGTGGTTTTTGAAGATGGGGGAGATGTGACCATGTTTAAAGGCAGTAGGGAAGCAGCCAGTAGACAGGGAGAGGTTGAAGGTAAGTGAAAGAAGGGAAATAATAGAAGGAGCAATCTGCTGAAGGAGATTGAATGAGATGGAATCACACTTGTGGGGAGAGAGTTATCTTTAGCAAGAAGAAAGGCTGCCTCATTATTTTCCAGATAGGAGTAAGGAAGACATAGTGGCAGAAGGCAACTGGTAATGTGAGATGAGAAGAGAAGAAGGAGTTCATAGAGAATGGTCTCATTTTTTTCAGGATGAATTGGAGGGGAAGAGATAGGAGGCAGGAAGATCAGTCAGGAAGTTTATTCGTTCGATGAACTTTTATTAAATCTTTACTGTTTTCAGAGCACTGTACTAAGCAGTGAGGAAGATATAAAAGATATAAGAGATATGAAATACAGCTGCTGTCCTTATGAAGCTTACAGTTTAGTAAGGAAATAAGTTATAAACCACATTATAGCGTGTCAAGGCAAATGTACAGAAGTGCAAAACAACTAAGAGTCAGTGATAACATGAAAATCTAGAATAATTGAGACCAGATACATGATGTTGCCACTGACAGAAACAGTGAAGTAAGAAGGTAAAATAGAATATAAGGAAAAATAATAAAAACGACTTTTAGATATGTCGAGTTGGAGGTATCCATGTTACAGATGCCCTGTAAGCACATTACAACTCTCAAAAATGATATGGGATCTGAATAATAAAGAGCATAAAATAAAATTTATATGAAAACCATGTCTGGTATCTAGTTATGACAAGGGGATGAATTCTTAATTCAAAGAGGAAATAGAGTCAAACACCAAAAATAAAACAGATAATTACAATTATAGCCAATTGAAAAAATTTTCACTAACGATATTAATGTAATTAAAAATAAGAGGGGCAGTGGACAACCAGGAGAAGCTTTTTGTGTCAAATAGCTCTGATGTTACTCTGATGTTATATATATTATATGTATATGACTAATAGATGATCAAAAATCATTCCTCAATAGACAAATGGTCAAAAATATTTTTAAAAGTTCTTAAGAATTATAAACTATTAACCACCACATGAAAGAAGACTCTGCACCACTCATATTAAAAGAAATACAGATGAAAACAACTCTGAAGTTTCACACAGAAAATTAGCAAGGATGACAAAAGACAGAGATGGTCCACGTTAGAGGGGTTGTGAAAAGACTATAACAATGATGTGCTGTTAGTTAAGCAGTGAATCGGTAAATCGGTATAGCCATTTGGAATCATGCTAAAAAGAAAAAGTAACTAAACATCCATACCCTTGAGCCAGAGATTCCACTCTCAGACATCTACCTCAAGGATATCAGTGACAAAAAGAAATGCCCACTATGCGCCAAAATAGCTAAGTGGCACTTGTTACAGCTGCCAAGTGGCAACGAAGTCCATCATTTGCAGAATGGTTAAACAGGATGTGGTACGTGAAAATAATGAAATCTCCCTGTGCTGTAAGAAATAATGAAAATGGAGAAGCCCATGGAGATACACAAACTGACTGAAGATGGTCAGAATGAGGAAAATAGGATCTGTGATAACCACCACAACGTAAATGGAAGGAACAGCAACAAATTAAAACCGAACGCTACCGAGTCGCTCTGACCCAACTTGACCTCAAAAGCAGTGATGCGGGAATACGTTTTCCCTGACCTTCTTAGCAGGAATGAGGAACCGTGGATGAGGAGCATGGCATAGAATGTCAGACTTTTTCCATACATTAAATAGTTCTACTGAATTGTTTTTCTTTTCTTTTTTCTTTTCTGATATGAAACGGGAAGGGAGAGAAAGGAAGGGGACATTGGTAAACGTAGGTGATATAAAAGCCAAAGTTATAAATAAAGGGATCATAAATAAGATAAAGATGGTGAGTTCAGTTTATCTGAGCATTTGAATGTTAAACTAGGAACTGTCTTCACTTTTAGGAGGTGAGTAAAATCCTTAGGGCAGCTACTGTGGTATTCTACAATAATGCAGTAGCTACCATCCTACCAAATTCCACTCTGACCCAAAAACAATAACAATGGGAGGGGTACAACAGAAGGCCTTAACATGTTAGTAATATAGAGTGGCCCCAAAAGTATTCGTGCAATTTTAAGCTACTAGAGCTTTAAAAGTGCATTGACTTTTGGGGCACCCTGTATGAGAAGCCAAGGGGCTGAATAATCCATTTCTGAATTACTTAATTCCAGTTGCCCTCTTTTCCTATATGGAAAAAGTTATATTTCCTTTCCCTGCACTAAGAGAATAACTGTGTTGCAACTGTAATATCCAGGTCACTGACAACAATACCAAATTCACTGAGCATTCATCGAAAACTGTCATACATTCTCTGCTACTCCAAAATAGAACTCTGAAATAAGCAGCTGGTTCCTCTGTTCTGTTCCTACCTGATCTTAAATAGAGGTGATACTTACAGTTACTGAGTCTCAGATAAAAGTCTAGGGGACAAAATTCATCACTGTCCTCTTGCCCCCCAAGGTCCACTCTGATCAATGGAGCTAGATGATATGATACAGATCTTTTAGGACTATTAGGCTAAAAAAAATCCTATAATGTGTCTCCTGACCTTAAAGAAAAAGGAAACTGTTCTCAAAAAGCAAAATTAGTCCACCACTGTGGTTATCAGCGCCCAATTCACTGTCGTTATGTTATATACCTCTCCCCGGAGGCCCCCAGCTAAGACAAACAAACAAGATGAAACCAGGGAGCACACTTGAGACACTCTCTTCTTCATGGTAGGACACACGACAGTCACTCATTCAACATGCATTTACTAAGCACTTACTGGATGCCAGGAACCATGCTAGCACTTTGCTTCTTAAATGAATGACACACATTGAAGAAAGGACATCTGGTGACTAATTCAGTGAAGCCATGTTATGTCATTGTGTTAAAGGAGCTTCCTCCCTTCTTCCTGAACATCGGCTCACTCTTTGTCAGCAGAATTCTGGGCAGGTGTAGGAAACATAAGTTTCTCCTCCCCTCCCCCAAAAAAATCGTACCCCCACCCCTTGATGCCAAAGCACCCATGAATTCTGAAAGCAAGGACTGTACTTTTCCTCAACATGGTGGCTTGCTAGGCTGTTGTTATCAAGTCTGCTGAAGCAGTAATTATAGCCCCAGGACAGGATTCATAGAACTTAACTTCCCCATCACACTGCAGTGATGGAATGCTAGCAAATTCTCATTTTGTTCAAAAAGAATACAATACCAGTATTCTAAACTTAACAAGATGACACAGTCAGGTTTAAAGAAATGGTCCCAAGGATTGGGAGTCTGTAGTGAACTTGTTTTTGTATAAATACCAGGATAAAGAGTGCACACAATCAAGCCAATGTTCCCAAATGAAATTAAAAAAAAAAAAATGGCTAATGTGCCATACCACCATATAACACAGAGAGGCAGTGCTATGAAATGCACAGTCATAGGGAAATGGCTTTGAAACAAATACATTTGGAAATAACCAATATTTATAAAAAGAAAAGTTGATATTTCTTTCTAACTGGGCTTTAAAACCACTTAGATACACCAAAGTGTATGTGGAAGAAAAGAAGGAGGAAGTTAAGTAGACTCCAGGATGAATTGTTTTCAATTCTATACTTCTACCAGCCTCAAAAAAATTTTCATATATGTTTTAGTTCCCTTTCCCCAACATGGTTTAGCGAAATCAATATTAGTGCTTTTAGCAATGAAAAAAAATGTTAAGAGTCATATGCTCTGATGAATTCACATCCAATAATACAGATCAGATATGTCCCTGAGCGCTTAAGAAATGTAAATATGCAAATGCAAGTCTTTGGTTAAAGTCCAATTGTGAAAGAACATCTGGTATCATTCCCTTACTAGATGCATTTCCAACTATGGAACACTACAAAATTAGTTCTTATATGCAACAGAGTTGAATGCTGACATAAGCTAACACATACCCTTCATTAGTATAAAATGGATGTATCTAGTTCCTGCCCATTCAATTTACAAATTCCAGAACTACTTTATACTCTCTTAAAAGGGGCAGAAACTGTCAAAAGAAGAGATAATCCAACAGTAGATGACACGCTTTAGTCATTCATGAGTGCGAAGATTGATAGCAAAATTGTCATATTTCAGGGTCCTTTCTAGTTCTGCTATCCTTCTGAGTCTATTGTCAGGGATGCAGTCTCAAAAACAAAGAATTGTTTGAAATACACCTTACTTGCCTTAGTTTATACATGTTTCAGGCACATAGTAGGTTCATCCATTGTTCTACCCCTTCTTTTCACTTCCACGAGACTCCCTGACGACAGGGAAAACTTCTATAAAGAACCGAAATGTGTGTCAGTAAATATTGTATTGTTCATGACTGCATTGATACAAAATGTTTCCATTCTCAAAATAACTTATTACATGGGCATGCAACACAATAATGTTTACTGCAAGATGCTTATAGATAAATTTTGAATGTTGCATGCAGTAAAGAAGTCACTTCATGAAATAATACTGTTTGAACATGCAAAATGGCCTTCCAAGTAACTACGGTATAAAAAAAACTGTACATGCACCATAAGAGATCATTTACTTTAATGTGATGAAGTCATGCATAGGAGAATAAGTTGAAATTGTCATGTGATACATACAAATTCTACCACTCATGATTAGATAGATTTTATGTTACCTATATTAAAAAAAAATACCTTAGCTTTTTTTTGTAAATTTGAGAGTGAAATAAAGTGTAACCCTGCCCCAGAGACATCACAAAGATGGGAGAGGAGGAGGGCACCACCAACTAGAGAGTGCCCAGATCTCATCAAAAGACCCTTGGGTCCTTGCAGTTTCTCAAGGCCATGAATGGGACTTCCGCAGAGAAACCATGAGTTCTAAAGACAAAGAAGGAGAAAAGGAACACTGCTTCTGGATTCCATTTTGGTTGACTCCTTGATCGCCAAGACTAGACCCTTTGTTTGCAGGGGCACACAAGCAGGGGATAGAGTAATCTTTGACAGCCTTTGCTGTTCTGATGGTTAGAAGCAGAGAACAGCCAACAAGAGGAGATGGAGTGGAAACAAGGCGCTGACTGGATGTGAGTGAGACACGGGCCAGCACCAGCCAGAGGACCAGAATGTAGAGCAGACCAAATACCAGGTGTCCAGCTGGTGAGGGGTCTGAAATCCAATCCATGGCTCCTTTACTTTTCCCCTTTTCTTTTGAACAGGAGGAAAACCTATTGACCTCTCTCCAGCCAATCCTTTTGCTTCCTATATCCCCTAGAATAGGATTGCAGCCACAGCTGCCAGCAATGACGAACCTTGTTCATTTTCAATGTATCTCTGTCCTTAAAATACAGTACTTGGTCAATCACAATGATTCTTGTCCAAGCCTATCAGGGATGGAGACTGGAAAATCCAGTCCACAGTGAGAAGAAATTCTCCTCCACTTCAGAAAGATTATAGTTTCTGTGATTTTTTTTTTTTTGCTTTTTGGAGGGGGGAAGGCAGGGCAATTGGGATTTAGTGACTTGCCCAAGGTCACAAGGCTAGTACGTGTTAAGTGTCTGAGGCTGGATTTGAGCTCAGGTGCTCTATTCACTGCATCACCTAGCTGCCCCTAGTTTCTGTGATTTTAATAATATTCTAGAGCATACCTTAGACTATCTTTTTGAACCCAGAGAGAAACTTAACATTGAAAAGAAGAGATAAGGAGAAAGGTATAGGGCAGGAGTGGGGAACCTGCAGCCTCGAGGCCACATGTGGCCTTCTAGGTCCTTAGGTGCAGCCTTTTGACTGAGTCCAAGTTTTACAGAACAAATCCTTTTATTAAGGTGATTTGTTCTGTGAAGTTTGGATTCACTCAAAGGGCCACATTTGAGGACCTAGAGGGCCACATGTGGCCTTGAGGCTGCAGGTTCCCCACCCCTGCTGTAAGAAGTTGCTGCTGTTATATCCAGGGACTTTCTTTAACACATCCTGCTCCCATGAAGCCTTGTCTGACATTAGATATCCTTCTCCATATTCATAGATGTGTGAATTCTTATCTGAAATTTTGGGCATTTTTTTCTGATTTTTAGGATTTCTCTCTCATTTGCTTCCTCACATTATTTATATTTTCTCCCTCACACAAGAAAACAGAACCAAAGTCTACTCAAAACTCAAAATAATCAAGAAAAAAATTTTGCAGATTGAATATCCTCAGCTAAGTTTTGGTTCCATTTTCTTGCTTTTTCTAGAAGATTTTCCCCTTTTTTCTTTTTCCCCTTTTCCTTCTTTCAGATGCTAATTTTAGAAACTTTTCTTGTTCATTCAAGGATTTTCTTCTACCCAGTTGACTTTTTAAAATCATATTTTCTTATTTTGGGGGAGATTGTTATTGTTACGTTATTGGTAGCTGGTGGAACAGTAGACAAAGCACTGGTTTTGGGATAAGGAAGATCTGAGTTTTAATTCAGCCTCAGGGATGAACTAGTTGTGTGACTCTGGGCAACCTCTGTTTGCCTCAGTTTCATCAACTGTAAAGCAATGATAATAACGGCACCTTCTTTTCAGTGTTGTTCTGAGGATCATCTCACCCACGGATATGATTGAAGAGAACCAAAGAAGGGCAAGAAAGGTCAGTATGCTTTAAGCACCATCAAGACATCTGAAGATTGTTGGATAGACAGGTGTAAACAAGCACAGTCTACTGCCTTACACATACACAAATGTGGTGACCTCTCCTGTATAGAGGTGCTAGTCTGAAGGGTATGTTCTATGAGAGCTATGGTGACCAGAAACAAAGTAAATTCACCGTCACAGACTTAGCAACAGTGTGAACTCACTATTATACGCAATTTGGAGTTCCTGGCTTTGAAGTGGGCTGTCATCGAAAAATACAAAGACTGTACACGCAACTAGATTTCAAGTGTGGAATCATAATAATCCACTGACTTATATTTTTCCCAAGAGCAAGTTAAATGCCACATGCCAGGGATGGGCAGCAATACTAGCTAATTATAAGCTCAGCATTCTCTATTAGCCAGGTAAGACATAAAAATACCTATATTCTGTCTCAAAGACCACATAATACCAAAACTATAGTGAAACCTAGAGAAGGTAGGGAGGCTATTTATGAAACCCAGAGAGGTGGGCCACCATCATTTTGAAGTTGAGATGAGAGTTTGAAATTTCTACCTGACCCCATGCCAGCATGGTATATGAATCTTATTTTATTAGATTAACCCTCTTTACTTCAGTTGTCTGTAAATGAGTAGTGGGGAGAGGAAAAGGCTGATGAAGAAAGGCTTAAGTTACACAACGCAAGCCCAGTAGTAAGGACATAAAGCAAAAGGATTCAAGCTGCATTCTCTAGAAGGCACCTTACTTTTGAGACAATGGCAGAGGTTACAGTTGTACAATGCCATTCTATAATGGACTGTAATTGATCTTACACATGGAAGCAAAAAGGAATTGGTGCCACAAAGTACATATTTCTTTATGGCCATGAAAGTACTATAATAATAAGTACTAATAACTTTGGATATGAATCAAAAAGAATAGCAGAGCTAGATTTTATTAAAGGTGGTAGCAAATATTACTAAGAAATGTGAGGATTTGATGCATTCAAAGAAAAGTGCTACCAGCTCATATTATATATTTAGAGAATTCGTAAGCACTAGTAAACCTTTGGAATGTATCTGATTTGATGTTTTTATTTTTGGAAGAAGGCAAGAATGTTGTCATGTTTTAGTGGTAACTAATTATTCCACCAAGTATACATAGACATACGCAAGAAGGAACCAGTAAGCTTCCATGCCTACTAAAATGCTGTGAGAGAAGGGTCTCAGTTTGTGGATTCCATACCAAGATCCATTCAGACCTAGGCAGAGATTTTAAAAGTAAACTACTCAAGGAAATTATGCATTCTTTTGGCAGACACCAAAAGGTTGAGAAATATACCTTACAAGCCCCAAGAAAATCCCTAGGCTGCATGTTTCAATCACACATAGATAGACCTGTTAGGAACACTGAGACCAAAAATATGATCTTAAAATAGTGAACATCAGCATTTCTAATGCATGTGAATGGTTCTATAAGAAATGATGCCACAAGCTTTATACACAAGCTTGATGTTTGGATAAGAACCACACTTATCTATTGACTTGTGCTTTGGAGTCCCAAAAGATGGAGAGGATGTGACTATATGCAGTACTTGGCTGAGAAGGAGAGAACCTGAAAGGAATCTACCATGATTATGCATGACTTCAGCTCAGAAGAGCTCTAACAGAAAAAAAGGATGACATGATGCCAAGTTCATTATAAAGAATGTCAGGGGGATGATTTTTACTAAGAAATCTAGATGTTCATGTAACACACAAAATTAGTGGACGCCATAACAAGTTGTTGAAACAGTGGACAGCTTGACTCTTTCCAGAAGAGTCCCAAAGAGGTTTGGAGATGGCCCACAGAGACAGTTCACCAGAACCACCTGTTCCATATAGGAGAATTAGTTAAGACTCCCTGATCAGCAATCAGAAAGAAGTAATGGACAATCATTTTAGCAGAATTGAATAAGAGAGATGAACCACCAGTCATCTAAATATTGTCTGAACCAGATAATAACTCAGAAGATAATGTTTCGAATGGAGAAGACACTGTATATTGCAACCTAATAACCTTGCCTCTAACTAAGGAGGACCCAGTTCAGGTGGAAGGGCTCAGTAAAACGCAGAGTCAGGACTTTTTCTGCTAAGAACTGTAGCTGTAAAGATCTCTAAGGTACAGAGAAAATAAAAAAAAAAGTTTGGAAATGCTAATAGCCAATCTGGATGTTCAACAAATTTAGGTTTATGAATGCAACCCTAAAAAACTGATGGTAATGGTGACCAACCCATACCATTGACCAACTCAAGTATAAAAGACAAAGGTCAGTACATCAGACGTGCTAGAACCCTATGACCCTGTAACCAAGCTAACATGATACCATAAAAGACACAGAGGAAGTAATTATACATGTACCTAGTTAATATATGCCTTTCACATAACTGCATGTGTGGTATATGCTGATGCCCGTGTCAATCGCTGGAAGTTACTAAGTAATATTTGTGCTTTATTTTGCTCTTACATTTGCTTGTTTATGTACTAGTATCATAAATGTACTGTAGCTACATCTTTGTTCCACCATTTCAATAATTATGATCCGCAGGCCCATTGGCACTGCTGCTAACTTATCGCCGTTTTTGCTACGTGTGACTATTCGGTTATGCACTGTGGAAAGGATGTACTTGTGATAGCTACGTAAAGCACTTAGCACGGAGCCTGGGACATCATAGGAGGCCTATGAATGCCAGCTATCATCATTATTCTTATTTGCATGTAATATACACTGCATGTGATCTAGACAATCCCTAAAGCCAAGCCAAGCTTCACATGATGCAGTGTTTATTACACATAATCTCAACGAGGATTTGATGTAAACCATGCTTTGGGACAATTATATATAATATAGGAGTGGTTATATTTGTTGTATTCAGTGTGTATTTTTATCATGATGCTTGTGAAATTTTTTGAATGACAAATGTACTTCAAGTGATTTCGCAAGGGAATATGTTTTTATTCTGTCCAGCAAAATAGAACCACTCCTCCATGGACACTGTCACTGAGATAAAGAAAAACACAGGCCACACCAAAAAGTCTCTAAATCCTTCAAGTTTTTGGTTGTCTTGAAAGGGACTTCTGCAGAGAAGCCAAATGGCCAAGAGAAGGAGGAGAAAGGAGTACTGCTCATGAAGTACATTTTGGCTAACTCCATATTGGACAGGATTCCCTTATTTACAAGGACACATGAGCTGGGAGCAGAATAATGACTAGGAGATATTTCTGCCTGATTATTATGAGCAGAGGACAGAAAAGGAAAGGATATCCGAGACTGAGACAAGGTATGATGTGGGCAGACTGGGTACCCTCTAGAGTAGCGGTCCTCAACCTGTGGGTTATGTTCAATTTGTAACAATGAAAATACATCCTGCATATCAGATATTTGCATTATGATTCATAACAGTAGCAAAATTACAGTTCTGAAGTAGCAACGAAAATAATTTTATGGTTGGGGGTCACCACAACATGAGGAACTGTATTAAAGGGTTGCAGCATTAGGAAGGTTGAGAACCACTGCTCTAGAGGACAAAACTCCTCTAGGATTCTAAGACCAAAGTATCAGACATGAAGTCGAGAAGTCTGGAGTCCATAGTCCACAACACAATCCCTTCCTTCCCCTCTTTTCCTTGTGGTATTTCTTTGAGAAAATCCTGCTCCTTTACTTGCTCCATCCTCAATTTTCTGTTCCCTCTCCAACTGGCAGGGAGGAGGGGAAAGAGGAAGAAAAGAAATTCACTCCCTCAACTGCAGCAACCTGCAGTGGCAAACCTTGTTCATGTTCAATACTTATCTTTGTACTTAGGTTATTTGAAACTGCTATTAAAGTACATAGATATTTAGAATGATTCTTATCTAAGCCTACCAGAGTACAAGCAAGAGATTAAGAGAAGAAAACTAGCCTAAAAGGAGAAGAAATTTTCCCAGTTCAGGCTTCTATGAAAGTGATAAAGATTTGAAAGCAAGTTCATGCAATTTTAATAATATTCCAAAAGCGTACAGTAGACTAGAGATGTCAGAGACTCTTGAGCCTACAAAACTCCTGAGTGTAGCCAGAAAGAGATTAAAATGTAATAAGAAGTGTTTAAAAATGGAGCCTATCATTGACTTAGAAAACCACAAATTAACATCACCTATGTTATTATATTGCCTTTTATTTATTCTGATAAACATTTTTTGATGACATTTTAGTCCAGTTGCTAGGCTGGCTTGCCCAAGAATGATGAATCTGACATCTCAAATTAGATTGCCCAATCAAACCTGGAGAGAGAATAAATGAAGAAATGAGAAAATGGAGGGAGATGTAGGGGATTGGTACAGTTGCATCCAAATGCCCCCTTTACTTATAGTCAAAGATCCACAGTGCTTCCTAATGTTTTATTACAGGCTTTTCTCTCATTAGACAATCTCTCTACAACCACACACTGTTTCCTTGGTGTTGGTGGGAAAATTCCTACTAACTAGCAGGAGTCAGTCCTCTTGTCTAGCCTGTTCCTCCCTTGCACAGAAAATAAAACACAATCCAACTATCAGGTGACATTCCTCCTGCCCCCCCCAAAAAAAACAAGCTGAAATTTAATTCCCATGGAGGCAAAGGACCGGCATAATCTATACACCATGTAATTTGTGGGTTCAGACATTTTCTACTTTATCATTATCCATGATGGATACTATTCATTTAAAAAGTTCAAATAGGCACAGTAACCACAGACTGCTCTGCCTTTTTTAAAGCAATATATCACACTGCTGATACATCAATCAACAATAGCATATTTATCTTGTAACAAAAGCCCTAGTGAAAAATATGGCCCTGGAAATCCCAGTTGTACAATTACACTGATTTGAGAAAAAAATTCTCATAATACTTACCAGCTTCTAGCTCCCTAACCTCACCAGAAAACAGCTAAATGCAAACCTTTCAATGATATCATCATCATAACATTTGATATCATATTTCCACTAATGCTGAATATGGACAAAAAAGAAACATTCTGCTGAAAAAGATGATATTTTAATTTCCTCATATGGGTGTTTTGGGTTTTTTTTTTCTTTCTGTAAAAGAAAAGATTAGATTTCTAAAATGACCCCATACCTGTTCATTGAGAATTCTCAATTGCTCTTACCTTCCAACTATAATTTTATTTAATATTTATTCAGAAGGAATTATTGCTGATTTAAGTGTGACATCTGGTTATGTACAGCTGAAAAAATCTGTACATGAATATGGGTTCAGTCATTCTAAAACATATCATTATTGAATCACTATTAAAACTAAGGTCATTTTGAAAACAAAAGTTAAAATATACTTTAATTGATTCCAACTTTTACCATATATTAATTTGACAAACCTTTTTTTATTCATCCTCTATACATATACACAAATATAGAGGGTATAAGTGGGGGTTTTCACTACTCTCGCTTCTCTGTACTCCCCAACTATTACACCTCCTCACTTCATGAGGGTGCATGCATTGATCAGAAAAGATCAAAGACTGTACCTCCTGGACAGCTGCAGCTGAGATGTTGGGGGTGGATGTCTATGGATTGTAATGAGAGCAAGACTAAAAGCATTTACACAACAGTGTGTATTCTTTTATGTAATGGGGGTATAAAATAAATTCTAAGGAAGGAGGACAATTTCTTGTGTAAGTCTCCTGAAATTTATTCCCCAAGAGATATATGAAAAGGAGAGAGGGGAACAGTATTTAGGAATTCATTGGAATACATATTCAGAAATCTCAACCACACTAAACTCTCTTTCTGATTATGAGAGGCAGAATGACATAAAATCCCTCACAGAAAAGGTAAGGCACACAGTGGAGTAGGAGACTGTTTGGAAAGTGAGATACCCTTCCAGCAGTCTAGAATTAATAGAGGCCAAGGCTTGACACAGAAGACAGTCAAATACTTATGATCCAAGATGACATACTCTGAACAGTTCTTTTCAAAGGGGTGTATGTGTATGTGCCTATCTGTTGAGTTACCTGTCTAGAATATGCAATATATATGATACAGAAGGGACAAGAGACTGAGACAGAGAAATGCAGGGCTTATTAAAGAACTTCAGACGGCCTATTTTTGACATGTATAATTTGAAAATGTCCTGAGGTCAAAGTATGAAATGTTTATTGTCGTTTGAGTGCACGAGGACACCAATGTGAAATTCCCAAGCACCTCTTAGGAGGAGGGAGAGGAATGCTCTGGTTTTGTTCTAAGGTTGAAATAAAACTCTTTGTTCATGGAGTTTCTTTCATGGTGTTACAGAGGTCAGTGATCAAAGGCAGTGACTGAAATGTGTGCCAGGCTCAAGCATTTAAGCTTTCAAGGACCATGTATTTCATCAATGGGAATGGATGCTCATACTAAAAACTGAGGTCCTCAACAAAGGAGGTAGAGGCAGAACTTATGGACAGAGAAGATGAAAATGGCCCAAAATGACACCACTCAGGTAAGAATCACGGAAGCCAAGTCATAGGCCAGTCTGCTCTCACTAAAGAAACTTGAGTCTGGCTATGGGAAGCAACAGTGGTATGAATGTCACTCATTGAGAGGGACCAAAACATTCAGAACCAGAGACCAGGGCCATCAGTTTTAGAAACAGCAGTGTAAGAGAACAGACCAATGAGGTTTGGCAGTGTTCTTACAATGATGCGAAACCTAGATGTCCTCCAGAGGAAGATCCTTTATTGGTATTGGGAAAGCTGAAATCCTTACCAGGGATACTAATTCAGAAGAAGCTATATCAAGCCTCAAAGAATTAACCCCTGACCCACCAGGCTTTCCTGAACTCATGAGGTTCTGTGCTGCAGTGACAGTGAGGACTGAAGATGCAGTGTTCTACCAAGATGTAGGGGAAGGGTGCAGGTAAAGTGTTAGATTCATAAACTATTGGTTCCTACTGAATGCTCCAGATAGGCCCCTACACAGCTGAGAGAAGATTGCAAAGGGTGAAGTAGGATGGGCAAAGGCTGCCAAATCACTGGCTCACTGGCTACTGGGATTTTTTTAGTTAGCAACATTCATAGGAATTGGGGGAAACTAACTAGACTGAATAAATGAGAGCAGACACAGGGCTGGGTGTCTGCAAAAAGCTCCAACACTACCCACATCACAAGAACTTCCGTATTTTGTGTTGTGAGTTTGCTCTTTGCTACAAGACTGGGATCTGAGTCCTATTTTTGTCCTGATTCATTTTTATAATAAATTATGTTCAAAATTTCTAGTAATTTCTTTGGTTTCTAGCAGTAAGCTGACTAACCTAAAAGCAAACTAAATTTAGAGGTACTCAAAAGGCTAGAAAGGGATCTTTTTGTGTGGGGACAAGACAAAAATCCATAGAGAGATGCCATTATTGTTCAATCTCTAACCCAGGCCATCTGTGCTCAATCACCAAATATCACTGCAACTTCAACACTATGGCAATGCAGTCAGTATGACTGGTTACTGATCTATAATCACACAGGCTGATGAGGAGAGATGATTACCAACAAATCTGAGGTGTCCAGGAACTCAGTCTAAATAATTAAGAACCAGGACCAGAATTTATCCCTTCCTATTTATTCCTAGGAAAGCAACATTTCACCTTCAAGCTCAGAAACTATCAGATGATGTGTTCTTAGGAATAAATGTGAAAGGGAATCAAAGAATAGAAACAAATTACCTAAGATTCCCTGACTACACAGTTTGAATCTACCAACTCTATACATAATTTTTGTTCTCTGTGGAACTAGATTGCTGCTTTGATCTATACTATGGATTATTTAGTGATTAGATAACTTATAGGCTGGTTTGATCAAGAAATCAACTCTTTTTGGGGTCACTTGACCAGCAGGAGGAAGAATAAGACATTTTCTTCACCTCATGACCTCTCAAACCTTTCCAAAATTAGAATTATGCACAAAAGAAAACTATTTCAGTGTTTAAGACACCAAGATCCTATTGTGTGAGATGAAAGAGTTCAGAGTCTGAATCTAAGGTCAGAAAAGGTCTTTATTCTTTCTCACGAGAAAGGACTCTACCCCCTGTCGCCCAACATGGCGTATGCAGAGAGAGAGCAACAGGTAGAAGACAGCCCATGATTATATAATCTTCCAATGCAGAAACCCAACCCTCCCCAACTGGCCTTCACTCTTATTGGTAGGGTGGCTATCCCACAACCTAAGCACGGGAATTTCTCTGAGACAAAGGACCCGGAAACATGTGGGCGTCCAATGAAAGCAGTCTTAACCTTATTTGGCATATCTTCTGCTATGTTGGCTCTGGGGGATGGTCTCCATTTCTCTAACCCCCAGGTTGCTTGAAGGTCAGGTGACCTGACCTTAGGCCTAGTGAATACTGAAGCCATGATTTTTCAGAATGGGGAAACTTCACTACAAATTATCCCCCGCACTACTAAGGTAAGAACTTGTTGACCTAACAGCATGCTCACTAAGCACCGTCTCCCTCACAAGCTATCATACTCCCTAATACCCTGCACCACAGAGGTAAAGGAACAGAAAAATAGGAAGCTTGATCTCCCTGTAATGGAAGTGTGGCAGTGCTCTATGTTCCAACAGGGTTCAGTCAGTAAACTGAGGTAAAGTGACTACACATGTGGGGTTCCACAATATCTGAGGGAAAGAGGACTGGCTTCCAGCTGAGGCCAGTTTTCTGCCTTCTCAGAAGTCACTAGGGACAGAGAAGCAGATTGCTGGGAAGGGAAAGAGGCTAAAACAGCTTTGAAGTCCTTGGGGAAACCGCCATCAAAGAGGAAGGAGTCAGAAAGTGATCAAAAAGGGAATATAAAGGGAAAAAGCGTGAAATTACCAAAAATCTCAGGAGGAACAAAGCTCAGTTAATGACCTTGAACATAAGCATATAAACCAAAAGGGAAGATATTAATAGTAGAAAGGAATGTGGCCTCCAGGAAATCTAAATGAATCCAAACATCTCTGAATGAATGTTGCAAGTCAGTAGAAAATAAATCAAGATCAGATGGTGCAGAGGATCCCATGGATGATGAAGAGAGCATGGAACCATAGCAAGATATCCTGAATGCTTCACTAGAAAAATAAGAATTACTTTTCAAACAAATGTATGTCTGTCACAGCAGAAATAATCAGAAGAATAGGAAAAGATGAATAGACACAAATCCCACCAACAAACAAAATAGAGAACAATTGATTGGAAACACGAATATACAGAAGTGAAGAACAATTTGCAGAAAGAAATAGAAAGTAGTAATATTAAAAGAAAATATTATCTCTATATGAACAAAAAATCAAGAAAAGGGGCTATATGGCTATATAAAGAAAATTTAAGGTTCATGGGTCTGTGAGAAAAAAAACACAGAAAGTAAAAAGAAAATCTATACAATATAATGTAAGAAATAATACAAGAAAACTGACCAGAACATCTGAACACAGAAAACAAAATGCCAATCGAAAAAATTCACAGATCACCTCCAGAGAGGTAAAAAAAAAAAAAGCCCTAAGCTATAAACTCTGAGACACATAGTGTTTAAATTGAATAATGCCAAAGATAAATAATGAATTCTATAAGTGATTAGAAGAAATATTTTTAAATATAAAAGGAAATTTGAATAACACAAAGCTATCCTGTACCCACTAAAAATCACAAGAGGCAATGGAATAATGTGTTCCAAAGAGCAAAGAAGATTAAGATGTAACCCAAAGTGCTATACACTGCAAACCACAGCCTAATTATCAACAAAAAGCTAGACTTTTGCTAAAAATTTGAAGCATTTCCACAAAAGAAATCACACATGCAAACACCCCAGAAAGCAGAAATACAATAAAAGTAAACAAATGGGATAACCAAAGAAGTCACAGGTAACAAATTAAATTACCTCAACAAGGGGAAAACCAAGAGAAAAATATCTATTGGATTACAACAATTAGAATAGAAGGACAACTGAAATTTTTCTTTCTAAAAATACAGGAGACAAGGGTGAAAATAAATCTTAAATGAAATAATTGATTGTTGAAAACAAGCCTGAAACACATTGAACTAAACCTTACAATACCCCAATTACCAGTGAATCGATTTTGGTGGGGTTGGGGGGCAAGGGGGTATGAGGCAGGTACTAAACTGCAGGATGGAAAGGTATATAAAAGGGAAGAGGAAAGAAAGAAGAAATAAGGAAACACATAATGAACTCAAATAAAATCAATGATAAACAACGAAGAGAGAAAAAAAAGCTGTAGTATCTTAGAAAGAAAACTACCTCCAGAAGAAATGCTAAGGTAGAGGAAATGACTAAAACAGAGAGGAAAAAAAAGAGAAATCACAGTTCAATAGTGGTAGGATATCCACTGAAGAATCCTCCAGTAGTGAATGTCCTATGATGGAAAACAGATACTTTATGATGGGTTTAACCTTTAGCAGTTTGGTGCTTAGAAAGACCATGACTGAAGGAGTGTTGCGCCACCATCGATAGCATGGAGAAGAGGAATAAGAGCTCCTAGGAAGAAAATAACATACAAAAGTGTGGATGGGAATGGACCTAGAGAGAAAATTTCATGACAAATGGCAAAAGAAAATTATCATGGAGAAGGCAAAGTGCTGCAATAAAAATGCACAAGAATAAGAGACAGAAAAATCCCTACCATTTCTTTATTTTCTACAGGAATTGATATTTCTAAAAGTAAGGCACAACAGAAAAGATAGGGGAGGTCATATAAGGCAATAACATATAAGCTGTTTAGACATATAACTCAAAATAGATACCTTAGAAGCTTTAATTCCAACAGGGATGAAGAAATTTAAAGAATAAATAAATATAAGGACCATAAACCAAAAAATAAAAGTATTTAATAGACAGAAAGCAAAGATAAATATCAAAGAGAATGAAAGAAAATTTTAAAGACAAAAAAACTAAAATTAAAAATTAAATAAGTTGAAAGAGAAGAAAGAAGGGGGTATTTTACTTGACTTTTTAATGAGAAAAGAAGAAGAAGAAGAAGATACTTAGATAAATGGAAGAAAAAGGAATTAATAAATTAATCAAAATTACAAAACTAGGGTGATAATCAAGGAGATAATGGTGACTTGAGGGTGGAGAACCAATGGGAATGGGATTACCTTAAAATAGATTAAGAAAAAACAACTGATAAGAAAAACATAATATTGGTTTTTTTTAATTAGAGATAAATGGAGGAAAACATAAAATTAACTCTCATATCTTTAATAATGATTGGATTAAACAACACAATAAAATTAAAGAATGACAGTCTAGATTAAAAAAAACAAAACCTCACAATTTGTTGCTTATGAAAAACATATCTAAAAAGAAAAGACATACATGGAATGAAAATTAAGAGCTAGGGGGGGAAAATCTACTACGCATCAAGGGAATACAAAAAAGTAAGACTTACAACCATGCTGTTAAGCAAAGCAAAAACATTCACAACCTAAAAAGAGATAAACAAGAAAATAACAATATGCTGAAAGGAACCATAGACCAAAAAAAAAAAAAGCGATGTCAATATTAAGCATATATGGCCCAAATGCCTTAGCATCTAAATTCATAAAGGAAAAATTAGGTGATTTGTCAGAAGACATTGACAATAAAACAACAGTAGCAGGAGATTTTAATGTCCTTCTTTCAGTTATGGACAAATTTAAGAGAAGGATAACCAAAGAGAAAATATAATTTTTTTAATTGCTAGAGAAAAAAGAGATTAAGATTTGCAGCACCTTCTAAATGAGACTCCTAAAGAATATGCATATTTCCCAGCACCATAAAAATTATCCATGTACTGAAGCAAAGAGATATTACAAATAAAGGTTTTCAAAAAAGCATAAATAATGAACATATTCTTAATAGACCATAATGCAGTAAAAACAGTAATCACTTCAGGCAACACAAATAAAAGATACAGAAAAATGAAGAATTAATGAAATTTTTAAAAATGAGTGGATCAAAGAATAAATTACATAAACAATTAATAATTGTATGGAAGAAAATTATAACAATGAAATAACATACCAAAATTCCTGGGATGCAGCTAAAGCAGTCCTCAGGGGAAAAATCATATTCCTAAAAATATATATTAATAAAATAGAAAAGGAGAGGATTAATGATTTTCATATGCATTTTTTAACTAGAAAGCCAAAAAATAAACTCAAAACAAGCAAAAAATAAAGGAGAAATAAATTAGAAATAAAAATTATAGATACAATTAATTAAACTAAAAGCTAGTTTTTGAGCAGACAAACAAAACTGATAAACCTTTCACCAAAATTATTAAAAAGAATGGAGCAGAAAATCAACTCAACAAAATAACAAATGAGCAGAGTAAAATCATAATAAAACCAAAAGAAATTTTAAAAAAATTATTGGAAACTGTTAAGCATTCATATACTACCAAAACTAGGAACTCAAAGGAAATAAGCATCTTCAAACATATAAAATCCTCAAGTTAACAGAAAGTCAAACAGAGATTTTAAACAATCCAATCTTAGAAGAAGAAAAAAGAAATAAAAGTAGCTGTAATGGTACTACCAAAGGAAAAAACTCCTGGTCTTACTAGATTCACAAACTTTCAAGGAACAGTTATTGGCAATACTACACAAATTATCCTCAAAAATTGAGAAAGAAAGAACTCTACCAAGAATCCTTTCATGAGATTAATATAGTCCTAATATCTAAAGCAGGGAAAGATGAAGAAGAGAAGGAAAACTACAAACCAATATCCTCAATTAATTTTAACTCAAAATTTTTAAATAAAATCCTGTCAAAGAATATAGTAATTCATCCAAGAGAGCATTTGTTCTGATCAATTTGGACACATACCAGGGATGCAAGAATGGTTCAAGTTTAGGAAAACAATCAACATAATCATATCAAAAACAAAAACATCCAAAAATTCAAGGTTATCTCAATTGATGCAGAAAAGTCCTTTCACAAAGTACAAAATTCATTTATGAAAGAAAATAAACCTAACAAAGTTATAGGCATGGAGAGACCATCTCTTAACATCATGAAAAGTATTTATCAAAAACCAAAAAAAAGGTTCAAATACAACAGAGACATACTAGATCATTTCCCAATAAATACAGATACAAAGAAATTATTTCTGGGGCAACTAGGTTGCACAGTGAATAGAGCACCAGCGCTGAAGTCAGGAGGACCTGAGTTCAAATGTGACCTCAGACACTTCACACACACACACACACACACACACACACACACACACACA
>CM053583.1:220619926-220646066 GCA_028627135.1 Pseudochirops cupreus
CTTTTCACCTTCTTTTTGTGTGCTGTCCCTTCCTCCATTGGACTGAGCTTTGTGACAGCAGGCACTGTTCTTTGCTTTTACTTGTGTCTGTATTCCCAGCCCTTAACACAGTGACTGGCACATGGCAGATGCTTAATAAATGTTTATTGATTATTTCACTGATGCAGAATAGGCAGTACTCATGACCAGACATGCCAATGTAATAAAAATGACAGTACTCCATAGGTTAATGCTGTATCTATCAAATTGTCAAAGGAATACTTTGCAGAACTTGATAAAACTAATATAGAGAAATAAAAGTTTGGCATTATAAAGGGAAATAATTTTTTTTAAATAGAATTAAATAGGAAATAGCATTTTCAGACTTTAAACTATAGCACAAAGCAGCAGCCACCAAAACTATTTGCCGGTTAAAAGATATAGAGGTAGGAGTGGCTAGGTGGCGCAATGAATAGAGCACTGGCCCTGGAGTCAGGAGGACCTGAGTTCAAATCCAGCCTCAGACAGTTAACACAAAAACTAGCCATGTGACCTTGGGCAAGTCAATCAACCCCAATTGCCCTACCTTCCCCTCTCCAAAAAGTGAAACAAAAATAATAAAAGAGATAGAGGTAAATCATTAGAAGAAACTAGACAAGGGAGTATCAGAAATAGTGGAACTCAATAACCTAATATTTGATAAAGCAGAAGACAAATTATTTGGGAAGGAAATGACTGCTTGATACAAACTACTAGGAAGACTGGAGAGCCATCTGAGAGAAATTAGGCTTATACCAACACCCTAAACCATATTCCACAATAAATTCTAAATAGATACAAGACCTTAATATTAAACACAATGCCATAAAATTAATAAAAGCAGATCACATACCTTTCACAGCTATGAGTAGAAATGTATTCCTAACCAAACAAGGGACAGAGGCAATTACAAAAGATGAAATGATGATGAAAATATGAAACTCTGATTACATAAAACTGAAAAGTTTCTGCACAAGCAAAATTAAAAGGTAAATGGACTTATAGGAGCTATAAAGATCTTTTTGTCAAGGTTTTCTAATTTGGTTTCCAACATATATATACATATATAGACATAGACATGGATATGTAGATATAGATATATATACAACTAACACATACACAGAGTATCACAAAAGTTTAAGTGACTCTAAGTGTCTAATAGATACAGTGTCAAAGGACATGAAAAAATGGTTGTCAAAAGAAGAATTACAAACTATTAACAATATTCCAAATCACAAATAATAGGAGAAATGCAAATTGAAACCACCCTGAGGTTTTGCCTAATACCCAGGAAACTGGAAAACATCAAAAAAAGATTGGAAAAGTCACTATTGGAGAAGTTTGGGGAAGAGAGGAAACATTAGAACATTGTTGGTGAAGCTGTAAAATCAATATAACCATTTTTTAAAGCAATTTAAAATTATGTGAATAAAGTTACTAAAATGTCCATACCCTTTGATGCAGAGACTCCACTAATAGGTTTATACATCAAAAAGGTCATTTATAAGAAGAAAATCCCATATATATTAAAATATTTAGAGCAACACTTTGTTAGATGTCCATGGGTGGAAAAATATTGAACCATTTTGCTCATCTTTTTCTTTAAAAATAAACTATTTGTTACTTGGGATAGTTCTCTGGCAGGGGAAAGGGAGAGATATGGAAGAAAATACGGTAATATATAAAAAGAAAAGATCAATAAAATTCATTTTACGAAAGAAACTAGCTTTATCTGTTAATACTGCTTAGTAATTTATATTTTTTAACATTCACCATGGTAGCTAAGTATATAATGCTATATATGTTTCATGTCATTTAACTAAATTATTCCTTAAATAGTCATTTGTCCCTAGGGATTATATTGAAAATCCCAACATAAATCGAAACCCTTATTATAGGGTACAATTTGCAATTCTACCCACACTAGATAGGAAAACACAAATTTTAACAATATCTTGTCCTAGGTGAAATGCACTCACAAGAACCAGAATCGTATACCTGGGTAAGCAGAAGGCGATGAACTATTTGATTTACAAAAAGATTTACTGAAAAATTTTCTTTTATTCTAAATTTATATTTTTATTTTTTTAATTATAAAGCACTTGATTCCCTCCTACCTCCCTCATATGCATATGCTAGGGGGAGGGGGAGAAGAAGAAAAGAAATACAAAATCCTCATAACAAATAAGTGTAGACAGGCAAAACAAACTCCCAGATTAACAGCGTCTGAGAGTGCGCGCCTCATTCTTCTTCTTAGTCCTCACCACCTTTGTCATGAGGTAAGCACCATTCTTCCTCATTGACTTGCTCATTTATTACAACACTGATGTTATAGTATAAATTCTCCTCACTCATCTCTACATCACCCCATTAAGTTTTCCCAGGATTTCTCCAGAACTGTCTTTTCACATTTTACAGCAAAATAATATGTTATTACATTAATATGCCATAATTTTTCTGTCTTTTCCCAATTGATTCCCCTTTGTTTTCCAGTTCTTTGCCACTACAAAAAGAGCTGATATAAATATAGTCTGTGTGTGTATGTGTGTGAGTGTGTGTGTGTGTGTGTGTGTGTTCTCCCTCTTTGATCTTTCTAGGTTACAGGCCTAGTAATAAATCAAACGTTATATACAGGTTAGTATTTGGGGGGGCATTGTTACAAATTGCTTTCCATAGTACCTGGAGCAATCTACAACTCCCCCAAAATTGTATCAATGTGTCTTTTTTTCCCATAAGTCACTCCAACATTTGTTATATTCCTTTTTTGTCAACTTAAACAATATGAGTATTTCTTGTTTTACTAATCTGAGTATTTTACTTCTTGCAATTATTCATGTATTTCACTTAAATTGGTTTCATTGTAATATAATTGAAGAATGAAAAGTGTACCAAATATTAAATAATAATGTTTATTTCTAATAATCCTAATAATATTCTTTATTTCTTCTTTTGTTTTAATTTTTCTTTTGATATTGATAATTTGCCTTTCTACTTTCTTCTTTTCAGTCAAATTAGTTGATGGTTCATCTACTTGTTTTGTTTTCAAAAAACTAGCTCCTTGCTTTATTTATCATTTCAATGTGTTTTTTCCTTTCAGTTTTGTTGAGTTTTTCTTTTATATTCAGAATTTTTAGGGCTCCTAATTGTTGCTTTTATTTTTTCCATTTCTTCTTTTTTACACTGTATGTCCAATTCATTGATCAGTTCTTTCCATTTTATTGCTTAAATACATGGTTGTACCATAAGGCTTGGTCCTTGGCCTTTTGCTTTTCTCCCTTTACACTATTTCACATGAATTGATCAGCTCCTATGGATTTAATTATGTCTATACTGATGATTCTCAAATCTGCTTGTCAAGCCCCAATCTCGTTAATAACCTCCAGTCTTAAATTTCCAAATCTCAAACTGTTTCACCACTAGACAACTTAAACTCAAGATGTCCAAAACTGAATTCATTACCTTTCTCCAAAACCCTCCTCTCCTTCTAAACTTTTCTATTATTGTTAAGGGCACCACCATCCACACAGGCCCCCAGGGTCAAAAGCTAGGTGTCATCGTTGGCTCCACACTCTCTCTCATCCCCCATATCCAAGCTGTTGCCAAGACCAGTTGATTTCACCTTTGCAACATCTCTTTCTTATGTCCCCTTCTCTCCTTTAATACTATGACCACCTTGGTACAGACCCTCATCACTTCAGACCTGGACTATTGTAATGGCCTGCTAGTTAGTCTGATTGCCATAAATCTCTCCCTACTACATTACATCTTCCATTAAGCCCCCAAAGCAATTTTTCTAAAGCATAGGTCTGACCATGTTACTCACATACACAATAACTCCCAGTGTCTATCTATCACCACCAATATTAAATATAAAATCCTCTGTTTGGCATTCAAAGTTCTTCATAACCAACCCTTTCCCTATCTTTCTAGTCTTCTGAACCCTATAACTCATCTCCCTCCATGTTCTTTTCAATCCAGTGACACTGCTTTCTTTGATCTCCCTAGAACAAAACATCTATCTTTTGGCTCCAGACATTTTCACTAGCTACCCTCATGCCTGGAATGCTCTCACTCTTCATCTCTGCCTCCTTGTTTCTCTGGTTTCCATCAAGTCCTAGCTAAAATCCCATCTTCCACCAGAAGTCTTTTCCAATCCCTCTTACCTCTAGTGACTGCCCTCTATTATTCACTACCTATTTATCTTGTACATATCTTGTTTGTACATGTTATTTGTTTGTTCTCAGCCCCATTAGATTGTGAGCTTGAGAGCAGGGACTCTCTTTGCCTTTCTTTGTATCGCCAGATCTTGGCACAGTGCCTGACACATAATAATGTACTTATTAAATGTTTGTTGACTAATTGTTTAAAGTATAAATTTTCCCCAAAGGACTACTATTGTAGCCTCCAAAAAATGCTACTATGTAGTCTCAACAGTTGTCATTATCTTTAACAAAACTATTTCCTATTTCCATGACTTATTCTTTGACCCATCAATTGTTTAGGATAACTTATTTAATCTCTAGTATATTTTTCCTTCTTTCTTCAATAATTTTTAGTTGAATTTAATTTTAGTGCATTATATTCACTAAATAATGCATTTAATCTTATTGCTTTTCTGCATTTGTCAATACATAGTCATTTTTTGGTAGAAGGAACATACACTGGTGAGGCATATATGTGATATTTTCTATTCCCATTCAAAAGTTATCAGAGGTCTTATCATATCTAACTTTTTTTTCTAAAATTCTATTGAGGTACTTAATTTCTTGTTCATCTTTGGGTTGAATTTGTCTAGCTCTGAAAGAACTATGTTGAGATTTCTCCACTATTACAGTTTTATTGTCTATTCTTCTCTGTAACTCATTTAGCTTTTCCTATAAATATTTAGATGCAATAAAAATTTAGATGCATATATGGTAAGTATCAAAACTAATTCTACATCTATGGAACATTTCAGCAAAGTATATTTTCTCTGTTTATTTCTTTTAATTATCTATTTTTGCTACTTTGCCTGAAATCAAAATTGTTATTCTTGGTTGGTTGGTTGGTTTTTTAGTTTAGCTGAGGCATAATAGATTTTTGCACCAACCCTTTATTTTAACTTTTTAACTTTATGTGAATCTTAATGTTTCAAGTGTGTTTCTTCTAAAAAATATCATTGGATTATGCTTTCAAATCCATTCTTTCTTTTGCTTTATGGGTCAGTTCAACCCATTCAAATTCACTGTTATGATCACTAGTATTATATTTTTCTCCATCCTATTCTCTCATACTTTTTCCTCTTTTTGCTTCCTTAGCCTCTCTTCATTACATATTCTTACCCTTTCTTTCTTGCCTGAGGAATCCTCCTTCATGATTCTTTCCTCCAAGGTTAGGTCAAAACTAGTCCTCTTTTTACTGCATCATACTGTGTGTTCTTAGTTCATAATATACTATAATTTTGAAATTGTCATATTTTGAATCTCTTATCTAAAGAAATATGTCTATATAGGTATATATTAGTTATCAATAATATGTTACCTATAGTGCCTTTAAGGTTAATGTAATTACCCTGCTTATCTCTTTTTCTCTTTTCTGCATTAGCAATAGCCTTATCTGAAATCCTGACTGTAATCCTCACTGTTTTTAGTTTATCTGAAATGTAATTATTTTTTCTCTAGCCCTTTTATTTTAATTCTATGTGTATCTTTTTTTAAGTATATTTCTAATACAGACCATCATAGGATACATGGGGAGGAAAATAATGTGTAAGAAAACCAAAAATATGAGAGGGGATTTTATTATAAAGGACTTTGAATGCCAAATAGGATTTTTCTTCAATTTGATCCTTAAGGTCACAGGAAACCACTGGAATTTACTGAGTTTGGTGGCTGACATGATCAGCTCTGTGCTTTAGGAAGACCAATTTGATAGCCAAGTACAACTTGGACTGGAGGAAAAAGAGATTTGAGGCAGGAAGACCAGAAGTATATTTCAATAGTCTAGGAAAGAGAGGATAAGGGCCTGAGCTTGTGTGGTGGCAGTGTTATAGGAGAGACAGAGAGACGTATATAAGAAATGTTATGAAGGTAGAATTGTCAGTACTTGGTAATAGACTGGATATGAATGAAAGAGAGGGAAGTGTGATGAGGGCACCTAGGGCATCTAATCCTGGGTATATGGGGGGATGGTGGGAGATGTCCAATAGACAGTTGAAGATTTAAGTCTGGAGATTAGGAGAAAGGTTAAAGTTTAATCAATAGATCTGGGAATCAGCATAGAGAGGTATTCATTGAATCCATGGGAAGTGATTAGTTCACCAAGTGTAATAGAAGAGAGATAGAAGAGAAGAATGGCCCAGGACAAAGCTATGGGCAATACTTAGGTGAAGATCCAGCAAAAGAAATGGAGAAGTGGTGGTCAAATAAGTAGGAGGAAAGCCAGGACAGAACAATGTCACAAAATCCTAAAGGAAAAAATATATCAAGGAGAGGAGGTTATCAACAGTGTCAAAGGCTGCAGAGAGGTCACGAATGATGATTGAGTGAAGGATATTATGTTTGGCAATAAAGCAAACTTTGATAACTTTGGGAAGAACAATTCTTATTGAACGATAAGATCAAAAGCTAGACTGCAGAGAGCAAGACAAGGTGGAGGGGCATGGCAGTAATATGCATTTATATAGTACCTGAGTTGTACCAATAATTGTGCTAAGTGTTTTTACATATATTATCTCTATGAATTCATTGATCCACCATGCTAGGTTAGGGCTATCATTATCCACATTTTACACTTGAGGAATCTGAGTCAAACAGTTACGCTGCTTCCATCTCAGCAAAAATTGATAAGGCAGAGGGTTCGTTGCTCATACAAAAGCTGACTGAAATTTTCCAGTTTATGTGGCAAGAAGAGTTTATCCTTCAGGAGTTCAAAGATGCCTCTTTTGTCCATCTACGCAAAGGAAAAAGAAATAGGTTGCTCTGTGAAAACCACAGTAGGGTTTTAGTCTCTTAGTCATTACTGGAAAGATTCTTGCCAGACTCTTCTTTAATAAGCTAATCCTTCACCTGGAAGATGGTCATCTACCTGAGAGCCATTGTGGCTTCAGAAAGGGCCAAGAAATGGTCAATATGGTATTTGCTACCTGACAGCTACTGGTGGAATGCCAGGAACAGAGCAGTTCTGTAAAGAACATTCGTTGATCTAACCAAGGCTTTTGATACTTTCAGTCATGAACGTTTAGTTGGCAAAATTTGGTTGTCTGGAGAAATTCATCAGTATTTTATGCCAGTTCCCCAATGACATGCTTGCATAGGTTCCAGATAAAGAATGATGTTCTTACGCTTTCCCAGTCACCAAATGAAGCAGTGCTGTGTTTTAGTATGAGATGCCTTCACTGAGGACAAAAATGGCATCAAGGTCAGCTACCACATTGATAGTAAACTGTTTAACTCAAAAAGGCTACAAGCCAAGACTAAGGTGGAGGGAGAGGTTTTTTTTCCTTTTTTTTTTCCACAGATGATTGTGCAATCAGTACAGCCTCTGAGGCTGAGATTCAAGAAAGTGCAGATTGATTCTCTGCTGTTTGTGCTAATTTTGGCTCAGAAAAAAAAGGCAGGTTTCCTACCAGCTAGCACCACCACTATCCATATGTGGAACCACTGGCTACACAAATAGAGAAGTGAATAAGTTACTTACCTTGGCAGTATACTCTCTAGGGATGTACACATAGCTGATGAGGTTGATGCATACATTGTCAGAGCTAGCTCAGAGTTTAGAATGCTCTGAAGGAAAGCGTGGGAAAGAAGAGACATTAGACTGACTGCCTACCAAACTGATGGTCTACAGGTCTCTTTTGCTGACCTCACTGTTGTATGCCTGTGACACCTGAACAGTACACCAGTGTCATGGCAGGAAACTGAATTGCTTCCCTTTGAATTGTCTTAGGAAGAGTCTGAAAACCACCTGGCAAGATTAAGTACTGGACACCGAAGTCCTTTTTCAAACTAAACTGCCAACCATTTAAACTCCACCACAGAGAGCTCAACTATGATGGGTTAACCACATTGTTTAAAAGACATGTTGTTTGCCTACAAAAATATTTAATAGAAAACTCATACAAGGCATGGTGTTCAGAAGAAGCGATACAAGGACATTCTCAAAGTCTCTCTAAAGAATTTTGGAATCAATTGTGTGACATGGGAGATGCTGGCAAAGAACATTGCTGTCATTCCTGAATCAAAGAAGGTGCTGTGCTCTATGAGCAAAGCAGAATTGCAATACCTCAAAAGAAATGTGAGATGCACAAATTTAGAGACATCTCCTCTCCAAAGGTTCAAATGGATTATTTGCTTCCAACTTGTGGTAGACCATTCCAAGCTCATATTTGTCTGTTCAACCATAGTTAGACACATTGTACTTTGACTCCAACATAGTGATGTCATTTTGGTCCTCTTTGAGAACAAAGGACAGCAACTAACCAAACAGCTGCAGCTACTGGGGCCGTGCTAGACTCAGCCTAAAACTACTAGAGACTGGTCTCTTTGCCGTGCTATGACTACTGGGTTTCAACACAATTGAGATTCAGACTCTGTGTTGCTCAATCTGGTAGTGCAAGGCTGAACCACCAAGGATGCCCCAAGGTTGCTCTCACAGCTGGGCTCAGATAGCTAGATATAGCACTAGACCCACCTAGAATGCACCAAAGTTGATTTCCTGCATGGAAGGCTCCACATTGACTGGGTTTGACTATAACAGAACTCAGGGGCTACAAAAAGTGTCCTGAAGGCTCCAGGAGCCCCCTGTATACAACTCTCTGCACCTCATTCTTTACCAATCCCAGTTTGTCCATTCCAAGATCTTTGTAGGACTCTGGGCATCCTCCTGTGGATTGCTGGGTAGAGTGGGAGTCTAGTCAAGATCCTCTCTATCTTTTAGAAGAATGGTATATCTGTAAGCCCTGAGAGAGTATTTGGGGGAGGGGAAGTCTGAGATCCTTTATGACCTTACACACTACCATCTTCCCACTTATTCTTTGTACATAAAAAAAATTTGTCTTTGACCTTCTCTTTGTCAAATTGTTTCCTATAAATGATTTCCACATATAGCTACAATAAGAAACATACTTTGTAATTAATGCAAAGCAACAGGCAACTTGAGATATACACTCATTTTGTAAAAGTAAACATCTCACTAAAACCAAAGAGATCTTAGCAACTATTTTTAAAAAAGCAAAACATTGTAATGAATCTACGTTCATTACAAAAACACTGTAATAAACACAGGTTCATCTGTACTCATCTGGTACAGCTAGTAGTACGGCCAAAAGCTGATCAATTAATCTCTCCAAGTCTCAAGTTTTGCCTCAGTAAAATGGGGCTAATAATGCTCACAGTACCTACCTCATAAGAAAGTGTGGCCTAGAGAGTAGGAAGGACAATCTTGGTTCAAGTTCCTTCTCCAATCATACTGGTCATGTGACTCCCAGACAAGTAGCTCAATCTTTCAGTGCCCCCAAGCAACTCATTAAGACTATACTTTGACCATCTGTATTGGTACAAGCAATTCCCCTCTCTGAGAGCTCTCTACATCAATGAAATCATAAATATAGACACCCTCCCCCCCCCAAAAAAGTACACATCTCACAAGGTTGCTGAGAGGTTGAAATAGTTTTCAATTAAATGAAAGTAATTGCTCTGCAAATCCTAAAGAATGGTCTTCATGTTTTGCTGGTCTTGAATTCAGGCATGTTTGGATTCGAATCCTACTTCTATCACTTACTAGCTATGTATACAGTTTCTTCAAGTATTTTGTTCTATAATATAGTAGCAATTTTGTCCATTTTAAGTCTATCTGTTGGCAATCTGAAAAGCTATACACAAAGAGATTTTTGTAAAGACATCTGAAATAATACAACTTTTTTAGAAACTCTAGAAATTACACAGAGAATTCAGTGTGAATATTCAACCCAACTCTCTCCTTAAAAGCTTTAAATCTGTATCTATCACTCTTTAGCCATGGATGTCAACAAATGTTCTCCCTTGGACATTACAAATGTCAAAAGTGGATTCTTCCAACAGAGTACAAACAATGAGAGGCACGTTTCCCTACAACTTACATCTCCAGATACATTCAGATAAGGGAGAAAAAATTCATTTAGATCTTTGCCCGCCAAAATGGGAATATCACAGATCTTTTCCTACTTTCATTCTGTTTAGTTTATCGATTTTCTGTGTCATTATTCATATGGATATATGACATCATTTGGCTTTTCAGGACCGCAAAATACTAAATAAACAGTTCCCTTTCTTGGGGAAATTTACTATATAAAAAGTGAGAGACAATATTTTAAATAAGCAAATTTTTGCTATTTATAGAATTAGATTACTTGAAAAATTAGCCATTTCCAACAAAAATTTTATTTATTGTCCTTTGGGTTTTATTGACTCTCCATGATGCTAGAAAAAACCTAGAGGAAGGCTGGGTAAATTCTCTATGAAAATCCAAGAAAGAACATTGATAAGGACTATAAGGTATCAAAAAGCATAGATAGGTTGTAATCTGTACTGATAGAAGGAGTACCCATTATATGGATATATATATATATGTTTACATATATATGTTGGAAATTTGTAATCATGTATTTATTGTCTTTTCACTACTTTTCCTTACATATACGCAGCCCTGATTTGTAAGTTGAAAATGTTTAAACTTTATTGCCTGGAATTTCACCCTCTCAAAAAGTGAGGGGAATGAAATAAAGGGAGAGAAAGATGAAGATGGAAAAAATTGAAAACGAACATTTTGCTTTCTTTGTTTCTAACTGAAATATACGTGTATAGGGGGGTGGAGTCAAGATGGCAGCATGGAAGCAGGAGAACTCCGCAGCTCCCACCATAACCACCTCAAATACCTATAAAATATGACTCTAAAATATACATGTATAAATTAAAATGGCAGTACTGTAGTAATACCTTCAATTTCTCCCATAATGCTACAGATCAGATGGTAGTGATACACTGGACAGTACTGGGAATTTCTAGGCACAGAAATAATTATGTTCCAAAATAAAAAAAACAAAGAAAGCAATTTTTAAGAAGTCTTACCTTGTAATCTGAGTTCTTGTACTAAAGTCAAGAGATCTCATTGAGCGTAAAACTTCCAAGCAGCCCAAATACTGAAGAAAAAAATAAAATGTAAATGGTGAGCATTGAAAATTTTTTTTAAAAAGAAAAATGTATGAATAAAATCATAGCAATTTAAGTGACCATATACTTTTCTTAAATATTATTTTAATGACATACTTTCCTTATAGAGTTTACAACATTTCTTTTTAATTATTTTTTCAATTGTTGTTGAGTCGATTTCAGTCATATCCAACTCTTACTGGCCCTGTTTAGTGATATAGGACTCAATATTGTCTCCAACATTTATTAGACGTGATTCTTAGCAATTCACTTAATCTCTCCAAACTTTAGTCAGTCAATAAACATGTGTTGAATATGTGCTCTTTGTCAGGTGCGTGCTAAGTTCTGGGCGTACAAAGAAAGCTCTAGACGGTCTCTACTTTCAAAGAGCCCATGTTCAAATAAGGGAGTCCAGATGGAAACAACTATGTACAAACAAGATTTATACAGGATAAACTGAAGATAATTAGCAAGGTGAAAGTACTAGCATTAAGGAAAATCCAGAAGGCTTATTGTAGAAATGGGATTTGAGCTGGGACTTGAAGAAAGTCAGGAGGCAGAAATAAGGAGGGAGAGCATTCCAGGTTTGGAAGACGGCCACATCCCCAAGTAAGGCATCTTGACCTAGTGAATTTCAGAAATCCAAACCACACAGCCATGACCATCTGTGTTTTCATCTTCATGGGAGACATCAATCCTATTTCCTATCCTGACCTATGACACAAAAAATTACCCTCTTCATGTGTTCATCTAATGAAAATTAGTCCTTTGCACATACTTGCCTCATAATCTCCCATCCCAGCTTTTTAAAAACTGAGGAGTGTTTGCCTTTTGGTTTTACTTGTATTTATCCTGTTCTTCTGCTTTTGTGAGGATTCCTGCTGGACTCTTTCCTTTTATTACCATGTTCCCTCTTTCATTTGCACATCTCCTGACAAGAAGGGGATATTCACAGAAAGGTGGCACAAGTATGCAAGACAGGATAAGGAGCTGAAGGGGGTAGATGAAGGTATATCAGAACATAAAAAATCATTTTTCCATTTTTCTCTATTCTTGGACCTCTGGATCCAAGATCAGGATAGTTTCAGATACACCATGGGAACATAAGCAGAACAAATCTTACTCATTACACTTTCAGATAGCTGGGTGGAGGTGGGGAGAGAAATGTTTTAGTGTAGGAATCTTTACTGATAGGGAAAAAAAGCCACCCGAAATCTGAAACCACTATGATGGCACTGTCTTATTTAATATCAAAGTAGTGAGGACTAGATTAATATAAGCAATGAAAGCCCTTCTTCTCCAATCTTTTATGTTCTATAGGCCAGTAGTATCAAATCCAAATGTAATTTGGGTCACCAATTCATACCTAAGAATCTCTATGTGTACATATTGTTTTCATTTAAAAATGTAATGTTATGTATGTTTTGTTTTTACTTATTTTGTCAAATATTTTAATCTGGTTTGGGCAGCACTCAGCCTGCAGACTGTGTCTTTGACTCCTCTGCTGTAGGCAACCCCATCATGGGAGAAATGTGTGTCCTCCTTAAAGTTTCTGCCCACAGTTTCATCCTTCCTACTCCCAGAGACCGATTGTACCAACGTATATTGTTTTCATATAACCGGTAGTATGTGGATTTCTAGATCACAACCTAAAATGAAACATTCCTAATCAGAGATATAAGACATCTAACAAAGGCTGATAATTTATTTGTCAGGTGTCTTCCAAATCTAAATCAAATGGACTTTAAAGGATGAGGGAGACAGAAAACTGCTTATGTATCTTATGTATCTCCTAAGTTAGACACTGGAGAGAGAAGCCATAAAGAAGGATGAAGAATAGCAACTGAGAAATCTGTCTCACAGGATACAGAATCCAAGAATGAGACAAGTAGGAAAAACCCAGGGCCTCGAATGTCTATACAAAAAAGCCCAAAGTGTAGGCAACAAACAAGAGGAACTAGTGGTTTTAACAGAAGAAAATGAATGATACCTCATGGGTATCTCTGAGATTAGTGGGCTGTTTATGGAAGGAATATTCTTTTTTTTAGTTCATACGGCAAGTTACTGCTGCTGAAATAGATCTACCACAAAGGAGATTAAAAACTTAGGTTTTATTATTAAGCACAAGTTCTGGAGGTAGAAAAAAATAACCCTGAGATGGGATTGGAGTTTGTGAAAAGCTTTCATAGAGAAAATTACATCAGAGTAAAACAGAAATAAATTGTTTTACATATTATAGTCTTATACATTCTTTTAGACTAAAAAGTTATAATGGGTAGATTCCTAATCCCGTGCATTTTAATGTCATAAAAATTGTACAAATTTAATTAAACAGAATCATAATCTCACACATCCCCTAAGAAAACAAACATAATTAAACAGACTCCATAGGTAAACTAAATCAGGCTATAGATTAAACTACATTTAAAGGGTTCACAATGGGCTGATTGAAAGGGAAAGAGTTACACGTCACTAAGATATTCAAGGAGTCAAGAACAATTGGGATAGTTCCTCTGATTTCTTCTCTGAGGAATGTTTGAAGAAATCAAAGATTAAAAATTGTCAGTCGAAACATTTGACTGAACTATGGCTCTCGACTTTGTTCAAAAGAAAAAAAGGATAGGAATATTAAGAAGGGACACTCATGTGAGGAAATCTAGAGAAGGGAAGCACTACAGAGAATATTTGGTGTTAAGTCCAAGAAGAAGAAACACAAGTGATTTTATCTTTGGAGTATACTACCGACCATCTGGATAGAACGAGGAAATAGGTAAGAAGTTGGGAGAAACAACCACAAGCCTAGCACTAGGGAGGCACTATATAATAGTGATGGGAAACTTCAAGTATTCCATAACTTGATTTGCCTTTGTGATAATTCCATCCTTCCAAATGTGGAGTAACCAACAATGAGAAATTCTATCCAGGATTCAATTCTCAATAACAAAGAACCTGCTTCTGGAGTGGACACGATGGGAAACTTACAGGGAAAAGACCACTCCATCTTAAGAGTTTGTGACAGAGAAGGAGAATTCCACGCATAGTCTGACGTGAACTTTAGATTTTGAGAAAGTTGATTTCCAAAGGTTCAGAGGAAAAACAAGTAGCAACACACAGACAAAAAAAAAATGTTTCAGGAGAAGTCAGACCAGGAAGAATAGGAAACATTTAAAAATAAATTCTGAAGATCCAAAGGAAAACAATTCCTGTAAGGAGGAAAACTGAGATTTGTCTGAAGAAGTCAGTGAGAATGTACAAAGAACTCACCACTCAGATTTAAAATTGATTTAAAATCATGTCAATGAGCATTTATTAAATGCCATACCATGGTAAGTGCTGTGGATAGAAATACAAGCCAAAGTTTACTTTCTAATAGGGGAAAACAACCCATTAAAGAAAGCTAAAGTGAGGGAGGAGAAAATGTATCCACATGGAGGTATCATGGCAAAGTCTGGAGAATGAAGGGTGACTGGATTAAGTCCTTCTACCAAATGGAAATTCCAGAAAATACTCAGGAAAAGAAGGCTGAAGGGATGAGAAGAGAAAGCAGCTGGGGCATGATGACAAAGTCTAGAGAGTAAGGCATAGTTTGGGCCTGTCCTCAAAATGGATGCTCCAGGAGGAACTTACCAAATAGAGAAGGAAATATCAGAGGTAGAGAATATTTAAAATTATTTTTAAATGAAATAAGGGCTGATGATATAAAAGAAATAATAGAAACATGGCCCAGTTCTATAAAAAGTGTTAGGAGTGCTAAAGCTCTGAGGAAGTCAAGGTTTGTAAGAGAAGCTAAAGACAACAAGAGGGGGCATATTTGGCTATCTTGAGAGAGAAAGTAGGGCCCAAGAAGGTGTAAGACCTTTACTTTGGGTGAATGGGATGATAACTGACAAAAGAGAGAAAGCAGAGATTCTCAACTCTTTTTTTTCTCTGCAAAAGAACCACTTTTACATTGTGAGTGACTGAAGAAAAATGACTTTCAGGGAGTTGACACCTATATAAGTAAATGAGAGAAAGAGAACACCTTGCTGCTATTGATGAATTCTGGTCAATCAGCCAGACGAAATCTATCTTTGAGGTCCGAAAATACTCATAACTCTTATTGCTGAACTAATGTCAGTGACATTTGAAAGATCATGAAAAACAGAATACATACCATGAGACTGGAGAACAAATTTTGCCCTAATTCTCAAAAAAGAGAAGGTAACAGAATCAAACTCTAAGTCAGAGAACTTGACTCTGATTCCAAAAAAAATTTTAAAAATTTACAAGAGATTGTTAAAGAGATGATTGACAAACATCTATCAAGGGAAGGAGAAATTACAAAGCATGATCATCAAGAACAGGTCATATCAGACTATATTTTCCTTTTTGACATGATTATTAAAATAGTAGATGAGAGGAATGCTGTGAGTATAGTTTACCTATATTTTAATAAAGCTAAACAAGCACATTAAGGTTACAGCCTTAGGAATTAACACAGGAAAATGCCAATCTTTAATGTACTTACTCATGGGGTAGGAGTGAGAAAGGGAGGTAAAGGAGATTTTTGTTAAGGAAAATATATAATGTACCCTAAACAAGTCTATAGGTAAACAATGAATGGTAGGTAACACCTATAGTCTCACAACAAGAAAGAGGCTCCAGGAGGGAAGAAGAGATGAAAAAATGAAAGAATTTTTAAGAGGTGAATGAAAGAGGAAAGTCTCAACCCAGTCTGGTCATGGGAGATTCCACGGAAAAGCACTCCCTTGGGGAACAAAATATGTGTTTGTAATGAAAGACAGAATGGGTCAAATTAGAATGGGTCAAATCTGGGGCAAGTTGTTGCAGGATAGGACCACTTCTTCTGAGAGAGTTTTATTAATCTATGGACAACTTCTTTTCTCAGGATAAATGAAATTAGAGCCCCTAGAACAACAGGAACCAGAAATGGTGGAAGGATATGGATCCAGGGAAAATGCTGCATGGCAGATAGGAAGGAGAATGATCATGGGAAGGGTAGGGGATAGAAATGGACCAGAGACTATGATTTGAGACCCAGGGAAATTTCCACCATAATGCAACATTTTTATCCTCATTGTTGCCCTCATTAATTGATAGTTTTAAGCCAGAGGTACAATAGGGGGGAAAGGAATAAGGTAGCAAGATGCACAAATGAAATAAAATGTTTTAATTCCATTCCACAAAGAATGTAGAAATTTAAAAGGGAATAAATAGGTATGTGTATAAGTTATGTATATATGTGTGTGTGTGTATGTATATAACATATATACATGAATGGAAGACAAAAGCTCAAAATAAACAAAAAGGGAAGAAAATTAAAAAGAATGAGGTATAAAAATGCTTAGAAAATTATACAGAATGATAATAAATTAAAGAGATGGAAGGAGGAGAAGAGAAAGGATTCTGAAGTAACTGCTAAAATGAAAACAGAGAAGAATTAGATAGCTAAATAAAAGAAAGAAAAATACATGAAGAAGTTAAGTAAAACTCCAGAACTAGGAAAAGGGATAAAAATTAGAGAAGAGGACAGAGCCTATGAGAAAAGGGTTGTATCAAAGTAGGTTAATTAAAAGAGGAAAGGAGGGACAACTAGGTGGTGCCATGAATAGAGCACTGGCCCTGGACTCAGGAGGACATGAGTTCAAATTTGGACTCAGACTCTCAGACACACTTTCAAGGTATGTGACCTTGGGCAACTCACTTAACCCCAATTGCTTTGCCTTCCATCTCTAAAAAAAAGAGGAAAGGAACCCCCTCAAAAAAATCCCAATTTAAATAAGACCACATTGTACTCTTACAGAAATTGATCATGTGTTAAGACACTAAAAATTGCAAATAAGTGCAAAAGGGGAGAAATACTAAACTATTTCTGCCCTTTTGAATTTATTTGCAATTTTGTTCAGTCTTTCTTACATGGCAATAAAAATGATTTCTCAGGAAGGAAAAAGAAAGACATAAACCTAAAAGAATTAATAATGAAATCCTAAATAATGAGGGGATCAAAAGATAAATTGTGGAAACAAATAATAAATACACAGGAAACAATTATAATGATAAGACAAGATATCAGCTCTTCTAAAATATGGCTAAAACAATCCTCAAGAAAAATATTATATTCCCCAAAATGCACATTAATAAAATAGGGAGAAAAGAAGAATAGTGAACCAAATTGAGAAAGAAAGCAATAGGCCAAATATCTTTTATAAGAAAAACATGATTTTAATATCTAAACTAGGGAAGGATAAAACAAAAGAGAATCATGAACCAAAGTAACTAGTAAGCAGCAATTCAAACATTTTGAGTAAAATACTGGCAAAATACTAGAGCAATTTACCCAAAAAATCGTTCATTTTAAGCAAGTTTAATTTGAATCAGAATGAAAAGATGGTGCAATATCAAAAAAAACAATGTAATCACATTTTTAAAAAAAATTCCAATACCACATGATTATCTCAATAGATGCATAAAAGCCTCTAAAAAAGTACCACATATTTATTAAGCTAATATATAATAAGAAACCTTATTTATGCTTTTTTTTAAAATTACAAAGTATAGACATAGATCCTGGCTTGACAAATTACAGCCTTTCGGCCAAATTTGTCTGCTGCCTCTTTTTCGTACAACCCACAAAATAAAATGATTTTTACATTTTTTAAATGGTTGAAAAAATCAAAAGAGGAATATTTTGTGACATGAGAAAATTATATGAAATTCAAATTTCTGTGTCCACAAATAAAGTTTTATTGGAACACAGCTACACTCATTCATTTACATATTGTCTATCACTATTTCCACGTTGCAAAGGCAGAGTTGAGTAGTTGTGGAAGAGACCATATGTGACTCTCTCATAACTTCACATTGCTGCTTGGTGACCCAGATTAGAGTGACGTAATTACAACTTGCCAGAGTTGTCACAAGTATTGCCAGACTATAGAATTTTTTTAAAATTACCACTGCGTGTTCACCATGTCAAAATAAGAAAAGAAGTAAAAAGCAGTTTATTATGATGTTTTAAGTTCATGGCCAAGATTAAAATTTTTCTGAAGAGGCACCCTCAACCACTATTATCAAACACAAACGGCTTTAGAAATTAACTTGTGCTACAGACTTGATAATGTTTCTTAAATAATTCAACTTAAAATTACAAAGCAAAAAATCACTTATACGGGAAACATACACTACAGTAAATCAATTAAATGACAACTAACTTTGAATCTCAAGGAATGTCAAGCTGCTTTATATGACACCTTCCCCTCGTGCTGTCAAAAGTTTAAAAAAAGAGATCTCCATTTCCATACAAATTTGCAGCAGATACATTTTCCAAGCTCAAACTACAATTTCAGCAGCATTTTCAGACTTCTATGCAAGTGCAAAAGAAATTTTCAAATTTCAAAATCTATTTAATGATTAATTTGAGGTGCTAACCTTCCTCCAGTTAGAAGCAATTAATCTTCAGTATAATGGCATGCTAAAGGACAAACATCAAGAACAGATATAATTGTATAGATGCCGTCCAAGCAATGAATGTGCTCCATTAAAATTATATGCTTATGGAGTGAGAATAGTATTTGAAAGTGCCTATCCACGGGAAAAGACATTTTTAAAGATGAAATGTTTCAAGAACATAATAAAAATCAGCATTAACAGATGAACATTTGCTAACATTTCTGATGACAGGGAAAACTTTAAGCTCCAGTAAGTAAAACATTTGTATTCTAAATTCTATTCTTCTAATTAGTAATAGGCCTGTATTACCCCCCAGAAAGTGCTTTACCATTATTGCTATCATTATTAATATATTTTAATTGCATCAACTAAAAAATTGTGTTAAAGTTGTTTTCTCTCTTATTACGTAAGTACCTAAATAATATTCTTGATTTTGCCTCTTGCCCCACAAAGCCTTAAATATTTATTATTTGGCTATGAATAGAATATGAATTCTTTCTGTTTGTTTTTAATCTGTCCTTTCCACAATGTGCCCCCAGCAAATCATTAGCCATGTCCAAAAACATTATGTCTCTCCATCTTCAGTTCACCCTCTACTTCTCTGTCAGGAAGTGAATGGCATATTTCATCATCATTTTTTTTTAATTCACGACATACTCAGTTATTGCTCCTTCTCTTCAAATTGACTGGTGTTCCTAGAACACTGATTTTAAGAACAATGCCAGACCAGCCTTGTCTTCATTCCTTGATAGGCTCCTCTAATGACTATCTAAATCAGAGGTGGGGAACCTGCGACTTTGAGGTCACATGTGGACCTCTAGGTCCTCAAATATGGCCCTCAAACTTGGTGAGGTTTGGATTCTGTCAAAGGGCCACACTTGAGGACCTAGAGGGAGGGTCACACGTGGCCTTGAGGCTGGAGGTTCCCCACCCCAATACAGACTTTCTCTATTATGCCACAGCAGCCTTCTTAACCTGAAAGTTCACTCCATCTCTGAAAATCTCCTACTGGAAGTACCCTGAAGTCCCTTTCTCTCATTGTCTGGTTCCTCCTAGAACTTCCATTTTAAAGGATACATTCATTCCTCTCTGGCCTCCACTCTTGACTTGATAGACTTTCTCTGCCATGCACTTAGACTCTCCCTTTTCAGCTTCCTTTTCTATGTTCTTCCCCTTCTCCCCCCATTAGATCATAAACTCCTTGAGGGAAGTAACTATCTTTCCGCTTGTAGTTTTATTCCCAGAACTTAGCACAGTGCTTAGCAAATAGTAATTGTTTTTAAAATGCTTATTAATTTGACTTCTCATTCTGCTGATTAGAGTTCTAAAGTCTTTCAAAGTTGTTTTTCCTCAATAAATTGTTTTAGCTCTGTTCACTCAATTTGTCAATGTCTTCCCAGGCTCCTCCGAATTTGTGCGTTTCATCATCACTTATGACACAATAAGATTCCATTACATTCAGATACCATATTGTTTAGTTCCAATAAGATAAAACTAGGGGATAAATTCTTAACCAAACAAGTGATCGAATCAAATACAAAAGATAAAATAAAATATATAATTGTGATTACATGAAATTAAAAAGCATTTGTACAAAAAAATCTCTGATTAGAATTTGGTATCCAGAATATGTAGACAACTAACAAATATATAAAGCCAAAAGTCAATAGAAAAAATGGTCAAAGCCGGGGCAGCTAGGTGGCACAGTGAATAGAGTATTGGCCCTGGAGTCAGGAAGATCTGAGTTTAAATCCGGCCTCAGACATTTGACACAAAAAACTAGCTGTGTGACTTTGGGCAAGTCACTTAACCCCAATCGCCCTCCAAAAAGCAAAAAAAAAAAAATGGTCAAAGGATACAAAGAGTTCCCAAAAGAATTACAAGCTATTGAAAATCATATGAAAGAAGGTTCCAAATCAGTGGTTCCAAATCCAAATTAAAACAATCCTATAGTTTTATTTCACATCTAGAAAACTGGCCAAGATAACAAAAGTTGTGAATTTTCAGTGTTGGAGGGAGGTGTTGTGGGGAAAAAGGCACACTATTACATTGTTGTTACAACCATTCTGAAAAGCAATTTGTATTTATGTAAATCGTGACTAAAGTGATATACCTTCTGATCCAGAAATTGCACTACTAGATATATACCCAAGGAGATCACTGTGAAAACAAGAGTCCTATATAGAACAAAATTTTCATAGCAGGATTTTTTGTTGTAGCAAAGTACCAGAAGTAGAGTCCATGCCAGTTGATAAGGGAATAGCTAAACAAAAGTACTTAAAGACTTTGATTAATTGATAGAAAGAGAAATAAGAAGAGGCAGGAAAACTATACGCACAATGACTATAACAATGTAAATGGAAAAAATAGATATACAATATTCTTCCTTCTATTCTTTTGCAGAAATTAGCATCCATGAATATGGAGCATCACATATAACATCAGAATTTTTTTGATGTGTTGATCAATTTTGCTGATTTTTTTCTCTTCTTCCTCTTTAAAAAAAAAGATTTCTGTAAAAAAGAAGGTCTCTCTGATAAGGGGGAGAAAAAGGAGGAAATCTAGGTGAGAGAGAAACAAAAAATATTGGTAAAAAGATATCAATAAAAATCTGTTTCTAAAAATAAATATGCAGGGCGGCTAGGTGGCACAGTGAAGAGAGTACTCGCCCTGGAGGTAGGAGGACGTGAGTTCAAATCCAGCCTCAGACACAACACAAAAAATGAGCCATGTCATCTTGGGCAAGTCACTTAACCCCAACTGCCCTACCTTCCCCCTCCTAAAAAAAAGGAAAAAAAGAAATGCTATGAAGAGGCAGTGTGACTATCAAATTTATCATGAAGACTTCTTACACTTCCCTCCTTCAAGATGTTTGCTTGACAAAACTTGGCAAGGAGGTTTATTTTGTAGCATCCTCAGCATTATAGAATTTGAGAGTTGGAAGGAATTCCAAGGACCAACTTAAAGACAAAAGGAATACCTGCAATATTATGTCAGATGTGATCCTCCATTGAATGAATAACACAATATATTCCCACTCTGTTCATTTTTTGTACAAGAAGGAGAGAGCCTAGACATATGGGGACTTGTTTTCTATCCTAATTCTTTCACTAACTAGTTGGATTTGTAAAAGTCACTTCACTGTTTCTTGTTTGTAAAATGAGAATGCCTAGAAGAAAACTCAATCTCATATCTAGCCCCATTCCACTCCTCCCCAACAAACATGCAAACTCCTACCTACATTTGTAGTCTTATTTCACATAGTTATATAAGATGTATTCCCTTCATGTATACCTCATTCCAGAAAAAGTAGGTACTAGCTGCTCCCCAAAGTGAGCATCCCATCTTCCCATCTCTATGCATGCATGCAAGTCATAGCCAAGCCTATAATGCGCCTCTTCTCTGCATCTTAGAATTCTTAGCTTCCTGCAAGGAAGAGGACACCACCTATGAATGGAGGGTGCAAAACCTTCCCTATTGTGTCCTGTTTATAGCCCCAAGTAATGGATAGGTACATCATAGGCAGAGATTGTTTCATTTTTGGTTTGATATCCTTAAGTACTCACACATTGTAGATACTTAATAGAGATTGATTATATTGAATTTAATTCTTATAAAAATGTTTAAGAAAGGAACAAAGTAGTTGCTTACAGTTTATTAAATAACAGAATGAATGGTGCAACCTACAGGTATTTAGGTGGAGACTAAAGTTAACTGGCTAACTCTTGTTCATCAACTCCTCACTCCCCACTCCATCTGTGAAAAAGTTACAACGAAATCTTCCCAAATCATACCTATCTTCTTCCACTGGAGCCTGCTAAGAGATCTCATTTCCCTTCATGTATCATATCAGTCCTCTGTCTTTCTCTGTCTCCCTGTCTCTCTCTCTGTTTCTATATCTTTATCTCTCTGTCTCTGTCTGTCTGTCTGTCTGTCTCTCTCTCTCTCTCTCTCTTCCCCCTTCTTGCCCTCCTCCACTGACTGATGCCTTTGACCTTAACTTTCTGGATCTGTTTTGGTGGCTCCTGGAAAAGAGAAGGAAAGAGTTCACCATCAATCTTGTTGCTACAAGAGGAAGCACAGAAGCACTGTCTGGTGGTTTATGGACAGTACCACATCACCTACCTTCCCAAAACCTCTTTATGTGACCCTGAGAAGCTAAGGAGCAACCCATCCTTCCAACTGAGAATTGATTAGAGTATGCTGGTGAAATTGAAGAGTATTTGAAAGGAGTTTTGCTTTTTCCCTCACTTTCCTGTTTAAGAGGAATTAGCTCAAAATTCATCTCTCTCTTAAGCTGGTACATAACTTTTCTTTTTGGGAGAGGGTTGAGCTCAAGGGAAGAAGTCAATCATATTTCCCATGGCAGACAACTACTCACTTACAAATGGCTTACTCCCTAAATGCTTATAATTACTGTTATTATGAATGTTTCCCCTTTCATGTGGAAACAAAACACCGTGACCAATAAATCCTTTGTCTCGTGTGACTAATGACAGCAGAGGGCAGAGTTCTGGAGAAAGGTTTTAATCCTTGTATAAGAGACATACATGGTCATCTATCACAGAACTAAGTTATTCGACGAGAAGACGAACAGAGAATGATTCCCATTTTACATCTCTAGGCAAATATCAAATTTCATAAACCAGAGTCAATGTAGAGAAAATAAGTTAATTTATATGTGTATACATATATACCTGGACCTCTTGAGGAGGTCTACTCCTTAAGGAAAAAAGCAAGCTCAGGAAGGGTATGACCATGCTACACTTGGGGTTCCCACTTTCAAATCTCCAGCAAGAGAAAGCATTTCTTAAATTTAGGGACACACTTGGAGAAAGCTCTAACCAGCTCAAAAGAACTAGTTTTTTAATTTTCTGTGAGAACATTTATACTTCAGAAATTGGCAAGCTCTACAAATCAGGGCTTTATTTATGGTTTTGTCGATTGTCTAGATTTAAGAAAGTGATTGAAAATGTTCATAATGTAAATTAAATTTAAAACTATGTTGTGGGTCCATTTTTCCCCTAGAAAGCTGGTCATTAAACATCTACCTGCATGCTTTCACTTAAATTCCTCCCATTCCCTTTCAAGCTCTACAAATGAAGAAGCAGAGCATCCACAGAATAACCCCGCTCCTGTTTGTCCACTAATAACTGTGTTATTAGTGTTGCTGCGGTTGTTGTGTGTGGTTTGTCCTTCATTCTCAAAGAGAACCATGACATCAGGGAGATGATGACATGACTTGCATTGAACGGAATTTGAGTGAGGGAGGGCTATACAAAGTCACCTGTCTCACTTTCTCCTCCAGAGCCATCTGGGTTCAGTGGTCAGATATTATAGATCACGACGACTGGAGATGACTCAAACAACTGTTAAGTGTAGCAGTGGAGACCACTGTACTGGTAAAAGCTCTCCTCGAAGGGAAACACACAATCTCTTTAAAACTTTACTTGTGGGAAGCCTCCCTATAATATGCAAACTGTAATTCTGTAGGAGAACACAAAATAACTTCATTAATTCAAAAAGCTCGATGGTTAAAATTTTAAATATATATTTTTTAAATACAGTTTTATGACTTTCAAGTTCAGAAAAGTGAATCCAAATACAATTTTTGCCCAGCAGAGGTCACTCTGACCCTCCCCTGCTTTCTCTAGCATGGCAGTTGTCAAACATTTTGGTTTCAAGACCCCATTAGAATCTTAAAAATCATAGAGGGCCCTAAAAAGTCTTTGTTTATGTGGGTTATAACTATAAATATTTGTCATATGAGAAATTAAAAGTAATATTTTTAATTTATTAATTGATCCCCAAAATTATAATAAATTCATGGCATGTTAACTAAAAATATTTTTAGGAAAAATAACTATATTTTCCAAAATAAATTTTAAAAAACCTTTGTGAAAAGAGTAATATTGTTGTACATTTCTGCCAATGTAAATTGCAAATTGCTTTTGTACTATCAGTGTAAATGTCAACACAGTTGTTCCAGGATAAACTATGAGATTCAGAATAATTATTCAACACTTTGATTATTATAGCACCATTGTGTTTGCTGCCAAGTATTCATGTAAAAGATCTTCTTCAATCATCAGCTGATGTGCATACCAAACAAATACAAGCAAAACAGCAAGTCTAGCCACGTCTGTAGATTCATCCATTTGTAAGATAAAAGTATAATTCTGCAAATGAGATTAACTCAGTCTTCATCTCTGAAACTAAATCTTTAATCCACAGGTGATGTTGCCTACGAAAAAGCCACTGTACAATTGTGAGAGTGGAGTAAACAAAATAAAAAGCATCTTAATATTGTCATGAAAGGTTTGTTGCCAACCCCCTAAAAGGGTGTAAGGAACCCTGAAGGGTCCCTGGACTGCATCGGAGTACCACTGCTCTAGTGGGTGGAGAAAAAACTCAAAGTTCCCTGATAGAAAGTGACCTGTCTGCTCTGAATTCAGCTTGTGAGAATTTTAGTCTAGGATGAAGGTCCCAGTTCCCTGTGGCCTCCTTTCTTTGCAAAGCTAAAATACAAAATAAATAAAAGAAAATAAATCTGAAAAACAAAAATTACAAATCAATTTAATAAATTTTTGAATCCCCAAATAGTCTATTGATTATCAAATAGGATGATGATTTCCAAGCCAGTTGAATTTAGTCCAAATATTCACAGGTTTGCTTTCCTCTCCTATACAAAAAGTGGTCATCCATACTTGGTAGATATCATAGTATCTAGCTAACTAGAATACTCAATTAATCAAAGATTTCATTATCCATATTTAATTAAAAATACCATTATATATACAGAATTTAAAGTATACTTGCCATATAGTCAACAGTATTGACTCTGATACTTACCTTAATAAATAGGAGGAGTCCATTTGTAATTAGCTCATTTTTGCAAATAAATAAAAACTGAAAATGTCCCTTAAATGTCCCCTTAAAATGAAAGATTACTACTAATTTTCTTGGCAACATCCCACATTTGGGTTTTAAAATATATATTTATTACACACAGGTCAAAGTTCTATTTGAGTTCAGAGCTAACAAAGTTCAAATAGTATGCTCTATACATGAAATCTAAATAATTTAAAACCTAATAACCCAAAGTTATACCATGCTAATTACTGTACCAGGCAGCTAGGTGGTGCACTGGATAGAGTACTGGGCCTGGAGTCAGGAAGACACATCTTCCTGAGTTCAAATGTGGCATCTTTGCCAAGAAAACCTCAAATGGCATCACAAAGATTCAGACACAACTAAAAAAAAAAAATTAAAATCTATTGGCCATATACCTCTCCTCCCTTTTTCAATCAAATCCCTAGAAAAATCCATCAATACTCATTTCTTTTACTTCCTTTGCTCCCAGTCACTTCTCAGAAACTTGTAATATGGCTTCTAACTTCAACATAATTAGAAGTGTTTTCTTTAAGACAGACAGAGAGTGTGTGAAAGACAGATATATATAGATATAGATACAGATATATATATATATATATATATATATATATATA
>CM053583.1:220652346-220665126 GCA_028627135.1 Pseudochirops cupreus
GAAGAAGTAAATCTTACTCTCATCAGAACTGGCTGAAAAAGGGAATAACATAAACACTCAACTGGGTATAGAAATCTATCTTACCCTACAGGAAATAGGAGGAAAACATGATAAGAAAACGGTTGTGTGTATAATAGAAGGGAGGATAGAGTGGGGTGGGGGTAATAAGGAGCAAAACACTTCTGAGGAGAGACAGTAAAGGACAGAGAGAACAGAATAAATGGGGGGGGTATAGGGTGGAGGTAAATATAATTAGTAATGATAACTGAAAAAAATTCTGAAGAAAGCTTCTCTGATAAAGGCCTCATTTCTCAAATATATAGAGAAATGAGTCAAATTTATAAAAGTAAGAGCCATTCCCCAATTGATAAACTATCAAAAGATATGAACAGTTTTCAGATGAAGTAATCAAAGCTATTTATAACCATGTGAAAAAAATGTTCTAATTTCCCATTACTGATTGGAGAAATGCAAATTAAAACAATTCTGAGGTACTACCTCATACCTATTAGACTGGCTAAAAGAACAGAAAAGGAAAATTACAAATGGTGTAGGGGATGTGGGAAAAATGATGCATTAATACACTACTGATAGAGTTGTAAATTGATTCAACCATTCTGGAGAGCAATTTGGAACTATGCCCAAAGGATCATAAAACCACATACCCCCTTTGACCTAGCAATACTATTACCAGATCTGTATCCCAAGAGAGATAAAAAACAAAAAGGAAAAGGACCTATGTGCACAAAAATATTTATGGCAGCTTTTTTCTGATGGCAAGGAACTGGAAATTGAGGGGATGCCCATCAAGTGTGGAACGGCTAAACAATACGTGGTATGTGGTTGTGACAGAGTATTATTGTGCTCCAAGAAATGAAGGATGCTCTCAGAAAAACCTGGAAAGACTTACATGAGCTGATGCAAAGTGAAATGTACTGTGTAAAAAGTAACAGCAATATTATAAGAAGATCAGCTGTGAATGACTTTGCTATTCTTAGCAATACAATGATCCAAGACAATTCTTAAGGACTTATGATGAGATAGGACCGATGGTGTCTGAATACAGATTTTTACTTTATTCTTCTTGAGGGTTTTTTTGGCCTAGGTTTTATTTCACAACACAACTAACATAGAAATGTTTTGCATGACTACACATGTATAACCTATATAGAACTGCTTGCCTTAGAAGGGAGAGAATCTAGAACTCAGAGTTTTTAAAATGAATGTTAAAAATGATTTTTACATGTAATTATGGAAAAATAAAACACTAAATTAAAAAAATTCTAGTTGTTTGTTCAACATGCAGTACATGAAATAATTCCTCAAAGCATAATCAAATTTGAGCTGCTATTCAAAATTTCTCCTTGGAAATTAAGCCTTCACTAAACTTTTTTCCTCCTTCTTGCATGCATATCAAACTATTCCCCATAATTTTAAAGTTAATCTAACTGGAGTAGGAACAATACTTTTCTCTTCAGAAAAAAAGGACAAACAAGGGATTCAACTAAAAAACAATAGCCCATAAATATATCTTGCAAACACACAAAATTAAAAAGCTAAAGATCAAATTGCGTCCTTACTAACCTTGATGTTACTTTAGTAATCTTACTGTTAGAAGCCAAAGACCACTAGACTTCAGTTATCACAATAACTGGTAATTTATTTCTTTTTAGAACACAGGTCTAAGTACAGTAACACTACTTCTTGGGTACCCACGAAACTCTATATGCAGACAAAACAAAAGGGCATCCATCAAGATATCAGCAGGTGAACTTTATAAGCCAACAACCTGTCAGAAGCTTGCGGCTACCCCACGTGGGAAAAGACAAATTGTTCTACATTATTTAAAAGTATGCTAGCAGTACTCTTGTACTTTTCACCTTAAATTGTCATTTTAAGTGAGTAATTTTTTAAAAAAATCTAACAAATCTAAAATAAGGGCAATTTGAAATGTTCAGTTATAAAAATGCAACATGTTTAGGATACTCTATTTTATTTTTGCTCTTTTAAGAAATATCAAATTTTGTTCTCATTCCATATAGAGAAAAGAATTATATTAAACTCTTCTCAAAATATTTTATTCCTATATAAGAATCTGGCCAGGATTGATAAAATAGCATTTTATACCATTCAATCTCACACATAACTGCAAAATATTTCATTTTTCAAGTTTCCCTTTTTCCCTCTCTGTTCTGTTACCAAACCAAATGTTTACAATATTTCCTTTACTCATTTTAAGCCCAGGAAATCATTTTCATGCTTTAAGATTTTTTATTATACTCTTTAACAACTGTTCAAAAATTCCTCAATAACCTTTAAGTGTTTTGGAAAATAAATGAGCTGATTAACCAGTTAAATCTGGACTTTATATAAATCACTCAAATCTTTTAAAACACTCTATAGGTGCTCTTACCTCTTGTAGAAGAGGGTGAATTGGTGTCATTCTCAGGTTCAGACGTAGCTGTTTCAGCTTTCATAATTAATTCTTCCTAAAAACCAAACAAGAGCATTTTTCTTATTATAAGAGACAGAAATCAATCAACTGAGCCACACTCATGACTTACATGAAGTGATACTGTGTGAACTAAGCAGTATACATGACTACAACATTATGTGAACACAAATAAAAAAAGAAACTCAGTGCTACGTAACCACAATAGTGACTGAGCTTGAATGTTTAGCTTCCATAACATACGGTGGCCAACCTTATCGCTAGCCTTCTTTTTAAAGAACAACTTTACTTTTGGATTGCAACTCCTGAACAAGGAAGCATAATTAATTTTTTACTGCCACAGAAGTTAAAGCAAGAAAAATGATTGTAGAATAGTTTATAACATAGAATAAATTATTATCTCAGGTATGACTATAGTATGTACATTCTAAAACACTGGTTTCCAAACTTTATCAGTATGAACATTCTTAAACAAAAAAAATTTTCAAAGCCATAAGTAAGACTATAAACAGTACTTCTGAATTTTTATATTTAATAACAATAATGGGGGGGGGTGGAAATTCCAAGATGATACAGATGCTAAAAATGAGGGGAACAATTTGGATTTTTTTCTATTTCCTTAACTTTTTACAGTTGCAGTAATAAGTTGTAGGAGTAGATCTACTTGAAAGAGTTTATGTTCACATTAATGATATAAGATATTCTGATAATTAACTTAAAAGCATGCACAACAAAACCGTAACTAACCTTTGATAATGTACGTTTCACCACTTCTCTTATGAGGCATATATCAGTAGCAGTGGAGCTCAAAGGTCCCCACTTGGGTTGCTTTTGTACTTCTGGTATGTCACTGTTTTCAGAGTCTTGCAGTTTGGGAAAATCCAACAGCTTAAGTTCAAATTCATGTATGGAAGAAGACACATTTTTTGGGCTGGTTTTAGGTTTTCTGTCTGTACGTTTATGATAAACCTCTGTAATGACAGGATTAAAATTAAGTCTAAAATTGGTTTAAAAAAGGTTTAATTATATTCAGTCAAAATTCAATACTAAAGATGCAAAGACTTGATAACTATAGCTTCTTTAAACAATTCTGACTAACTTTTGTTATACTAAAGTTACACTCCACACAAGTCACAGTACAATATATAAAGATCTGGAAATAGTAATTGATTCTGAGAATGGGTTTTGGATTCTTCAACCATGGCTCCAGGAAGTGATGGGATTTTGGCAAGTCACTCTCTGTGCCCCAGGCAACTGTCTAAAATAATAAGGTGAAGAAAAGATGCAGGTTTGCTTTATAGCAAAGATATTTTTCACCAGAAGCTTTCTATATTGATGAAATCAAAAGTCAGACAAAATGCTAGTCTGTGAGCACGTTATATTCCCAAAACCATCTAGCTTCTAACAGACTTGAGAATTCAAATAAAACTAAAAAATTACTTTCAATTGCTACCTACATTCTTTGTCATACTTTAAAAAGTCCCAGAATCTAGCTGGAAAATTAGGAAATATGATACTTTGGTCCCATGGACAAATCTGCAACGCAATTCAGTCCAGAGTGCTCTGTACCAGCCAAATTAACTGATTAAAACAGTTATAGCAACAATTCTTCCATCAGAAATTGCCAGGATGACCAAGAATGCTTCATCATATTACTTACTCATATGATGAACAGTAAGTTTGGGCATTTCACTCCAGTATAGGCCCTGTAAGGGGAAACGGCACCAAGAAGGTAAAGTATAAAGCTGCTGAACTGTAAAAGAATTACCTAACTTCACACAACCTTCAATGAACAAGGGCCATTTGTCTAGGTCAAATGGCCTAAGACCAACAAACAGTCTTTGTTTATTATTACAATTTTATATATATAAATAAAATTACATTATAATAACATATCATTATAATAACCCTTTGTTATTCTGTAGCTCGTATTTTGGGTTAATGTTGATGGTCTCAGAGGAATTACTTTTTACCTGATTTTGAACCACCTTCAGAGTGGGAAGAAATCTGATGGGAACCTTTAGCTGGTTTTGTATCAGAGGATGAATTTCCTTCAGTCCCTTTATTGTTTAATTTTTGCTCATCAAATGTCGTTCTTTTCTGCAGGAAAGATTAAAGTGACATGAAATCAGAAAAATGCTCCTATAAAAATATTTGAAACTATACATTGTCAAGAAAAGTCATTTTAAAGATCACAATAAATATTTTTTAAAAAATTAAAGATCAACCTAATATACCCAATTTAAAATATTCAACAAAAAGGATAAACAAGGCATGTATTATATGTAGTGCTTACCAGATTATTATTTATAAATATTATAATTACAAACTAAAAAACATAATAAAAGTACAGCCTCTACTAACCTTAAATAGACTTTTAGTTTCTTGTGGGAGAGAACAAATTTGTTCATTTCTGGATTTAACTATTCGAACATTACTATAACATTTAGGGTGGTTATAATCATACTGTGAGCCAGGTACTGAACCAATACTTTGTGCAGACACAGATGAATGATAAGAGGTGCTCTGGTGATCAACAGCAATATCAGGAGATGAATACTGAGATGAGAAAGGTGAAGAAGATCCAAGAGAGACATCTTCGGTATAAGCCTTCTGTCTAAATAAAAATTGTATACTTTAATTGAAGACTTTACATAACAAAGCAAGCAGAGATAATACTTAGAAATAATTTTGATCGTTTTACTTAAGGGTTTAAGATTTCCGTAATCTCTAGAAAATTCTAACTTCTAGCAGTTAAATAGTCCTAGCCAACATGGTTAACTGCTTTATAAACATTTTAGTATTTCTTATTTTGCAAAAACAAAAAAAAAACAAAAAAAACCCAAACCATCATTTTTTTCTGTATACTGTAGAAATTTAGCTAATTTCACATATGTAATATTCTACTACGTAGGAAATATTTTTCTTTCAAATGCCCTTCACACAAAAAAAATTACTTAACTCAATTCTCTTTAGACATCATGTGCTTTTAAATGACAGATTTGTTCTTGGAATAATTTGGGGGGAGGGAAGCAAGAAATCTTAATAAATAATGCAACTACTTCATAGATTCTAACAAATTATGAAATAAAAACACCACTACACAGAGGCACACTTAATATTCCATAAAAAGACTATATTAATACAAGATCACCATTATTATACAATTTCATCAGAATCATAGTTGTCTCAAAATGACACTTTGCTATAATAAATTCTACTTCAGACAGGAAAATGTCCAAGTATCTCATATTGAGTATGGGAGAAATCTTGGAGCCCATCACTGATAACTATCCCAAAGTCACCAAGAAGACAGGGGAAAATCTAAAGTGCAATAACCAGTAACAGTATCTGACACAGACTTGCAAGTTTTTTAAAAAATATGGTAGAGTTAAGAGTTCTCTTAAGTTACCCAGTTCTTCACATAACCCTCTCTTGCTCCAACTCTATACTGCACTACACTTACGCTTTGTGAGCTGCAGACTGTAATCAGTACACAAACACACCAACATCAAGCAGCACGTAATAGGGCTATTTTTGCCTGATTAAACACTAGTACTGAGTACAAGTCAACACAAACCTCTTGTTTCAAGACGGTGACTTAGCCCTCACCCAGTATGCGCTCTATACATTTTATGTTATCTTACAGATACTTGACTGAGAGCCATTAAAAATACAGAATAAAAGTCACTAAAAATTTTCTCAGGATGCCATTTCGTCTCAAGATGATAGACTAAATTACACTTTCAATTTATACATCAATACCTACCTTTTATTAATAGAGCAAATTTGGCCAAAATGAGTCAAAAGTTATAGCAGAATAAACAAGTAAACGAAATCTGGCAAGCAGCTGGGTAAAAGTATCATTTAAATATCAAGATTATAATTTTCTTTATAGTAAGTGACCATCATATAGAAAGGTCCCAAAAAAATTCACCATGAGTTAACCATAGCAGAGAATTTCTGATAAATCAATAAAACAGTATTACCATTAGCCAGGAATTAAGCAGAAACCCAAGTAAAAATCCCATCATGGAGTTCAAAAGCTCTACAAATTATTTTCTGGCAGTACAATAATGCTATTATAAATACATGGCTAGAAATTACAAACAGTTTGCAAGAGGTGGAGAAGGAAGAGAGCTGGCACTGAATCTTCCTAAAATGAACTAACAAAAATTATAAACAGTCTGAACCATTCATTTCGGCACTTAATCATATGTTGCCCTATACTGTGACATGCTTTTTGAGGTCTTCTTAAAAAACACTATTTAACATACTTTAAAATACTCTTTAAGGGTAAGGTCCACTTCTTTTGTAATTCATCCTCTCCCCTACCCAAATTGATAACCTAGTAAGATTCTCAACATAGAAACCACATGAATCAAAAAGAACTGTTTGTCTAGGAGGAAAAAAAAAGTATCATAGGCATCCCTTTACTGAAATCCTGCATCTTTGTATGTCCTAGTTTAGTTTTAGTAGATATTATCAAGTTTTAAAAAAGAGTTCAGGTGAAAGTGAGGTGTTCTGAGGGTGAGAAAAAGCTGAGTATATGAGAAAGGTCAAAGGAACAAAAAGAATCTAATCACAACCACACAGTGGAAAGAACACTGACCTGAAAGTCAGACCTGTGCTCTAGTTTAGACTCTTAACATCTATCTGGCTGTGCAACTTTGGATGAGTCACTTCTCTCTGGCCTTCAATTTGTTCTTCAAAATGAGGGAGTTAGCTCTCTAAGTTGCATTCTAGTTCTAAATATCTATTCCTCCAGTCTCAGAGGAAGTGATATCTCTTCTCTAAAATTAAAAACTCCAACTATTAGATTCCATCCCTTCAAACATCCAACGGATTTTGAAAAGAATAAAAAGCCCAATAATGCTCACAAACACTATCCTTTTCCTCTAGAGAATAATTAACTTCTGCTTTTAAACACGTACAGTTCTCCACAACCTTAAAAAATTCCAATCTAAGCTGTTCCCATTTTCCTACTTTTTCCATCCACTGCCTGCCTTCCTGACAATCTGGCATTCCCAATTTCTTCAAACTCCAATCCCTCCCAACACCAAACTATGGAAATTTTATTATGAAAGTCTTCCCTCTTCTTGACCCCTCAATATATTCCCTAAGGTTCAGTTCTCAACTCTTCTATTTCCCTATCAAAGCTCATCCTTTGAAATTATTTAAATCTCAAATATACATATCTCTCAAAATCAAAGTCCATACTCTAAACTGCTTAATAGTATATTTCTACTTAAATGTTTTGCTGCAACGGTCCTCAACAATTTTAAAATGGAAATGACTGTCATACTAAGCTCTGGATGAGGAAAGCTGCATCTGTGCTTGTATTCACTTTAGTGGAAACAAATAAATAAATAAAACTAAGTGTTGATGAGGGCCTGCAACAGATTAAGTAGAAAGATGAAGACAAAAGGATGGATGCAAAACAAAACAAAAAAAACTTGAAAGAAATGGTACCGATATGAAGGATGGAGAAGATAATGTTAAAGTTTATAGTTTAAGAACAGACCATTCAAAACCAATATAATTCCCTCTATGGACAGACTTACGACAGAGGTGGTCAGGGAGAATGCTGTATTCCGACAAAAGTTCCACATACTACTCTTGTGGACACTATGAGAAAAAATGTAGCCTAGATAGTATGATTTTGAATTGTCCAAATAATTAGATTCAGAAGTGGTCACTAATATACTGATGCCAACTTAGAAGGCCCCAGAAATTGCTTTCTTGGCCCTTCATTGTTCAGCACTTTTAACAATGATTTGAATGAAGACTTAGAGTAAACTCATTAAATTCAAAAAATTACACAAAGCTGGAATGGTCAGTTAATTCACAGGATGAGTTTCAGAAGGCAAGAAGATCTTCGTTATTACAAATGTATCAAAGTATTTGAAAAACTGTTACATGGAAGCGAGAGATTAAACTTGTTTTACCTGGCCACACAGAAATAGATCTAGGTTTAATACAAGCAAAAACTTCCTATCAATTAGAACTTTCTCAAGGTGGGAGATATGTTCCCCATCACTGAAAGTCTTCAAGCAGAAAATGAGATGCCTACTTCTCAGGAACGTAGGACTTCCTGTTCAAGAAGACTGGATTAAATGACCTCTAAGATCCCTGACTTCTCAATTCCGAGATTCTGTGACTAGATCAACAAAGTCATGGGCTGTTAGATGAAAATTATTTACAGAACATGTTTTTGTAATAATATTATCAATGTATTCTAAACACAATTTTAATCCCATTTTAATAAATACCACTTTCAAAGTTTGGTTCTAATATAAGGTGGTTATTTCCAGGCCCTGGTCCATAGAAAACGGTTCCATGCAGATGCAATGGATTTTAACAGCTACACTTTGTTCATATATCAGTCAACCTTGATAATGACATACAAGGGTAGGTATACTAACAATCATCTCTGCAGTCCCACACCATGGCTGATGAAAGTGTTGCACTCAAATCATTGATGACATACTTGACTGCAATGAGGTATTTTTCAAAACACTGTTCGGTGTTCCCCTATGTCCACAAATGGAGTGGAAATGGAAGGAAAGGAGGAGGCAAGGTTCTCTTCTAACTCTTTGATTCAGTGTTTCCAGCCTATACTGCTTTTTGTTAGTAAGACTGTCTTTCCAAAAATCTTTCTTTTGTTAGTTTTATTTTGAGGAAGCGAGGCAGGGAGGGAGGTGGAGAAAGAGGGGAAGAGTAAAGGAGGAGAAAAGAGAAGAGCTTGAACTAATAAGAGGTAAAGGGAATAAGGAGAAAATAGTGCTCAAGTTCACTGTGGCCCACCTATGGACTCATCCATTTGGTTTTTCAGACTTAGATGCTCTGCTGAATGTTATGCTTTGTTTAAGTAAATGTTTCCTTCCTCCACAGTAGCTCAGATGGGAGCTTCGAAACACACTTCCTCAGACTTCTATAATAACAGTCCTCACACGAACTTAAACTGAGACCAATCCTACACCAAACCCCCCTACGAAGTGCTATCACATCAATAAATGCACATGCGGAAATGGTTTCAATTTCTTTCAAGGTAATTTGGAAAACACACAGCTTTTAATATTACTCCATTATTAAATACATCAACTCTTATCCTATTATTTCAAATCTTCAAACACAAAGTTGTTAAGTCAGTACTTCTCAACTGATTTTGTTGGTGTTGGTATTTCCTTCATTGGAAGGGATCACAATCCCTTTGCTCGTAGATGCTCTTCAAGAAATTCCATAGCTGGGAAATTCCTGATCCTGGAGCCAAACTAGTAACAAACCTCTCCACATCTGGCCAGGCTGCAGACTTCACAGTCTGACAGAACCAACCACAGCATGTGCACCACTGGCACAGTCTTTGAGACTTAAGGAACACCTGTGCCTCTGTGCCATGATGAGATATTCAAATAGGACCCTAATGAAAGGAAAATTTCAAACAATACATAAACTCTGAAAAACCTGTATTTTTTAGATAAAAAGTTTTGCCCTTTCCACTGTAACAATCATCAAAATAGACAGAATAGAGGAAAAATGATTCATAGATAGCATGGATTCACAATGGAGCAGTGCAATGCATGTGAATGAGTCATATACTAAAACTGACCGAGACCAGCACTTGGTAAATCTAGCATTAAGAGATAGGTTGGCAATTATTTCATTGAATTTAAGTGCCACAGACAGTCAATCTGGGTGACTGCAGTCATATATGCCTATCTTATTAAGTTTTTAAAAAACAGTTTTAAAGGACTGTAACTTGCGTAACTATAAACAGCAAAACATTTTAAAATCAAAATATGTATCATAACTTAACGATGCAAAAATTTTCAAAGTTTCTGCTTGTAATTACTGGTAATCAACAAACAACTCACCACTGCCTCCACCTGACTTAGAGACAGTTCTCTCCAGGGTTACACCTCCTCTTGACCCCTTACTCTCACAGCAGAAAACATTCCTACTATAATTTGTACTATTACATTAACTATACTATAGGTTGAAAAAGCTTTTGTGGTTCACTCTATTCAGCAAAATGAGACCATTATTTCTAATGCATTTTGACCTTCAAGAATAAAATGCTGTTTCTAAACTAGAGATTACTGTACTGACGAAAATCTCAAAATCTTGGGAGTTCGTTAACCTTATTCTCTTAGAGGAAAACCAAAAGTTTAGGAGGTTAATTAACATGTCCAAAATCATTTAGCTGCTTCATTGGCAGCACACATTGGACAGCTCTGGCATAAACTTGATGTATAACCTTAGGAAAAGCCATTTAACCATACAGAGTCTAAGTTTATCAATCCATTTGAAAGATAAGGAAATTTAAGTGAAAATAAGACACTTTTCTGATACTTATCTGTAAGATAAGGAAATTCTCAAGAAGGTAAAGGGAGAGGACAGGTAAAGACCAAAAGAACATCTAAAACCAATACCTCCTGAATTAAAACTTTAAAATAGAACATCTCCTTCACTAATGAAACCCAGGAACACAAGGGGATAGTATTAAATTCTTATACAACTAGATTTCGGTGAAATACTAAGTAAAAACTACTCAGCACAACCAGATGTGAAAACAAATCATAAAAATATTCTGAGGTTCCTTAACATCCCATGAAACATTAAGTCTCCCCATTTTATGATCACTTTTAAAGACTATGCAGAACTGAGTCATGCTGCAACCACACATCCCAAGAATTAGCTAGTCTCAAGGGTCTTTTCTCCACTGTAGTTAAAAATCACAGCTCACTGTTCCACTGAAACAAAAGACTTACAGCTGAAGCCTTAGTCTTTCAGTGTATAATATTGTAATGTCACACCACACATAACATCACAATATTGTAATATATCCCAGATCTGTTTCCAATCTAGCCTCACACAAAGCCTATCACTAAGTTATTTGTAATAAATTTGGAAATATCAGAAGTCAAAATATAAAATTCCCTTTATAAGGCATGACATTTAGAAAGATACATACTCAGTCACAGGTAGTTCCTGAACAAATGGAAAGCATGTAGTTGCGAAGTTAGGGAAGACACATGCGTCTGAGGATTCTGACCATGCCACATTAAGCACAGCATATTTTGGGACAAACGATTTGACATCTGTTGATAACTTGATGCCGCCCTGAGGAAAAAAAGGGGGTTTTGGCTATGTGCATTCTGAAATAAACTGGAAAAAAAAACAACAACACACATACAAAAAACCCCACAAAGAGATCAAACACCACAAGGGTACCATCGATGCTCACTACGTTGCTAAAGAAAAGGCTCCTCTTATTTTGTGAAACAATTAAAACACATTATTGACCAAAGTTTTTTCCCTTCTATACTTAATTTTATTAAGTATAATTTTGAAATATTAGTATCAGTTAAGAGTTTATTGGAAGAAAGGTTAACATTCTGATTGTGATTCAATAAAGTGGGAGAAGAAGGAATCAGGAAAATGCAACTTAAAAGATTTATATGCTTTCAATCTGCTATGACTTGGTCAGTCAAGAGTTTCTCTACGTTTCATTTTCAAACCTGGGAAAAGATATATTCCTCTCTCATTTTTGGTTGTAAAGAATGACTAAGAAAGAATGACACTTCACTCAAAGTTAAAAGTACATGTGACAAATTAATAAAAATGCACTCAAACATGCAAAAATTTATCATAAAAATGTTAAAAATACAGCTAAATGATAACTTTCTGCTTAGTGAGTGATCTGTTAATGTCATTTAGTAAATGATCACAAAATCTGATGAATATATGTGGCATGCTTTGTGAGAACTTCTAAATGACCATTTTCCCCTTAAATATGGACACATCTGAACTATTAACATTCCTATTCTAGCACGAAATTCTATACAATTCCATCAACAGTACAACGTCTAGGACTGTTCATTTATTCCCTTGTTTCAAGAGTGTTTTACTGTAACTGCTGTTGTGCTACTTTTATAAATACCATTAAGGGAAAATATCTCAATCAATTTACCCAGTTTTTAATTTAACTAACCCAGTCTCCCCCCCCCCCCCCAAATAAAATAAAACACAAAATCCAGGGCTCCATCTAGTGGTTACAGTTCATCCGAAGTACATTTTTAAGCCTTAAGAAAACTTGGGGGAATTTTTATAAATTAACGACTTTTTTCTCTTTGAGGATCCAAAATCCTTGCAGAATTTAGTTCATTCTTATGAAATGTCTGATTTCATTTCTCCTCATAAGCAAACTTCATCTTCCTACTAGAGGTGAGATTTATCTCTGGATTACAGAGTTGGCCAGGGCCCAGAAAAGTTAAGTGATTTGCCCGAGGTAACCCAGCCAGGAAGGGCCAGAGGCAGCATTTGAA
>CM053583.1:220665626-220695553 GCA_028627135.1 Pseudochirops cupreus
TTATGGCCTACACAGCAAAAATAATGGGCAAAACCCCACTGTAATCTACAATTGCAAGCCTTACCAAAGAAACAATAGATGATAAATTGGGAATACAAATACACAGAAGTGAAGGAAAATCTAGAAGAGAGAAGCAAAAAACAGTAACATTAAAAGAAAAAAATACCATGCAAGCAAAACACTGATCTCAAATACAAGATTTATAATGAAGAGAACTAGTTGAAGGGAAGGTGTCATCTACTTGACTAACAGGGAAAAAAGGTGTTCTGTGTGTATCTTATATAACTAGATAAAAATAGGAGAGAAAAAAAGAATAAAATGCCAAAGAAAAAGAGCTAACAAAGGAGAGGAAGGAATCAGGGATGAGGGGAAGAAAGTGCCAATGGGAACAGGGCCACATTAAAAAAAATCAAAATAACTAAAGAAACAATACTATGTTTACCTCAGAGTGTAGGGAAAAATCACAACTTAAAACAACCTTGATATTAGAGAAAGATGGAAGAAAATATAAACCTAACTCATAACTTTGAATGGACGGATTAAACAATCTAGTAAAACAAAAACAAGGTGACAGATTGGATAAGAAAACCAAACCATACCGTTGTTTACAAGACATACACAAAATAAAATTGATGGAAAAAATATTATGCATCAAATGAATCCAAAAAAAGTAGGGATTGCAATGATACTCTGACGAAGCAAAAACATGTATTAAAAAATACTACACCAAATGGAACTGTGGTAATAAGCTTGGGCTTCGCCCCTTACAGTTCTTCAGTGGCTCACTTAATTTTCCAGTGGGACTTTGGGTCAGACTCCGTACAAGCTCCACCCTCCTGAATACTGCCCCTTTGCCTTCAAGGTAATCTTTAAAGGATAAGGGCACACTCACGGTGGTCTCCAGTTGTTGGATTCCCAGTTTACTTTCATTCTCCTTAGGATGGTGTGATAATGCCTTTAGTAAACTGTGCATTTGCTCTTATTTTTACAATGGGCTAAATTTTAAGTCAGTGAGGAGAATCTCTCCTTATCCCATTAAGATTCATAGCATTCTCGTCAGATGCAGCATCCTTCCCTTTATCTATGAGGTCACTCTGATCTAATCTTACCAGTACCAATGTTGTAGGCCAAGCCTGATTCAAAGACAGTCAATGGGTTCAGGTTTGGGAATGGAATGAAGAGAGACACTTTGTAGATCATTTAATATTTAACAAAAGTTTACTTGAACAATAGCATGGAAAGAATAATTACTAACAATATGGATTCAATTGGAGGTAGCTTCCCCTCTACACCCCTGCCCAATGCACCACCTTTGTGTCATGGCAGCTTGCTCAGTCACAAAATTCCCACAGAAGTTCAACAAGCCTGAGAAGTCTCTATTCCCGTGCTAGCGTTTTATCTTTATAGTCAACTGGGAAGCTGTGTCATTTGACCCCTACTCCCCCACCAAGCCAATTCTGTCTTGAGGACCGTTTCACTGCCTTTTAGAGAAAAAACTAGCCTGAGTGTCGGGGACCTTGCAGTTTTAGTAGATGTTACTAGCTGTTCAAATTAATGTTGGTTCTATCATGCAGTTTAACATTCATTTAATTTTTTCTACATTGTTTTTAAAGAGTTTATTTCCTTGAATTATAAATTTCTAAAACAACTGAAAGAACTGTACATCATATTCATAAATTAACAATGGAAAATTTGAACATAAACACCTACCCCAATTATCAAGTACTCAGACATACATGTAACATGTGAACTTTATTAAACAAATGTAATTCAAGGAGAAGTCAAATAGGCACTTATATTAAAGAGAAAACTGACCAGAGAAAAATTTTATCTTAAACATCATAAAGCAGCCTACTTGCAGTGGCATTTAACTGAGCTCTGTTGCTGTGAAGAATACAGCTCATGCACAGGTATGGATGAATGATTTGTACATTTTTTCAAGTATTCACTGAATACTACCATATATACACATATACATAGTTTGAAAAAAAATTTAAGTGAAGAACCCAAATAAACTTCATTTTTGTTGTTCTTTTGGAAGAGGTCTTCTAAAGAGCAGAATATGTGGTTCTGTAGGAAAAAAAACAAACCAAGATTATTGTCAAAGTGTATAGAAGGCATCATCATCATTATAGGAATATGGGTGAAACATAAAAGTGAGTAGACAGAAAAGCAAAATTATTTTTAAAAACCTATTAATAATTCAATTATGCATTTCATAGGTTCATTAAATGAACTTTCAGAAATGCCTTGAGTGATCAAATTCTCCTCAAAATTCATTATGGGATGACAACAGGAAAAGAGATAAAAGGTGTCTCTTGAGGCTTAATTTAAGAAACATACTTCCCAAATGCTATTTCAATTATCCAAGGGAAAAAAGGTAGGACAACCAAGAAATCATGCTAGGCAAAGGTTTGGTTTGGTTGTCCCCTCAAGCAGGGAATATATGCATGGGTTAGATTATAGGATTTAGAGGGAAAGTGAGCTTAAGAATTATCCAGTCTGTCCAATCCTTTCATTGAAACTGAAGCACAGACAAGTCAAAAAAGTAGTAAATAAAAGCCAACTCAATTTTTTTTGTCTTACTCCCTATGCTGTGTTCTTTCTGCTATACGACACTACCTACTTCCAATTCTAGTGATTCAGAAGGAAAAAAGCCAATACTCTACTACCTTTCATAGAAGGAAAGGCAGTTTTTCCAAATCTGTTTCAGCTACATTATATGTGGAAGTAGTAAAACTTAGGGGATGGAACTGTCTAGTTCCTTGATCATGACCTTTCAATTTCCTAAACAAAGTACCAAAATAAAAATATTCTCCACCTGGACTAATTCATACCTAGAAGGTAAAGAGTCAACAGCAACAACTTTTTAGACACTTAAAGCCATGCAAAGCTAAATAAAGAATTCATAATTTAGAAATTGTTATCTTTTAAAAAATATTTCTCTGCAGAACCAAATTAAATATGGGCCAGCCATACAGCATCAGATACAAGGCAGTTCTGTTCTAGTTGATGCTGTGGCTTATATCTCTAGAAGGAACAGGGAATAGGAGAAGTAGAAAACCCTTTACGCTAATCTGGATCTCTCCACTACAATTAATCATTTTTCTGAAATGTATGATTCAGGGTTCACAGTATATAGTAAGTTATACATTTTAAGTCTAATATTTGTAAGCACTGAAAACTTAAGACTACAAAGGAGGGATTTTTTGTTAATCACAGTTCAGTAATTATTTTAAAGCATTCATGAAATGCACACTCAGATACATTTCAAAATAAAAGAACTGAGAAAAATGAGAACAGGATATGGCCAAGGACAGAGTCTTTGAGTATCACCCTAAGCTTTTTCTCCCTTACAACACAAACACGTGTGAACATGCACATGTACACAACAACACTCACTCTAGCCCTGGAGCATATTGCTAATATGCCTTAAGAGTAAAGAACTTACTCTTAAACTTATTTTATAATAAAAAATATTTTAATATAAACAATTTTAAAATGTTCATATGTTAACTGTCACCTCCATTATGAAATATAGCCATCAACTTAAATGTGTGATTTAAAATGAAAAGAATATTTATCTACTGGGGGAAAAAAACCCCAAACTTCTATATACAGAAAAAACTTGTCTACCGGCTGTGCAGGTGCATCTGACTCTTGTGATCTCATTTCCTTCCTCATTGGATCACCTTTTGTCACACAAGGAGTGATCCAGGATTTGGACAAGCAGAGGTTTAAGTGTCTACAGGTGGATCTGAACTCAGGTCTTCCTGACTCTAGGCTCATTGTTCTATTCCCTGAGCCACCAGTTGCCTCCTGTCTCCTAGTACAAAATGCTTATTATAAAAAGAAAACAGGACAGCACCCTACTTGCACATCCTACTTATTTTATCCCCTAAAGAATAAAAATTATGTATACTATTTTATTAGCTAAGAAGAGCAATGCCTTTTGACATAAATGAATTCTGAAGAAATTTTCTGTTTGGTTCCTCATTGTTTTTCTTGGTTAAAATTCCAGAAGGCATTTCTGATAATAAGGGGATAAATTATCCCAAAATAAATTTACTGCTGTTATCCTAGTTGAATAAGAGATGCTGACTACTAAGCAAAACAGACAATTTAAAGTCTGTATTTCAATGACAAAACATACCTGGCTCATGAATCATATAATGAACCCATCCAAGACTCTGCTGGACACCCAGTCTCCTCCACTCCTCTTCAGACATCAGATGGGTTTTTGGTACTTGTTTGGAAAGTTCTCTAGGTAACATAACATGCCTATTAAAGAAAAACAATAAATAAATGTAGTAACAGTTTTATAAGTTGGATGCTTAGTTGGGTAACTAAGGCCCAAAAGTCACATGAATTTACCCAAAGTCACAGATTAAGTAAAAAAAAAAAAAAAGCAAAAACAAAATTCAGGCCTCTTGTTTAAGATATGTGTAAGTGATTTCAAGTATTTTAAAGAAGTATAATTCAATCAATTCAGGTTGTGACTTAATAGACAATTTATAGGATCTTTCAGACAGGACTGGAAAATTCCTTATCATCTTCATAAGCAATCTATAATTAAGAACACAAGACTATAGTTTTACAAACTAAAAGGGAGCCGAGAAGTGTTCTACTCTCATTTTACATGTGAAGAACCTCAGACCTCAAGAAATTAAGTGGTTTAATTTAAGTGGCTTTAAATTAAGATGGTAAATGGCAAAGCTGGGTTTTGAACCAGTCTTATTCCAAATCCACTTATCTTCCTACTGCTTCAAGCTGCCTCTCAATTCTTAAGAGAATATAAAATAGTACTCTGTGACTTACAGTCATAAGAAAATACCAAGATACATGAAGGAGATGAAGGAAGTCATTAACTTCAACATGTAAAGAAGTTTCCAAAAGAATGCCCCAGGGACTAGGTCTGTCCTTGGCCCAGTCGGCTTAACTTTTTTTTTTCTTATCAATGCCCTGGATAAAGGCCAAGTAGCATTAGCCAACTTGTACATGATGTTGAATTCAGGAGGGATAGCTAACATACTGGAAGCCAGAGTTAAGATGCAAAACTAACATCAAGTTGACATATTGGGACACAGGGTTGAATCTAGTAACATTTAAAAATGGGCAAATGTAAAATCTTAAATGTGTATTCAAACAATCAACTTCACAGATAAAAGTCTGGGGAGGTACCACACTGTGCTAAGCACTTTACAAATACGATCTCATTTGATCTGCCTAACAACCCTACAAGGTAAGGTGCTGTAAACTTTATTCTCACCCTAGAGTTGAGGAAACAAAAGTAAACAGAACTGAACTACCCAGGGTCATATAGCTAGAAAGTTATCTTGAAGCTGGATCTGAATTCTGGCCCACTGATCTATCCACTGCATTACCAACAGCTTCTAACTATACTCTGACCATGTCAGAGTGTATTTGGAGCGCTGTTTTTACTTTTGTTTACTACATTGTGATAAGAACACTGATATACGGACCAAAAGTACTCAAGATCATAGCAGGACAGATCAGTTAAAGGAACTAGAAAATTGGGATGGTTATCTAGGAGAAGATTCAAATATAAAAGGAGACATGACAGGTGTCTTAAAATATCTGAAAAATTGTCACCTGGATTAGACTTGTTTTACCTGGTCCCCAGAGAATACAAGTTGAAATAATATGGAGAAATTACAAAAGAAGGCAATTTAGGCTACAGGAAAAACTTTGGTGCTATCCAAAAGTACAATTGCCTGCCCCCAGAGTAGAGTGGTTCTGAAATCTTTAAGCAAAGGCTGGATGACTTATGAGAGATTATTTTTTTTCAATTTGTGGGTTAAATTAAATGGTCATAAAGATACCTTCCAAAGCTGAAATTCTGTGATTTAACAAATGTCAGAGGACAGCTATTTGAAGAAAAGCACAAGGCATTACAGAATGTTGTCTGAAACTACAGACTTTTTAGAAAAGCAACTATCTTAACATAAAAACAAGTCTTAATAAATTTCAAAAGTACTTAACAGTTAGATTTGATATGGAATAGGAACTGGGGATTGGTAAATAACCTGACTAATGGAAATAGCAAGGGAAGAGCATATACAAGACAATGGACAGACTGATTTTTTGTTAGCAGTGTCCTCTATCTCTTATTTCTCTCATTGTAACCAATTACTGCTCATTTTCCTTTCTTTCTCCTGGATCTACAAGTATTAGTGAACACTAGACTTTTCTGTTGAGCCCCAGCTCTGTGTTGTCAACAATCACACCCAAATAAGTACAAATTCAAAGGTGTTATGGAGATAGAAGTTGTATTATCTATTTTCCCAAGAATGTTGTGAAGAAAGGTGTTGTAAAGAGGAATGTGCTCTACCTGTTATTAGCTGTCTTTAAACAAAATTATTAACAGTATTAATAATGATGATAACAAAGGACTGAGTGTGCAGCAAGTAGACTTGGGTTTAGATACTATTTTGCCATTAAGTAGCTTTGTGAATTTGTGTGATTCACTTCTCTTCTCTGGGTGTGTTTTCTCATTTATAAAATAAAGAGGCTGGACAAGGTCTAAATTTAGGCTCTCACCATCTGAAGACAGTTGACTAGAGAAAGGAATAGAACTCTGCCAAAACTTCTGATTATATTTTATACCAAGACTGAGTGAACAATGAACTTGTATTAAAACAACATACGCCATACCTTGAACTTGGCTATTGAATAAATGATTATATATCACTCAATTCAACAAGTGACTGAGGTGATTAGCCATAGACTAGCATTTTGATTAATACTCCAATATTGCTTACATGGAAGAAGTGACTAACATTGGGACTTATCTTTCAGGATGCCTTATAAGACTGATACCAGGCTGGAGAAGAACAAGGTAAGTGAGAGGAAAAGGTGGCAAAGGACTTCAGGGCAGAGGTAAAGGCCTAGGAAAGAATTGAGGGGTAGAGGGATTGGAGGTCATGGTGAAAAACAAAGACAAGGTTTGGGACTGCAAGGAAAAGAAGAGACAGAGAGAATTTTAAGAGTTCATGAACATGTAACGCGTGATAATAGCAAGATCAAGACTATAACTATCTCTGTATGGCTGACAAAGGGTGAAGCAGGTCTTAGGAAGAAGGGAAGTATCCTGGAGGTCCACAGACAGCAGCCACCAGAATTTTAATTGGCTGATATTGATTTTGTGAATCTCAAAGTTACTGAATGATTGTCATAGAGGGATTGCCTTAAAGTGGCATCAATGAGCACTTCAACTCCCCTATCTTGATCAGTGTCTGGAGAGAATAAACAAGAATGCTGTGAAGGATGGACAGAGAAAGCTTTGTCGTCAAGAGGAAGCCGAGAGCCAGAAAATCAACAGAGAAGGGAAGGGAAAAGATTTAAGATGAAAGTACATTTGTTACTTATCGAGCAGGCATTCCAGAACTCATGCTGGAAAGGGTGGACAGCTTTAAAGTGTTGGGGGGGGGGGAAGGGCAGGAAGAGGGAGGGAACTTAGAAAGAAGGAGGAGTTAGGAATAAGGAAGGGGTGTGGTAGAGAATGGGTTTGAATAATGACAACCAGAGGTTCAGAATTAATGGAATGGGACGAAGTAGAAAATACTATACTCTTATTTTATCCATTACTTTCAGTCCTTTTTTTCTTTTGTAATTTTTCTAAGTAAAGTACCAGCCTTTAAGATTTACTGGAAAAGCATCTTGTTACAGTGGATCAGCCTTGATTCCTGTGCTTTTGTAATATACCATTAGATATAGGTGATAGTTCCTGGAACAGTTAATCATAAAGTAAAGCACTTTTGCATAAACCATACTTTCCCTCTGTTGCCACTTTTAAAACTAGAAGGGCTTTCCTGAGAGTAAACTCCCCCAGGTGCCCGGCTCAGCCTAGTCATGTAGCAGCCACGGTGATTGCTTTTTATTTGCTCTGGGATAAATATAAATGTCCAAGTCAGACTGGACTTTTAGGAGGAGCTCGTTTCCACAGAATGTTCTGAATGGCATCTGAAGCCATTCTCCCAAAGAAGTATCTTAGTGTAAGATCATCATAATCACCAGTGGCCTTTACAGTTTTAAATCGACAACCTTGTGACAATCCATGTTGAGTTCCCTGACCAATTTTGCTAGCCCATTTACCTAACTGGTTTACTAGGTATAAGTACTATTTCTCGTGGAGCTGGGAACCATAAACGCTTACCAATGTCATGTTACCAGCTCTTCGGCGTCAGCCTTCCCTTTGTTGGGATAAGTAATTTCACCTAGTACATAGCAGGTACTTAACAAAAAGTTTGACTAATAAATTTAAGGTTGAAACCCTAGCTACAGATTTTAAATTTCACTAGGTATTTCCTCAAAAATTTAGGGTTTGATTGTGGTATACATCCTACCACAGATACATAGCAAAATTTTACATGTGTCTGTGTATGCATGTATGCAGATACGCCAAACTCAAAAACTTCATAAATACTTCAATGTACTTTGAGAGCACCTAACTAATACAAGTTTTATATTGGGTCGTAAGAGTTGTGGGTTTACTGGTCAATCACTATTAAGTTTTCTGCACTACCTATTAGAGCAACCCCTTTGGTAACCAGTTTCAAGTCACCTAATGCTAATTTAACAAAATAACAATTTTAATAAGTATTTCAAGAGGTTTTTGCATGGACATTTGTGGCCTCAGCAGTTGCAGACACGTAAAGATTCAAACTAAAACTTAAACAGAACAAAAACAGTACAGTACAATGTGGATAGGTCTACGAAGTACACACGGCAATTTCTACCAATTTATGATCTTATGAGTCACTGGGAGTGATATGGAAGCTAAATATAGTAATCTGTTAAACTGACCTATTGTTATGTTTATTATGGAATGATATAAAATATGAGCTCCTTTAGGTAAGTAATGTAAACTTACCCAGTTAATGCTCTAAAACTCAGTTACTAAAGTCATTAATATGTATTTAGTAGAAATTTCCTTGCTAGGCAGTTCCCTATACCAATGAAATCACAGGTGTGGACCAAAGAAAGCAAAGTTTGGTTGAAATACTTCTTTTCAATGATTAGATTGCTGTCTACCGATATTAAAAGTTGTGAAGGTTCAGCAGCTCCTGTTAATTAAAATAAAAGTCAATAATGATGAGAACATAGCATTTAACTCGAACTTCTTAAAAAAAGTCTTTAAATTCTGCTTTTTTACTCAGGTGTACTCACATTTAAAAAGTTTTGCTTAAAGGTGGTAGCTATTCTCCAGACATGTCAGTCATGTCTCTTAAAAGTAAAGCTGCTATTATTAATACATGCTTGATTGATGGATTTGAATTAGGTGTGAAGGAGGTAAAGTTGCCAAGTATTAGGCTTTGTGAGTCAGTAGCAGGACCCTGAATTCTTTCACATTAGCTGTGCCTTTACTGGCCAGTTTTCAGAGCTACTTGTTATGGCAACTCCTGAGGCACAGGGCAACAAGTATTTGTGAGAGGATCAGGAGATGACGATTTTCCTTCCCACCTGGACGTTCACCTCATTAAAATTCTTAGTGTCCTTAAAAGCTCCCTTTTTACACAGACTTTTCCTAATGCCCTCAGCTTCTGTCGCCCCTCAAAAATTACCTTGTATCTCATCTGGCTTCCTCTACTTATGTACTCGTTGCCTTTGGGGCGCCCCTCCAAGGGGCGGCTCTTTCAAAGGCAGGTTCAAAAAGTTTTCCCTGGCGCAAAGCACGTTCTGGTTTTTTACTGGAGCAAAAAATCAACTAATTCAGACAAAACATAAAAGAAGCCCTTATTCAGCCCAAGGCATAACAAGCAGAGCTCATCTTGATTCAGGTGAGGAAGGAAGGGGAAGAGGAAAAACAACCATAAAACAGAAGCTGTAGGTAAAAGAGTCACAGCTCCTCATGGTGTGCTGACCCCCAACCGAAATGATTTTCGCGGCTACTTCCTAACTGTAATCTTGCTGCTGTTATGAATCATAATGTAAAAATCTGATACGCGGGATGTATTTAAGTTGAACATAACCCACAGGCTGAGAACCGCTGCCTTAGAGGACATGGAGTCTAACTCCCTCTTTTTAAAAAGGAGGACACTGGGGCTCAAAGTGTTTAAGAGACCGGCCCAGGGCCAAAAAGCACGTTAGGGGGAGGACTGGGCCCCCAAGTTTTCTGCCCCCGGGGTCAATTCGACTGCGCAAAGAGGCTTTAGCTCAAATAAACCCCTATTGTTCAGGAGGAGGAGGTGCCCTCCCCCTTCCTCCTCCACCCCGCTCCGGATTTACTGGGTAAAATAAGGCTCGCAGGGAGTCCTCCGTGGGCCTCAGTTTCCCAATTGGTAAAACGACTGGATTCCTTTGCCTCCAAGTGCTCTTCTAGCCCTGGTCCTATGCTACGACAGACACTCAGGTGTGTAAAGGGGGCATCGACGGGCCGTGCAACTATAACTGACACAGCTCATTAAGAACCCCCTGAGTTGGCTCAAGGTTACAAGGCCCAGCCAGGGCTCCACTCTTCTTCTCTCCACCGGCCAGGCCTCGAGGCCAGCCGAGGGGACGAGCCCCACCAGCCCGGGGCGCCCATCCCTCGCTCGGCCTTCCCACCCCCACCTCCGAAGGGTAGCTCGGGCCGGCAGAGACTCGTCTCAGGCCCCGAGCGTCCGCCGAAACCCGCCCCAGGCAGCCGCACAGGCCGGACCGCTTTGCACTCTCCCAGCGCCCTCCCTGGACGGGAGACTTCCAGACAAAGGAGGGAAGCCGAAGGAGAAATGCGGAGAGATAGATCGAGGAGGTGGCGGACGCCGGAGGCCCCTCACACCCGCTCTCCACGCGCCCCCGCCCCTCCCGCGAGCTCCGCTAAGGGGCTCCTCACCGGTACTCGTAGTGCTCATCAAAATACTTGTCCGAGTAGTAGATCTGCTTGTGGGCCATGCTGACGGCGGCGCAGAGTCCCGAAGAGCTACGCCGACGACAAGCAGCAGCAGCACCGAGGAAGACGCCAGCGGAGCCGAAGCAGCGACGGAAACTACAAGTAACTGCTAAGAGCTCCCTTCCCCCAGGGGTCTTGATTTGAATCCAATAACCGGGCGTTGATTGGACACGAGCAACAACCAGTCATCACGCGCTCTGTCCGGAAGGGGTGGAACCCACTCGAGGTTTCCAAGCTTTGCCCAACCCCTGACGCTCATTTCCTCATCCGCTCTCCCGGCTCCTCAAAATTGACCAATCAGAGGCCTGTTGCGAAGTTACCAGGCCCGTAGGGAAGCGGTTGCAGGGGGCGGGAAGAACTATGACGTACACTAGACCAGGGTCAGGGGTTGGGCTAGGAGGAGCATGTCGGTTAAGTGGGTGTGGGGGGGTGGATAAGGCGGGGCTAGATTTTGGCGAGGTTCCTTTTTGGAGACGCCGTTTTCCCGTCTGCCGAGCGCGGGCGTGCGCATGCTCGGTGGAACGTTAGAGGCGAGAGGAGCCGTTGAGACCGGTAGGGGCAGTGCGGGTTCTCTAACGCAACCGCTTCCTGAGTTTCCACCTCGGCGTGTGCTGTGGGGCCGTTTGGCTGCCGTGGGGCTTGGAGGGCAGTGATGATGTAATGTAGCATCCAGGTTATTTTTAATCGGTTACCTCTGACTGTGAAACGTTGTTGAGCACGAACCCCTCCCCCCCAAAAGTTACATAAATGTACTCTTGTACCTGCATATACTCAAAACATTCATTTTAATTGTGAAATTATGAATGATCATAGTTAAATAATACAATGTAATTATAAAATTAATTTTAATTAGAAATGTAATTATAAAATAGGCAAATTATGAAACATTGACGGAAAATATTTTTAAAACATGAAAATGGAATAAGTATCTTAATTCTATTAAGGTTCAAAAAACCTTTTTTCTCGAGCAATATGATTAAATATGCATCATTTAAAAAAAAACCCTTGCATGTCATAAGGAGGATTTATACATAATTGTTTCTTGGTAGTTACATTTAATTTCATTAATTTATCAGGTGAATTTTTCAAAATTCCATTTTATTGGAAGATACAGTACAGTAACTGAATAGAGTTGGCAAACAAGTGTTTGGCACAGTGCAAAATAAGAGGAAATTTGTCTGATTTCAGTACAGAAGAGTTTTCAGCATAAATCTATTCCTCTTTATGCCCATTCTGCTTAATTGGTGGTGGTATGCCATAGTTTCCTGTTCATGTTTTTATATTTTAGTTGTGTGAGAAACAACAGCAAGGACAATTTGGTTTCATTGTAGAGTGAAAAAAAGATTAATAATAAGGCTGTAATGACGTGTCAGAGCCTGGGAACTGGTGTAAACACAAATATTAGTGCTTTAAAAGCAAGGGTGATTTTCCTGGTGTCCTTTGTAACCCTTGTTGCTACTGAAAACAAAAAACGAACACACATTGACAGTACATACAATAGGCACTTACTGGTCCAAGCTTGTCTGGTGCCTGTCTGAGCTCAGAGAACACTTGGTGCTGGTCAAAGCAATACAGTGATTATGTGATTTGCCAGAGAAACGTTTAGGATCACCCAGAGAGGTAGTGCAAAGGATTGTTGTTATGCCAAGCTCAGGGCACAGCTTGCTTGCTGGGCCTTAGCTCTGGAAAACAGGGTGTTTCCTAATATCTTGATACAAGTCTAGTTGGACTAGACCTATTGGTGATGAGGTCAGCGGGGGAATTGACCTCTTTACCTTGCCTTGCCTTAGTTTCTTTTATGCTGATAAAGAAGACGCCAGTTTTTATATAATCAGCTCTTCCTGCTTTTTCTTTTTGGAGGGGGGAAGGCAAGGTATTTGGGGTTAAGTGACTTGCCCAAAGTCACACAGCTAGTTAAGTGGCAAGTATCTGAAGCTGGATTTGAACTCAGGTCCTCTTGACTCTAGGGCCAGTGCTCTATTTACTATGCCACCTAGCTGCTCCCCCAAGTCTTCATTTCTTACTCTGGAATATACTCCAGTTCAGCAGTTCTCAACCTGTGGGTCGCAGTCCCTTTGGGGGTTGAACAACCCTTTCACAGGGGTCACCTAAGACCATCGGAAAACAAAATTACAGTTATGAAGTAGCAACGAAAATAATTTTATGAGGAACTGTATTAAAGGATCACGGCATTAGGAAGGTTGAGAACCACTGCTCTAGTTGTTACCTAAGGGAGATGTTCTTGTATGTATAAATGCTGTCTATTCTCTTGGTCCTCTTAACTCTCTCAGAATAATATTTTGTGAGTCGTTCCATGCTCTCCTCTGTGCCTGTGTCTTTTCATTTCTTTGACTCAACTTAAGCAGAGCTTAATTTTATTCTTCTGAGTGATTATTGATGCACATAGTCTCCTCCTCCCAGTCTATCAATCAGTGAACATTTATTAAGCACCTACTAAATGCCAGGCAATTTGTTAAATGCTGGGGAATACAAAAAGAGGCAAAAGACAATCATTGCTCTCAAGTGACTTACAGTGCCATAGGGGAGACAACACAGGAACAAATATATACAGAATTTTCCACATACTGGATGAATAGGAAATAATAGAGGGAAGGTATTAGAATTAAGAGGGGCAAATAAGTCATTTATACTAGGGAGGTCTTCGAGGTGCTCTAATTTATAAATGACACTGTACTGATCAAATCAAGTCTTGAACTAGTTCTTAGTTCTATGCGTCTGTAGTAAAATAGTTTGAATCTTTTAGATGACTGAACATTTGTTCTACATGGACAGAGAAAGTGCTGGTCAGCAGTATTAAATGTTGCTGCAGAAAGGAGAATGACAACTGAAAAAAAGGCCTTCAGAATGAGTAATTAGCAAGTGATTTTTGAGAGGGCAGTTTCACTAGAGTTGTAGATTCAAATTGCAAGAGCCTGAGGAATGACTGCATGATGAAGAAGTGGAGGTGGCCATGGAAAGTCCACCCCTAGGAATCTAACAGTTAAAGAGATAAGGAAGATATGGGGAAGGGGATAGCAAAGCCAAGGGAAGTTGTTTTTTCCCATTTAAAAAAAGAAAAACTGTTCTATGTTATCTGCTAGGTTCTCAGGATTCAAAGACAAAAATGTAATAGCTCCTTTGCCCTCAAGGACCGTACAAATCTATGGGGAAAGAGTCAGTAAGTAGATAAAAACCTAGAGGGAAGGCCACGGGTAAGTACCTGAAAGAGGAGGGTGAGAGCATAACAAATCTGTCGATAAATGTCTGGAATTTGTGACATTTGGTAATGGAGATGTAATCCATGGGCTTACTTAGCCTGGATGCTCAATCTTGGTGATTTCTCAGAAATCAGTCTCTATGGTCTTTTTCCAACTCCTAAGACTTCCCCTTAAAATCTCAAAACATAGGATTCTGCTGATACATATAGAAGGTCTTGTCAGGAAAGTCAGTCTCTTGAGAGAGGTGTGTTCTGTCAGTAGGGATCCAGTGACTTATGGGTCCAGTGACTATGGGTCAAATATAGGAGGCCAAACTGAAAGTAAATTGTTTTATTAGCAAGCTAAGGAATCTGCTCTCACTAATAGCATGTTCAGATTCCTGGGGTACAGATTTGTTTTTTAGAATCGTTCAGGCCTGCTTGGAGTAGCCAATCAGTAGCTAGGATAGAAAAGTAAAACATCTCAGCAGAAAGTGAGAGATAAAGGGGAGAGGAGAGGGTTGTCAGTCAAGGGAGAAAATAGAAGTATTTAGAATGCAAATGACAGGATTTATCATTTGAATAAGAAAATATTCCCTGTTCAAGGGCTGAAGGCAAGGGGAAAAAGACTAAATGCTGTTATAATTTTAAATGCAGTCCTTTTAGACAAAACTGCAGTGTCTCTTATCCAAGGACAGCAAACAGTTGTTACAACAGTGGATAAGACCATCCACTGTAACAATTGGGGACTTTCTAATATTAGGCCACCAGGTAATTGAGGGATTTCTACATTATCGGTCCATCAAGATGTAGTGAAATGAATGTGATTCCTCTTTTTCCTCCCCATGATCTCCACAGATGGTTGGCCTTTTCTCAATCCTTGTTCTTGACCTCTCTGCAGCACTTGACACTGCTGGTCACTTTCTCCTACTGCATGCTTTCTCCTCTCTGGGTTTTCAAGATTCTAATCTCTCTTGCTCTTCTCCTACCTGTCTGACCTTTCCTTAGTTTTCTTTCATTGATCTTTATCCTTTTCATTCTACCTAACTCCACCCCCCAAGTCTCCATCCCTTGCCACTTTTCTGGTTTTTTCTCTAGGCTATCTTCATTGGTGATCTCTTCAGTTCTCATGCATTAAGTTATTTCTGTGCTAGTAGTAATAATACCTACATACTACTACATAGTATCTACTCTGTGCCTGGCACTATACAGAGCAATATTATCTCATTTGACCTTCATAGCAACCCTGGGAGGTAAGTGGTATTGTTATCACCATTTTACATTTGAGGAAACTGAGCAATGATTTGTCACAGGTCACACAGCTAGTAAGTGTTTGAGTTAGATTTGAATCCAGGTCTTCCTCACTCCAAATAATTCCCAGGTCTAGATAATCAGGCTTAATCTCCCTTCTAAGCGCCAGTCTCACACCTCTAATTCCCTTAGACATTTAGAACTGGATATCCCTTTGGCATTTCAAATTTAACATGTCCAAAAGAGAATGCATTATATTTTTCCCAAAAACCTTTCCCCATCTGAACTTTTCTATTACTCTGGAGTAATAGAGAACCTTCCCATTCTTCCAGATTTGCAGCTTAAGCCTTCTTGATGACTCATTTCTACTCACCTACATATCTAATAAGAATCTTGTTTCTATCTTCCCAATGTCTCTCAAAGGTCTTCTTTCCTCTAATCATATAGCCACTCTACCATCCTAGTAGCCTTCTAATTGGTCTCAGTGTCTCAAGTCTCCCCACTCTAATCCATCTTTCACATTTTTTTTCATTTTTCTAAAGGACAAGTCTGACAGTGTCACCTTCTCTGTTTCCCCTCCCCAGTTCAGCAAACTCCAGTGACTTTCTGTTGGCTCCAGGATAAAATATAAGATTTCTCACAACTTGGCCTCTTCCAAATGTCCAGCTTCTCATTTTTATTTTTCTTCCATGTCCATTTGGTTCAACAATATCAACCAACTTGCCATATCTACTCCATCTGTTATCACTGTATTTTGCATCAACGACTCCTTATCCCTGCCTCTTGACATCCCTGATGTCTTTCATGACTCAGCTCAAATGCCATTTTTTTGTAAGAGGCCTTTCCTGTTCTCTCTAGCTACTAGCACCTTATGTGTATTTTATCTGGACTAGTTTTAATTGCTTCCTAATTGGTCTTCCTTCCTCAAGTCTATCCCCACTCCAATTCATCTTCCATTTACCTGAAAAAAATGATTTTTCTAAAGCTCAGTCTTTACCATTTTGCCTTCTAATGAATAAATTCCAGTGGTTCCCTATTATCATTTGGATCAAATAGAAAATTCTCTATTTGGTACTTAAGGTTCTTCATAACCTCATCCGTTCTACTTTTCCAGTCTTCTCGTACTCTGCTACCCTCCCTGCATTCTGATGTCAGGTAATGCTGGTCTGCTTATTGTTCCTCACTCACATACATGTCTCCATTTCTCATTTCTCTGCCTTGTATTCATCCTTCCCCATGCCAGGAATACTCTCCTTCACTCCTGCTTCTTGGATTCCCTGACTAACCTCACGATGAAGCTGGAATGCTAAGGAGGCCTCTCTGCTTCCGAGGAAGCTTCTAATGCCCATCACTGCTAGAGCCTTTTCTGCTAAGGTTATTTTCTATCTACTCTGTATGTTGTTTGCATGTATGCATTTATTTACATCTCTCCTACTGATATAGAAGTTTCTTGAGGGCAGGGAATATTGACTTTTCCTGTATCCTCAAAGGTTAGTTCAGTGATTGACCGTAACAAATACTTAATTCATGCTGTTTGACTGAGTGGCTGTCATTCCCTTCACCAATATGATGGTCTAGCCCTACTGGCCTACCTGCTATTCCTTATAGGTGATGTGCATTTTTTGTCTCCCAGCCCTTCCACTGGCTGTCTTCTATAACTGGAATACTTCTAAGGTTACCTTGTATCTACTTTGTATATATCTATTTATGCACTGGTTGTTTTTCATGAAAATATAAACTCCTTGAGGACAAGGACTGTTTCACTTCTTGAATCTACTGTGCTTAGCACAATGCTTGACATATAATAGGCACTTATTTTCTGCTTTAACTTCTATGCTTGCTGATAGACTGATTAGATAAGGAAAAATTAGACAAAGAATTAAAGACATCCTCAGGAGAAAGTATTCAGTGTCATACAATGCCAGTTGCCTCATCCTCTTTTGCTAATATTCTCTTTATCATTCCAATTTTAGCATATGCACTGATGAAGCAAGCACACCTCATCCGCTTTTAAGATAGTTCATATTGTGTGGGGAATGGGGACCCCAAAAATCCCCTCCCCAAAATTTCATTAAAGTCAGAGGTGTCTTGAGGTAAGAACAGGAAGCATTTATTCAGTTCTCATGAGAAGAGGGTATCACCTCCACCAGGATGGACTAGTGGAAGGAGGCATGTTATGGAAGACAAAGCAAGGTTATATACCCTACTACAGACAAACCCATTCCCACCACTATCCCTTATTCCCATTGGCTGGGAGGCAGGCTTACAGCCTACACTTGAAAAAGACAAAGAACAAGAAAACAGGGAATAGCCAATCCAAGCCTATGTATCCTTATTTGGCAAACTTAATGCTGATGTGGCAGTAAAGGAGGGGGAAGAGTGAAACCGAAACTCAGGCCTGTTCCCACAAGAAACCTTACTAGATTTTAGGATGTCGTCTGAGAAGTTTTCCCCTCCCACACTCAATATACATGTTCTTTTTATGACATATGATATTATTAATGATACATTTGAAATAAAAAAAATCACATGGAGTAAAATGCAATATTTAAAAAAAAATCTTCCATAATATCTATATATAATTACACACCACACACATACACACACACACACACACAATACTATATGCCAAGTGTGCATTTGTGTACAAGGCTTATCTGAGTAAAGTTAATGTTTCCTAGAATGTACTTGATTGCCATGAGAATGCCAGGATTCAGTCATAAAGAAGTGTAACAACTGTAAGTTTTATGAGCTTGAAGGGGTAAGGAGATGAACTAGGGATGAAAGGGATTGTGGTGCCGTAGCTCTGACCAACAAGTCAAGAATTGTTACGGGAAATGAAAGTCAGGGGAAATCCCAGATGATGAACTGCTCCCAATTGTGACCCAACACTGGTACAATTTTGAAGTCTGTCCTATCTCATACTTTGCTGTTGTAGGTAATCTCGATCTAGAAAATTCAAACATAGCTGATTCAGGGTTTACAAAGCTTTGGAATCATATGAATTAGTTTCAGTTTACAGGATACTTAGTAATCTTACTCTTTTAAATTCATGTTTCACCTGGATTTTCCTCTGGGAACATCAGATTTTGGTTCCAGATTAGTTCTCCACAAAAAAAAAAATAATAGTAAAGAGCCCTCAGCTCCTGTGTAGGTTCACTGATTAACGAATCATTGGCTAGAAGATGAACTTTTTTTATTTTAAATCCACACCATGATCTATAAGAACAACAACAGCTAGCATTTATGTGGTGCTTATCTCATTTGATCCTAAATAGTCATAGGACCACTTTCCTCTCAGGGACGTAAGCCCTCAAAATCCTTGAATCTTCTCCCTTCTTCCCCTTCCTCCCCTCTCATTTCCCACTTCTCATAAGTTTATTTCTTGACTTTAGAAATCCTGAATGCTTGTCATGAGAGTGCATGTGTATTATGAGTCTATAAGATATCATAAATCTTGTGAGATGTGGCTGAGAAGAAGAGATTTGTTATATTCTTTTTCATCTCTGAGCCATTTCCTCTTTTTGAGGGGAAAGAGGAGATTCAGTCAGAGAATACTATAAATCAGGAGAACATTACATACCTTTAGGAGGTGGGGGTCCACCAGAAATAGGAGTTGTTTTGACTGTGTATGATTTTTTCTTTTTACCATGGAGTTTAAATTTGTACTGTATTTTATGTTTTGTTAACCTGAAGGCTCTCAAGTTTGCTGAGGACTCTTTCTTTTTCTGTGGTGACTTAGATGGGATCTAAATTGTGATGTTCTTTGAGGAATCTCTGGATGAGTTATAAGCCAAAAATAGATGATTATTAAAGAGAAAACCTGGTCTGAATAAACTCAGAGTTATAATATTGGGCCACAGGTTACATTTTGGAGCTTGTCCAGAATGATTGGTTTTTCTGGATCTAGGTTATGTACAATAGGAAGGCATGAATTAGGACAGACCCCTAAAAATTCTGCCACTTGGGCTACTGTATCAGCAAGCACCCCAGCATGCCCAGGATGGCTGCTAGCCCAGGTTCTTAGATCTGCTTTCTAAAGGAGAGCAACTCAAAATGGGTTAACAGTCTCACTTTAATCAATCAAACAAATATCATTTACCTAGTTCAGGGGAAAGAGTCAGCACCGTGAACTTCAGAGAATATAAACACAAGTTACAAGCAGACAAAGAAACAGATCAGCAGACGAGCTTCCAACTGTCTGACCATTACATCCGTACCTAGTTACCAGAGAGGGAAGCACCAACATCTGAGTTTTTCAAAGCTGGGGGGCTCAATGGCTTCCCAGAGTCTCATCTGGCCAAATCACACAACTCTTTCCAAAGTGAGCCCCAAAGCAAAACCTCACCTCAGTGTATATATAGCCTTCTCCTGGATCAGAGAATGTCACAGCCCTCTTGACCCACTGCCCAATCACAAAGTAATAAGGTATGGGTATTGCTGAACAACAAGCCTCCCGCCACAGGCTCCATGTGACCACATTTAGCCTATTAGGGGGCAGAGTATACTTTCAAATCAGGGAAGGTTCTCAGAGCCACTTAATGCCTAATGCCGAAACCCTTTAATACTCATATGTGGGTGTATCTGCATGTGGGCAGACCCGCCTGGAGACAGATAGAGGAGCAGTATCTCAATTCCTAAGACCTTTGGAAATGTGTGTTTTCCAATGGTCTTAGGCAACCCCGTTCGACCCCCAAAGGGCTCGCGACCCACAGGTTGAGAACCTCTGGCCTAGGGGCAGGGAAGATCTTCAGATTCCCATAACAGCTACATATATATGTGTGTATGTATATGTCAGCTAAAACAAGTTAAAATTTTAAATTTGGATAATTTTCCTTTTTTCAGACTATCAAAATGGAATCTCCAATTTTAATATTTACAATTGTAGATTTGCAAAAGTACTCTCATTTATAGGTATTTTATAATAATTTTAGTAAATATTTTCATTTCAGTTCTCAAAAAGACTGACTCCCTGAAAAATTAATTCATATAATATTACAGTGTAATTTTAAAAACTCACATTTTTGTTCCCCCTCTTTTAAAATATTTTCCCTAATTGTGTTATGGTACTAATTTAATAACCAAATATCTTTAAAAATAGAACTGATATTTCAATATTTGACAAAATTATTTGCTATTGTAATTGAATAGGGAGAACTAGTATTTCTTGATTTCACTTGAAATGTTCCATCTTGAGGTTAGTTTTTAATAACATTTAGGGAAGGTCTTCCTTTGTTTTTAATTTGTTTTAAATAATGATGTTAATACAACATTTTGTTATTGTATAGCACTTTCTACTTCTCAAATCTCACCTGATAAAGTGTCATCACAAGGGCAGAATATGGTTTGAAACTACAGATACTCAAAAAATTATTACTGGAGAATCCACAAATAAAAGAGAGATTTCTCTCTTGAAATTGTGAAGTTAGGAACTTAATGAAAAAGGACCCTTTTGAAAATGAATCACTGCTTTAGATACAACACTCATTCCTATTAAAAACACTTGAAAGCATACATATCAATGATTTTTTTCTTGAAATGGTAAGAAGTATCAACCTAAAATCATTAACAAGCATTATTTATAGTGGGGATAAGCTAGAAGCCTTCCCAATAAGATCAGGATAGAAAAGGATGCTCTTATCACCAACATTATGCAATATTGTATTAGAAATGCTACCAATAGCAATTAGAGAAGAACAAGAAATCAGAAAGGGCAGTTAGGTAGTACAACTGTTTTTTTTGCAGACTACATGATGACATACTTGGAAAATTCTAAAGATTCATATAAAAAGCTGGTTGAAGCAATGGATAATTTTAGCAAAGTAGCATTTCTAGGTATCACCAATAAAACCCTGCAAGAAGAGATAGTAAGAGATAACTCAAGAAAAGATAGTAAGAGATAACTCATTTAAAATAACTGTTGACAGTATAAAATACTTGGGAGTATTTCTGTCAAAACAAACCCAGGAATATTTTGAACATAATTGTGAAACATTTTTTTATACAAATAAAGTCAGATTTAAATAATTGGAAAATATTTTATTATTCACGGGTGGGCAGAGGCAATATAATATAAAAAAGATAATTCTACCTAAACTAATCCTTATTCAATGCCATCCCAAGGTTATCAAAAATAATTTTACTGAGCTAGAAAAAATAATAAAATTCACTTGGAAAAAACAAAAGGTCAAGAATATTGAAGAAATTAGTGAAAAAAAAACATAAAAGAAAGAAGATTAATAGTACCAAATCTTAAACTGTAAGGCAGTAATTGTTAAAACTAAATGATACTGACTAAGCAATAGAAAGGTAGATCAGTGGAACAGAATAGATATACTATTGTACACAGTAGCAAATGATTATAGTAAGCTTATATTTGACAAATATATAGATTTAAGCTTGTGGGATAAGAATTCACTATTTGGTAAAAATTGTTGGGAAAACTGAAAAGTAATCCTGGCAGAAATTGGGTATAGACCAATATCTTATACCGTTTACCAAGATAAGGCCAAATGGACACATGACCTAGATATAAAGGGAGATATCATAAGTAAATTAGAAGAATATGGAACATATTACCTATCAGACTTATGGATAGGTGAAGAAGTTATGAATAAACAAGAGTTAGAGAGCAAAGTTAGGTATAAAATGGAGAATTTCTATTACATTAAATTAAAAAGAGTTTGTACAAATAAAACCAATGTAGCCAAGATTAGAAAGAAAGCAGAAAATTGAGGGAAAACTTTATAGATAGTTTTTCAGATAAAGGTCTCCTTTCTAAAATATATAGAGAACTTTTTCAAATTTATAAGAATACAAGTCATTTCCCAACTGATAAATAGTCAAAGGATATGAACAGGCAGTTTTTCAGTGAAGACATCAAAGCTATTTATAGTCATATAAAAATGCTCTAAATCATTATTGATTAGAGAAATGCAAATTAAAACAACTCTGAGATATCATCTCATAACTATCAGATTGTCTAAGATGATAGAAGGGGAAAATGACTAACACTGGAGGAGACGTGAAGAAATTGGGACACTAATTCACTATTGGTGGAACTGTGAACTGATTCAGCCATTTTGGAAAGCAATCTGGGATTAAACCCAAAGAGTTATAAAATTGTGTGAGTGGTAAGGTCAGTAAAGTCTCTTTTTAATCTTAGTATCCTGATGATTGTACCCACAGTGTAGATAGTTTCTTGGCTGCAATTATGTGAGCTTGAAACTGGATCTCTGGTTGCCCCTTTACTTCCTAATAGATGACATGGTGAATTGGAGAGGTCTGTAGGTCTGGTGAAGCCTGCAAGGGTAGTAGCATCATTCACCAGAGCAGGGGTATAGGGGTATTCAGGGAAGACTATCACTTCTGGTATGAGGGCTGCCAAAAGCTTTTTATGGTTGCTTTCCACTTTTGGTGTCCATCTGATTTACCCAACTCTCACCTGTGGTTCCAAGAAACTGCAGCATGCCTTTTGGCCACACCCTGATAAAACCATCTCAGCAGACAGACCAGGTTGAAGGTAAATGATGGGGCCTCAAACCTGTTCAGTGAGTTAGCGGGGTGTCTGCCTCAAGCACGCAAAGACTTCCTCCAGCAAAATGGGAGGATGATAACAATTTTTGACATGGCCATGAAGTTGGCTGAAGGAAGCACTGTGGAGTGGTTAGAGCTTGGTCAGACATTGAAGATACCAAGGTCATCCACTGCATCCTGAGCCATTGCCAGTCCTTTTGACATTTGTCTTGCTGCTGGACTTTCATAGCTCTGCAAGAGAGTGTAAGGCCAATGACTTTGAGCAACTCTGCTTTATTTATTTATTTTTAAACTATATTTACTTTTAGTTTACAATATTCAGTTCCACAAGTTTTTGAGTTCCAAATTTTTGCTGTCTTCTTTTCCCACTCCTGCCCTTCCCCCCAGGTGGATTGCAATTTGATACAGGTTTTATATATACCTTCACATTAAACATTAGTCAAGTTGTAAAGAAGAATTATTACCAATGGAGTGAACAACAAGGATGAAGAAACAAAACAAAATGAAAAAGAGACAGAGCAAGTAGTTTGTTTCAATCTGCATTCAGGCTCCATAATTCTTTCTCTGGATGTGGATAGCCTTTTCAGTCATGAGTTCTTTGGAGTTGTATTGTATTGCTGAGAAGAGCCCAGTCTATCAAAGTTAGTCATCACAGATACGATGTGTCTGTAATTGTGTACAGTGTTCTCCTGGTTCTGCTCTCCTTACTCTGCATCAGTTTATATAAGACTTTCTAGGTTATTAAGAAGTCTGTCTGCTCCTCATTTTTTAAAGCACAATAGTACTCCATTACATTCATATACCACAGTTTGTTTAACCATTCCCCAATTGACGGGCATCCCCTTGATTTCCAATTCTTTGCCACCACAAAAAGAGCTGCTATAAATATTTTTGTACATAAAGGTCCTTTTCTTATTTGTATTATCTCTTTGGGATATAGCCCTGGAAGTGTTATTGCTGTGTCAAAGGGTATGCACATTTTTATAGCCCTTTGGACATAGTTCCAAATTGCTCTCCATAGTGGTTAGATCAGAGCACAACTCCACCAACAATGCATTAGAGTTCCAATTTTCCCACATATTCTCCAGCATTTCTCATTTTCCTGTTTTGTCATGTTAGCCAATCTGGCTGGTGAGATGTGGTACCTCAGAGTTGCTTTGATTTTGTATTTCTCTAATTAATAGTGATTTAGAGCATTTTTCATATGATTATAGATATCTTTAATTTCTTCCTCTGAAAACTGCCTGTTCATATCCTTTGACCATTTATCAGTTGGGGAATGATTTATATTCTTATAAATTTGATTTAGTTCTCTATATTTTAGAAATGAGGCCTTTATCAGAGACACTGGTTGTAGAAATTCTTTCCCAATTTTCTACTTCCCTCCTAACCTTGGTTACATTGGCTTTGTTTGTACAAAAACTTTTCAACTTAATATAATCAAAATTATCCATTTTGCATTTTGTAATGCTTTCTATCTCTTGCTTGGTCATAAAATTTTTCCTTCTCCATAAATTTGACAGGTAAACTATTCCTTGCTCTCCCAGATTGCTTATGGTATCAGTCTTTATATCTAAATCATGAACTCATTTTGGTTTTATTTTAGTATATGGTGTAAGATATTGGTATATGCCTAGTTTTTGCCATACTATTTTTCAGTTTTCCCAGCAGTTTTTGTCATATAGTGAGTTTTTATCCCAGAGGCTGGAGTCTTTGCATTTATCAAACAGTAGGTTCCTATGGTCATTGACTACTGCATCTTGTGTACCTAATCTATTCCACTGATCCACCACTCAGCTGGTACCAGCTGGATTTGATGACTACTGCTTTATAATTTAGTTTAAAATCCGGTATGGGTAGGCCACCTTACCAATCTATTTTTTTTCACTAATTGCCTTGATATTCTGGATCTTTGTTCTTTCAGATTAATTTTGTTATTATTTTTTCGAGTTCTTGAACTCTTCCAAGAATGCCTTCTAGGCTTGAGGTAAGTTCATATTCCATTTTGAGACTTCTGAAGTGGGTGTAGTGTCAATGCTGACCTCTTCTGAATGTGAACCTTGCTCTTCTCTTTCACCATAATAGTATTTAAAGTCCTTGCTTTTGCAATTTGTTTTTTTCCCATTGTGATTGCCAGTTTCCTGACTTTTAAAGTGGATCTCTGCTTCTGGACTCAGGGGACTCTGACACACGCTTCTTGCGGGGGAGTTAGGGGCCTGGTTACTGGCTTTGTATACCATAACCTCTGATTTTGTCAGATAGAGGCTATATAATGCTGAAGGTCACTTCAGCAGAGCTGGAGCTGGCTGGTGAGTGCCTAGGCCAGCGGGTCTCAACCTGTGGGTTATGTTCAATTTGTAACAATGAAAATACATCCTGCATATCAGATAGATTCATAACAGTGGCAAAATTACAGTTATGAGGTAGCAACGAAAATAATTTTATGGTTGGGGGTCACCACAACATGAGGAACTGTATTAAAGGGTTGCGGCATTAGGAAGGTTGAGAACCACTGGCCCTAGACTGAGGCCACAACCAGGACTTTTGGCGTTTCCCTGGGGTTACACTGAAGCTCACAGCATGAGGTGTGGGGGAGGGGTGGTCTGGCCTATTCAGGTTCAGCCTCCCCATCCCTGGACTAGAACTGAGGCAGGCTCAGCTACTGGTGGCCAGGGCTGTGCTGGTGTCTGCTGATTCCCCTGACTATACAAAGGTACACCTGGGATTCTGGTGTTGGCACTTGCCCACTACACCGCCCTGGGGTTCAGGATCTCCTGCTGGGATGCCTCCTGTCCTACGCTGCTCTCCTTTAGCCTCAGCACAACCACAGCCACACCCTTCCTGTAGATCTCCCTAGCCTCCTGGTGGTTCCACTATTTCAGGATTTTATTCTGGGGAAATATTCTCTGGGTTTTTTTAAGGTCCATAATGGGGAATGAGAGCAGCTACAGTTTACTCCACCATCTTGGCCCCTGCAAGTTCAGGTAGGTGATTTTTAAACATCTAAACTGTGGCCTGATAGCTCCAGGAGTAGTCGTTGCTGCTGCCGAAGGGCCTGTGCTTATCTCTTACCCTACTCCAAAAGATCCCTGCCCTGCAGTGAGAGGTTTAGGAATCGCCCCTGTAGTGGGTGAATCAGTTCACCCGTGCTTGCTCCAACTCTGCTATGGTCATGTCTGTGCTGCTAAGCTTTGCTGGCTGGAAATCTGCCATGCTCTGTCTCCTAGTGGATTCTGCTACTCTAAAATTTGCTCAGATTCACTTTTTAGAGGTAACTGAAGGAATTTATGGGCAAACGCAGGTGAATCCCTGCTTTCACTCTGCGTTCTTGGCTCTGCCCTGTAACCTCTCTTTTCCAATATATGCATGAATTGAAAAACATCACCCATACTATTTTACCACTTTTTTCTGCCTCAACATCCTGTGGCAACAGGCATGAAGTAGCAGGTATGGATACACTGGGAGCTGCAGTCTCAACTCTGTTCACAGGCAGCCCAGGCCATAGGGTTGTCTTCTCACTAGACTGAAGCAGCAGGGGAATTTGGCAGCCCCTGGGTATCTGAGCAACTTTTTTTTTAAGGACCACACTTCAAATCTCCTGCCATGAGGAAGGAACTAGAAAAGGTTCCCCCAAAATTGTCTGCTTCACCAGACCTTAACCTGTTTACTGTGGCAAGCAGGGATCCCATCATGTGATCAAAATACAAAAAAGCATGTATAAAAACTTTTGTGAACATGATTTCATTCACCATTAGTATGTGGAATGTGCCTATGCTTATGGACAACGTGAAATCCAGTAGACCTGAAAGACAAACAGCTCTTGTGAGAAAACTCAGCAGGTTAATTATAGACACACACACACACACACACACACACACACGTGTGTGAGTGTGTGTATATAGTCCAAAAATTATTCAGGCAAAAACTGTTTCAGTTATCTTATATAGGTATTAAAAGTTAATGCTTTTGCTTCCTTTTTACCAACACATTGGTGGAGTTGCCATAGTTACTGAGACAGGTTCAGGTTTTATCAATTTGCAGATGTGCTGATTTTTTTTTTTTCTTTTAGCTCAGTATTTTATTTACCTCAGAGTTATGATGACTAATTCAATTAAAAAATCTTTTCTTTCAGAGTCCATCTCCTCATATTCACAATCTCCTTTCCCAATTATTCAGGTAACTTTTGTCACACTGCAGTATGTAGGCATGTTATTGAGATATCCTACAAAAATCTCCAAAAGTGGTCTCAGCATATTCCTTTATTCAAACAACTGGATTCCTTAAAAAGTTCTGGAGGAGGAGATGATCTTGGATTATTATTTCTTATTTTAATTTCTCATATCAAAAGTAACATATGGACTTAACTTCAACCCCCCCCATCTCTATGAATAAATGATAAAGAATTTATTATCTCTAGAATAATAGAACAATACCTGAAACAATACCTTATACAGTTAGTCAGTAAGCATTTATTAAATGACTACTATGGGCAAGGCACTGTGCTAAGTGCTGGGAACCCACAAAGCAAGGCATAAGAAAGTCCCTGCTCTTCAGGAGCTCATAACATACACGGAATTATGTATAAACAAGGCAATAATCAGCAGAGGGAAGATGATAGAATTACGAGGGGTTGTGAAAGGCCCCTTATAGAAGGTGACATTTTAGTTGGGCCTTGAAGGGAGCCAAGGAAGCTAGGAGGTGGACATGAGGAGGGAGAACATTCCAGTCTTGGGGGACAGCCAGTGAAAATGCCTAAATCTGAGAGATGGAGTGTTTTGTCTGTGGAGAAACAAGGAAACCAGTGTCACTGGATTGAAGACTGAATGAGTGGGGGGTTGTAAGATGTAAGAAGCATGGAAAGGTGGGTGTAGGTTATAAAGGGCTTTGAACACTAAACAGGATATTTTATATTTGATCCTGGAGGGGCTAGGGAGCCACCGAAGTTTATTGAGTATAAGGGTGACATGGTCAGACTTTAGGAAAATCACTTTGGTGGCTGAGTAGAGGATGAATTGGAGTGGGGAGAGATTTGTGGCAGACTAACCAACTGGTAGGCCGTTGCCGTAGTTCAGGCTTGAGGAGATGAAGTTCTACATCAAGCTGATGACAGTGTCAAAGGAGAGAAGGGGTTGTATTCAAAAGCTGTGGCAAAGTGAAACTACAGACCTTGGCAGCAGATGGCTGGTGGGGGGTGGGGGGATGAGGAGATAACGGAGAGCATAGAATAACATCTAGGTTGTGAGTCTTGGGCCTGGGAGGATGGTGGTGTCCTCAACAGTAATAGAGAAGTTTGGAATGGAAGTGATTTTTTTTGGGAAAGATAATGAGTTCCATTTTGGACATGTTGAGTTTAAAGTTTCTACAGGGCATCCAGTTCTCATTCTAGGATGTCTAATAGGTGGTTGGAGATGCAAGACTGGTGGTCAGTAGAGTGGTTAAAGCTGACTAAGTAGATTTGTGAATCATCAGCATAGAGATGATAATTGAATCCTTGGAAACTGATGAGGTCACCAACTGAAATAATACAGAGCCCCATGGGATGGCCACAGATAGCAGGGGTGACCTGGATGAAGGTTCAAAAAAATGAGAACAAGAAAGAGGGGTTAGATAGGTAGGAGGAGAAACAGGAGAATAGTGTCCTGAAAGCTTATAGAGAAGAGAATATCAAGGAGACGAGCATGATTGATAGTATCAAAGTCTGCAGAAAGATCAAGAAGGATGAGAAAAGGACATTGAATATGATACTTATGAGATGATTGGTAACTTTGGAGAGAGCAGTTTCAGGTGAATGGTGAAGCTGGAATTCAGATTGTAGAGGGTTAAGAAGAGTGAGAGGAAATGAAATGGAAGCACATCTAGTAGACAACCTTATGAAGTTTAGCCAAAAAAATAGGAGAAACTTGGCATTAGAGGGGAGATAGAAGAATCAAGTGAGATTTTTTTGGAGAATGGGCAGACGTGGGTGTGTTTGTAGATAGTACAGTAGGAAAACACCCTGTAGACAGGGAGAGATTGAGGATAATTGAAAGCTTGGGGGATGGCAGAAGGAGCAATCTATCAGAGGAGATGGTGGAATGGGATCTTTTGTTTTAGGGAGAGAAGTTTGCCTTGGCAAGGTGAAAGGGCCACTTCTTCATTTGAGACAGAGGTGAAAGAGGAGATAGTGGTAGAAGGCATCTGAGTGATGAGGAATAAGTAGGAAGGGAGAAGAGGGAGTTCTTGGTGAAAGGCCTCAATTTTTTCAGTCAAATATAAGACAAGGTTCTCAGCTGAGAGGGTGAGGGGAGAAGGACCCTTAAGAAATTTGAGGAGGGAGAAAAAGGTTAGGAAGCAACACTGTGATGAATGGAATGTTGAATTAATTAGAGAGTTATAGAAGGGATTGCCTGGCAGCAGTGAGGCCCCGGTTGAAGTTGTATACTATGAATTTGTAGTAGACACACTCAGAATAATACTGTTCAGTATAAATAACATTGGCCAAGCTGAAATTATGCCTCTTTTTTTTTGGAGGGGGGAAGGCAGGGCAGTTGGGGTTAAATGACTTGCCCAAGGTCACATGGTTAGTAAGTAAGTGTTACGTGTCTGAGGCTAGATTTGAACTCAGGTCTCCCTGACTTCAGAGTCAGTGCTCTATTCACTGTGCCACCTAGCTGCTCCAATTATACCTCTTCTAAACCCTGGTACTGTTTAGCAGTCTAATAATAAGACAACCATAGACAGATGAGCAGCATTGTCCTCATTATCTTAGAGGTTATGATCCCTGTCCACAAAGAAGTTATCTTCTCTCTGGGACTGAGTAGAACAAGGTTAAACCATAAGGTACATTTTGACCCAAACTTAAAGCATCATTGATCTGGGCATCCAAAAGACTGAGTTAGTCCTGGGCTCAAATTATCACATGCTGAGTTATAAGAGTCTCATAAACAAATGCACAAAAGCAGAATTATTCTTTACTGACCATAATGAAGTAAAAATTATAATCATTAAGGAGTCCTTAAAGAAATGATTCAGGGGGGCGGAGCCAAGATGGCAGCGTAGAAGCAGCAACATATC
>CM053583.1:220696053-220720212 GCA_028627135.1 Pseudochirops cupreus
CCTGTAGTCCAAAGTAAGCCAGGATCACCAACAAGAAAGAACCAAGTTTAGCTCTCACTAATTCTACACTGTCAGTGTTCATAGAAAAAAAATATATTTACCTTAATTTTCCTAGCTATGTATAGATGACTTGATTAAGATATATTAAAGAATAAACAGTGATCTTTGAGCTCTTTCTGGAGGTATATAACTTAAAGAATACAAGAATATTGAGTACTAAGTTATTCCAATGCTTTTTCAAAATAAAACATTTTTTAAATTATAATCAAATGCCATTGTAATATCACGAAACCATATTGTTCAGCTGATTGACCAATGTTCTATAGCAAGCTGCCCACTCTAATATTATTTTACCTAATGTTTTCAGAGCATGCTTGTTGGGGCTAGAATCATATCAATATACGGAAATATGGAGACTTACTAACTGATTCATTGATAGTAATAAGATAAATTTTAAATATGTCTGATATCCTACATTCAATGTATATTTAAATGGCAGGTTAAAGCAGGTGATTTTTTTACCTTATGTTTACTACTTGCAAATACAATAAAATCTCCCTCATTTATGTGAAAGCAAATTTTAAATATAGATTAACAAAAAAATTGTGTTGTTATCTGTAAGAGCAAAAATATTTATAAATTCAGAAAATATATTTTAAATAGTACTTTTATAGCACATTACACAATTAGAATAGTAATTAATGAAAGAAATATAATCAAAAGATTTTAAAAGGTATGAAAAAAACTTCCTTTAGAAGGACTGGACCAAAAACCATAGTATAGAAACAACAAAAATCACATCACATGACAAAAATATAACATAACATACTAAAATTTATAAGTTATACTTGAAGCAGTTCTTAAAGGCAAATTTATTTCTCTGAATACTTGCAAAAGATAAACAGGGAAGATTAATGAGCTGAATTTACCATAAAATATAGGAAGTCAACAAATTAATACAAAAATTAAACATAAAAGAGAAATCACTAAGAGCAAAAGAGAAATTAATGCAGTTAAAAGTACTTGAATTAATGAAAAAATGAAAGTTTTTTAAAACCAACTAAAGCATATACTATTAGCTAAATTAGCAAAAATACTGAGGAGAATCTAATTAACAAAATCCAATGGAGAAAGGAACTTAGAATAAATGGTAAAGGAATAATGGAAATTAATAAAAAATAACCCACACAAGTGTACGACAACAAAACAGAGACTGTGAAAGAGATGATTAATGTGTTTGTTTTCATGTTCTATTCCTGCCCCTGTTCCACCTCCATTGCTATGTAATCTCCTTAAAAGCAGGAAATGCTTTTTTGTTGTGTTTTTGTGTCCCCGGCATCTAGCACAGTGAATACTTACAAAAATATATAACAACCAAATTGATGAAATAAGAAACAGACAACTGAAATAAACTAACATCAGAAAAATAAATGAGGCAGGCCTATTTGCCCGATTACTAAGGCAAATGCATACCATTTCCTTTGCAGATGATACCTACGATTTATTTCAAAAGCCCAAAAACATCAACAGAAGCAAGAGTCCAAATCACAAGGCTAGATGTGAAGTCAGAAGGATGGCGGGGAATCATAGAAGAGGTGGCGTTTCAATGAGCTGCAAAGGATGAGTAGGAAAATAAAAGCTATCCTAGGCATGAGAGGTATGAATAAGCCACAGAGACAGGAGAGCACAGGGCACATGTGCAGGACCTCCTCTTCTCTCAGGGCTTTTCTTACCCTCCGTGGATTCATATCACCATGACTATTAACAACAGTAATAAAGTGTGTACAGCACTTTAAGTTTCGCAAAGCGCCCATTTTCTCATTTCATCCCCATGACAGCTCTGGGAGATTGGTGCTATTTTTATCCCCATTTCACAGATGAGGAAACTGAAGCAGAAACAGGTGAAATGATTTGTCCAGGGTCACACAGTTAGTAATCATCTGAGGCTGGATTTGAACTCAGGTCTTCCAGACTCCAGACCCAGTGCTCTGTGTACTGCCTCTGTTTACCATCTCTGTAGAGATGATATCTTATTCTCTCTCATAAGCTCCATTTGCACACAACCAACAAGATATACACAAGAAAGGCTGGAGGACGTCTCAGAGGGAGGTACTAAGGTTAAAGAGGATTGGGAAAGGCTTCTTGATGGTGAGACCTGAAGAAAAACATGGCAGCTGGGAGGCAGAGATGAGGAGGGAGAGTTTTCCAGGCGTGGTGGATCTGGCTTCCTTCAAGTCCCAGCTAAAATCTCATCCAGAAGTCCAATCCTCAATTCTAGTGCTTTTTCTTTGTTAATTATTTCCATTTATTCTGTATTTATCTGGTTTGTACATAGTTGTATGCAAGTTTTCTCCCCCATTAGATTCTGAGTTTCTCCAGGGCAGAAACTGGTTTTTGACTCAATTTGGCCTCCACAGTAATTCTCAAATCCATCCCTTTCTCTATTCATGTGGCCACCACCCTAGACCAGGCCCACAGAACCTCTCCCCTAGGCCACTGAAATGGCCTAACTGGGTTCCCTGCTACTGGTCTCTGCAATCTCTAAAATATTCTCCATATATTTGCCAAAAATAATCTTCCAAAGGCAGAAATTTACCTTGTCTGTCCCCCAGTCAAAAACCTTCAATGGCTCCCTAACATCTATAAGATGAAATACAAACTCTTTAGGTTGGCACTTAAAGTCCTTCATCATCTGACTCGACCTTCCCTTTCCACACTTATATAATTCCTCTCCCTAAGGAAGAAAGAATGACCTGACCTGTACATATTTCTGGGATTTGGAGACATTAACCTTATGTTATATTCTTACCTCCCTGCCTTAGCCAAGGCTAACTCTGATTTCTAGAATAGATCCCCTCATCACCTCTGCCCTTGAGACTCTTTGGCTTTCTTCAAGAGTCAGTTTATGCACAACTTCCTATGAGATTCTTTTCCTCATCCTAGTACCAGTTTGTGCTCTCTCTTTCAAATCATCATGGATTATTTTTTTGTAATTCTCAACATCCCCTCCCAACCTACCGCAGGACTAAGCTCCTAAAGACAGGAACTATTTATCATTTTGCTTTTATGTCCCTAGAATAATACCTTGAATTATAAGAAGGGGGATTGGATAGCAGAAATTCTCAGCTGAAGAAAGTCATTCTACCAACACAGTTCAGCACTGTCTGAGCAATTTAGATTCTTAGAGAATTGCTTAGAAAAGTGGTGTCAAACTCAAATAGAAATGGATTCCTGACCCACACAGGCCATGAATTTGACTCCTCAGGACTAGAACTCTGAGAGGTTAAGTGACGGGTCCAGGATTCTATAGCCAATATGGGCTAGAGGCAGGATTTCAACTCAGATCTTCCTACCTTCAAGGTCAACTATCCCCCATCCTATATTGCCTCTATTGCATATGGCAGATTTTTAATAAATGACCAAATGAATTGGATTGGATCAGGAGTAAAATAAGATTGCAAAGTTAGAATGACACTAGATTATAAGATCATGATATTTTAGAGGTGAGAACTTTAATATCATCTAGTCTAAGTCCCATATTTTACAGATAAAGAAACTGGGTCCAAAGGGATAAATAACTTTCTCAAGATCGCACAGGCAGAACTATGTAAGAAGAAGCTAAAATGTCTCTCTTAATTACAGTGTAAGACGAAGGCTAAATAAGCCAACAGAGATAAATTTGCTTGTCGGGTTTTTTTTCCTCCATAAAGGTTCTATTTGGGTAGACGACTCTAGAAAGTCTTAATTAACATTTACAGAAGACTCTGATATCTTCAGAAGTGTACCATGTAAGCATAAAACATTAGCAGTAAATTTATTATCAGTAGATCCACAGAGTCTGCCAAATAATTATACTTAATTAAATATGATAAAGTGGAATATGCCAGAATGTTTCAGTTCTGAGCAATGGTGAAGTTCAAATCTCACACAGTTGTTAAGTATGTATACAAGTTTAAATTTGTACAATTTAGGATAAACTTATACTTCTTTTTCCACATTTCTTAATGAAAAAAATGCCTTCTCAGGGTGGTTCTGACCTAGGCTTGATACCCATAAAAAGACAACAGCTCTAGAATGCCATAACAAAGTGATCAGAAACCCCAGATTTGAGTGGCCTTCACTCATCTAAATAACTATTTGGTGAAAACAAAAGTAGTAACTAATTTCGAGGTTATTAAATATCAAGGAGAGAAAATTTTGTTACTTCTTTGGGTCTATAAGGGCATTAATTTCTTTTCTGAGCTCTAAGTTTCCACTGAACTCTGTGACAGGACAAATATCTACCAGGGGTAAACCAATCTATCCTACCCCCAGAACAGGAGTTAATCTGAGAGGGGGAGAGGGGCTGTTTCTTGTTTTTTCCCTAAGGCTACAAAGCTATCTTTGACACTTGATTGGCCCCAGGGTCAAGACTCAAGCTGTGTCTCCCTTGATGCGGGTAGCCATCAACATTAATTCCTAATCACTAAAGGACACAAAAAGACTCACATGTGGGGTCAGGGTTCTTCTGATTTGGCAAATACCCCAAAGGCTCACAAATCACCACACTACGCCTGCTGACCAGATGCATTTTCATATAAAGATGAGTGGGGATGGAAGGAGTAGGGTGTCTACACAAGCTAATTGTTGAAATATCTTTTTTTTTGGAGGGGGGAAGACAGGGCAATTGGGGTTAAGTGACTTGCCCAAAGTCACACAACTAGTAAGTGGGTCAAGTATCTGAGGCTGGATTTGAACTCAGGTCTTCCTGACTCCAGGGCCGGTGCTCTATTCACTGTGCCACCTACGTGCCCATAGAGTATCTTTGTTGAATATCTTTTTTATGCTATTGACAAGGGAACCTTATTTAGAGAACTGCTGGATGACTTACAAGTGCCTTATTTCATCTCATCATCAAACTTGAATTAGTAGGACAACAACCAGGCTGAATCAGGTACATTCCTAACCTAGACACATAAAGCTTCAAGGAGTTGTGTACAGGCAGAGTTTGAAAGACCAACTGTGAAGCTAAGGAGGTTGGGCTAAGTGTAAGAAATTTGACTGCCCTATGCTATTCTTTCTCAAGAATGTCCTTTAAGGTTGACATATGGAAAAGGAATTACAGAATTACAAAACCGCAGAAGTTTACATGGATGACATATCTCAGCTGTCATCCAGCCCATTCAGAGAAAGGAATCTCCACTATAACATACCAGACAACTGGTATCTAGCCTCCATTTCAAGACCTCCAATGGGGTTGGGGGTTGGGGTGGAGGATACATCTTCTCCTCAGGTAGTCCATTACATTTTCAAATGGCTCTGTTAGGAAATTTTTCCTGACATTAAGCTTAAATTTGCCTCTTTTGCAACTTCTACCCATTGCTGCTAATTCTATCCTAGTCTGGGAGAAATGAAACAAGTGTGATCCTTCTTCCCCATGACAAGTCTTCAAACACTTGAAGATAGTTATCATGTCTCTCCTGTGTCTTCTCCAAGCTAAACATCACCTGTTCTTAAACCTCTTAAACATGAATGCCTTCCAGCTCGCCAATATCCCTTTAACTGTGGCACCCAAAACTGAATACAGTGCTCCAAATGGATCCTGACTATGGCAAACTGCTCATTGCCCAGACCTTAAATATTTTCAGATAAAATTATGAGGCCATAGATTCATTACTCATTCACTTTTTTAAAACCTCCAATTAACCACATGAAGGTAGTTAGAACAGAGACCAGATTTAAAGACAGGTACTGATTCCAAATCCTATGCTGGACTCACTACACCACAGTCTGACTCCAGCGCTATCTGAGAAGCCACAACCTTCTTTGCAGGACACAAGGACTCCAACAAGCCAAAAGTAGAGTCTGGAAATAGAGGGAAATGGAAGGATGAAGCTGAGAAAGAATAGACTGTTAAGACAGGACTCTAACTCCATTCTTTTTCTTTTCTGGGAGGTGATGTGAGAAACAGTAGTGATAAGCACAAGCTTGGGATTTACTTCGATTAAAATGCCTACTTCACAAGGTAAGAACTGTAACAGTGCTAAGAATAACATGGCCATGCCATCTTAACCAAATAGTCTCTATAATATTTATCTAGCCTCTGGAATAACAATTTAGAAGAACTTACAAGTCAGTACAGGGCAGGTAGATGGTGCAGTAGATAGAGAACTCAGGAACACCTGAGTTCAAATACAGTCACAGACACTTAGCTGTGTGACCCTGAGTAAGTCATTTAACCTCATTTGCCTCCATTTTCTCATCTGTAAAATGAGTTAGAGGAGGAAATGGCAAACCACTCCAGTATCTTTGCTGAGAAAAAACCCAAACAGCGTCACAAAGAATCAGACACAACTGAACAACAACACCACAAGTCAGTATAACAGCAGTGTTTCACTGATGTTTATGTATGCCCTTATAAATAGCTTCTATTTCTGCCTCCATCAATCTCTATCTAAAAGGTCTCGATAATTTCCCTCCATCTAGCTCCTGGATTTCCTCACAATACATCTTCACCCACACTTGCAATGTGCGTGCACGTGCGCACACACACACACACACACACACACACACGTACTCCATTCACTTAATCTGTTCCTTCTGAGGGTATACCTATCCTAAGCCATCTTCCACTACATCATGCTTGTTACCTATACTTCATATATTTGTATATAAAATTCTGAGGCCATAGATTTATCACAGGTTCCTTCTAAAAAGATTCTATTAATTTCACATATGTAGTTACAACAGAAATAACATGTGTGAGTGGCCTTTATGGAAAAAGCTACACTATTTTTAAAAAATAAATAAAACTAGATATGAAAAGGGGTACCTTTTAGATCTATGGTTATTTTCATAATCAAAGGATAAAAAACATGAAAGTAAAAACAAGCCATTTTGATTATACTAACAAAATCAATGTAATGAATGAAAAGGCAAGCTGTCAATTGAATGGGAAAACACCATTACATCAAATCTCTTTAGTAAAAGTCTGATATGGAACATATACAGGAAACTGGTACAAAGATGCAATCTTAAGATCTATTCTCCAATTAAATGAGCACTTTTCAAAAGGTGAAAAGTAAATGATCAACAACCATAGGAAATATTGCTCCAAATCACTAAGGGAATCATATGAGGGGAACGTAAATTAATGTAATTAATCATGAATTTTTCTCTGATACTTATCTAATTGGCAAAAATAATAGAGGTGGGCCTACATAAAGATAGATGCATAGCACATGATTGAGTTGAGCTATAAGTCAATCCAACTATTTTGAACAGTTTGGAAGTATGCTACAAATGAAACCAAATTTTTTATGCCCATTTTTACAGTGATAACATTTCTAATCATCTACCCCAAGGAGGTCAAAGATAAAGGGAAATGTCCCATATGAGCTAATGTGTGTATGCGTGCATATATATATGGGAGCGTATCTTATAATAGAAACTGGAAATAAGGTAGATACCAATCTTTTGATAAATGGCTGAATTGTGGCATATGGATAGAAAGGAATATTAATGTGCCATAAAAAATTAATAAAAAGAATGCAGAAGGACTTGGGAAGAACTGTATGAAATAACGCAGAATGAGATAAGCAGAACCAAGAGAACAAAATAAACCATTTACACATTAACATAAAGGAAAACAACACAAAAAGACATCAAAACTCAGAGAAATGCATTAATCTATATTGACACCAGAAAACTAATAATGAGGCACACCTAACTCCTCTTGACAGAGAGGTGGTAAACTGTAGTTTAAAAATGAGGTATAAGGCAGACTTCAGAAAAACCTGGAAAGATTTCTATGAACTGATGCTGAATGAAGTGAGCAGAACCAGGAGAGCACTGTGCACAGTAACAGCCACAGTGTGCCATGACTGACTTTGATAGATTTAGTTCTTCTTAGCAATGCAAGGACCTAAAACAATTCCAAAAGATTAATGATGGAAAATGCCATACACATCCAGAGAAAGAAATATGGAGTCTGAATGAAGATCATAGCATACCATTTACTCTCTTTTTGTTTTTCTTTGTTTTTTCTTTCTCGTGGTTCCTCTCATTTGTTCTAATTCTTCTATTCAACATGATCAATGTAAACATATGTTTAATAAGAACGTATATGTAGACTGAATTGCATGCCATCTTGGGGAGGAGGGGAGAGAAGGGAGGTGGAGAAAATTTAAAACATGAAAGTGAATGCTGAAAACTAAAAATAAACAAATTAACTTTTTTTAAAATGAGGTATATACTGTCAGACATGGGCAAAATTTTAGTTTATTTGTCGCAACTCCACTGTGTTAGAAGAAAGGTTGCTGTGGAAAGGGATGGATATTAGGAAATGTTAGTGAAATAAGTAAAAAGCATCAATAAAAGCTTTTTCAAAATAAATAAATTCAATTTTTAAAAATGCAACATGTTGGTGTTTGAATTCCATCTGGTACTTCTAGTTTTATGATCTCAGTTTCCTTACCTGTAAAATGGAAATAACACCTGTAGTACCTTTTTGACAAGGCTGTTATGTAGGTCAATTGAAATAATACATGTCAAAGAGTTTCAAAATTGTAAAGCACAGTTTAAATATGTTATTATTGTTATTTTGTTTTATTCGGGCTGAACTGAAGGGTCGTAGAAATAGCTGAAACATCATGCTCATTCTTCATCTCAAACTGAGGCCCAACAAGGAGTAATCACAGAGCTTATAAGAAAATTTGTGAGGTTATTTAAGTAGACATAATATTCTATTTTTAAAGACTCTCCCCAGCAACCAACTCTGGTGTTTATCAGCCTTCATTATTATGAAATTTTTCACCTACTATATAACCCAAATCTCTTATGCTTTCAATAAAGGCCTTTTCTTCTTTCCTTGTGCTTAGACAAGCTGAAGAACTAGTAGTCCTGGTTAAAATCTTAAGAATTATAATTCACCCCCAATACCTCTATTTTTTTACTCTAAATAATCTCTTCACCTTAACCTTTTATCCACTAGTTTCTAACCACTTGATCATTTTGTGGCTAACCTCTGAACCTCTTCAGACTTTTCACGTGCTACTGTTGTGGGCTCAGCCCTAACCCCAGTATCCTCTTAGTTCAAGAGGAATGAAGGGACTGAAATGAGACACTGAAAAATCACTGAACTCTTAATAGGAGATCTGCTTTGCCTTAACTCTGCAAGAATATGAAGAAGGATACAGTGGTACATAGCTTCTCTGGACACAGTCTCTCGGTCTCCAATACCCCAGATCTGAGAAGCCTCAGTTATATACCCCTGGGACCTTTTATGCTCTCAGACGAGGAAGCTTTGTCAGGGAAGCTGTGCCTGGGGAGGAGGAAGAATGTCAGTAAAACACTGGTCCTAGCACAACTATGAAAATGGGAATCAGAATCCAACAAGGATCTTACCAGGATAATTATAATGGAATCTCAAGTAATGCTATGTTTCCTTCTGTGGGGCCAGTCCTAAACATAATAAAAGCAATAGAATGGTGTTTATTTCATTATTTTTCCTGGTTTCTGTACTTGTCAAGAATCAGGATTTTAGTGCTGAGAGGGACTATACTGCCCTGTCTCTTCACTTTGTAAGTAAGGACACAGATAGAGAGGGGTGAAGTAATTTTCCCAAGGTCACACAGCCAGTTAATGGTAGAGCTAGGAAGAAAGCCCACATCTCCTGAATCTCCAATCCAGGGTTTTCTCTGCTATGTGATACCAAAACAATGCAATTATCTTGAAAAAACATTCTGAGTTCTTAGATTTAATATTAAGACAAAATTTAAGTCAAATCAAATGAATAATGAATCAACTAAATATAAGTCTTAAAACTCAATCTGAGAACTTGAGATTTTTTTCAAGTCTGTTGCATTCTTTGGTGCTGACTCACTAACATGCAATATTTTCCCAGATTTTTCTTTTTGGGGACACTGTCATTCATTGCCAATATTAATGAATCAAGCAGTATCGAAATGTCTTTGCGTCAGTGCTGAGTCAGTGCTAAGCCAGGGCTAAGCACTGGGCATACAAATCCATAAAAGCAAAATAGATCTGGCCCTGAAGAAATTTATATTTTATTAGACTAAACAAATTGTACACATATAAGTAGATACAAAACACATAAAAAATAAAATCAAGATAATTTTGGGAGGAGTTACTAACATCAGGAGGAATTAGGAAAAGCCTCATGTAGGGGTACAGATGAAGTGAACTTTGAAGGATGTTATAAGTACTAAGAGGAAGAGGTGAAAGAGCTCATTTTAGCCTGTGGCTATCTAAAGGAACGGATGGAGGTGGGCAATGAATGTCACAGGTAAGTGGCAGCACATAAGCCAGTTTGACTGAGTGCAAGAGGCGAGTTGGAGCCATACTGCGAAGGGTGTTAAATGCCAAACGGAGGAGTGTGTGTTTGGCATTAGAGGCATCAGGAAGTAACTGGAGCTTCTTGAGAAGAGAAATTACATGTTCAGGGCCATGCATAAGGTACACCACTTTGACTAACATTCAAAAGATGGCATAATTGTACAAAGTCAATAATTCTTTTTGTCAAGAAAGCAATCAGGGAAGCTTCTTCATTAGTTTCTAGCAAAAAGACTTTGCTTTTCTTAATTGTCTCATTATTTATGTGAATATTAAAAGGATTGCTGACATAATTATTTTATTGATCACAGAATTTGAAAGTGGGAAGGGAACAAGAAAAATAAACAGTTTATGTAAGTAGCTGTATATTTTTACCTATCTTGGAATTAGAATTTCAGCAAAGCTGAAAATTCTCGTAGAAATTGTCTAACCCAACCCTCCCATTTCTTTTATGGATGAAAAATCAGAGGTGCAAAGTGGTGAGGTGACTTGTTTGAGGTAAGTTAATGGCAGAGCTAGAACTAGAATCCAAGCATTCTGATTCCAACACAGTGCATTCCTCATACAATCTATGTCTGGGTCACAGAAAAAAAAAGTCTTACTGTATACTTTTCACAACCAATTGAATTGTAATCTGTCAATCTATCTTTCTAGGTTAGATAATGTGTAAACCACCCACATCATGGTATATTTTTGTACTCTATTTTTTATAAGCTCAAATTTTCATGCTCAAAAAAAGGATTACATAATTCACACCTATTTAATAAATAGTAAGATCAAAAGTAATTTATTTCATAATAAACAAATGAATCATAGATGAACTTAAAAATAACTTTACTGTTGACTATTTTGCAAGATTCCTATGCAAAGTCCTTACATAAGGTGTCCTGAAAGGTTTAGTGCATGCAGTGTTGAGTTTTAAAACTACATTAAGACTTTAGGGACACCCTGTATCTGGGAGCTACCAAAAAAAGTATAGTGTTAAGAATTTGTAAGGTATTTTAAAATAGAATGAGAGCATATGTAGTAAGAGCAAGTGTTAGCACCTTAAGATAGTAGGAATAAGTCTGTCAACTTAGAATAACTGATTCCATTTTGTCTCAAGCTCACATTTTGTGATTGAATTGTTTTGAGTAAGTTGCTTTTCTATAAGTTGTTTTTCAATAATAAGATAAGCCCTTGTGTGGTGTGATATATTAAGCAAAGACTAAACAACTTTATCATTAATTAGTGTAGTAAACTACCAATCAAATTATGTGGCAAACAACTTAGGAACATCCATAGCAAGAAGTTAAAAAAAACCGCTGGGTGCCATAGCCATCAACCTGCTATAAGAATGACTAGAGTCTACATTTGAGACTTGCAGTAGCCTGTGAGGTCTTGAGGGCAGTGGTGATTGATAGAAACTTGGGAGATGACAACTTTGGTGAGAAACACATGGCCTCTAGTTGGTATTGAGGAAACCTTATCAAAAGTCCAGTGTGAAAGAAACTTATTAGAACCTCTAAAAATCAGATTGGTGGTTTGTTTTTAGAGGAAGGTATTGTTCACACACTTTGATTAATAAAGTTTGATTACATGCATTGAGAGAAGTCTAAGTCTAATTACTGTTTCCATCGCATTAGTTAGAATAGAGGCTGCTAGATGGCACAGTGGATAGAGCACTGGACCTTGAGTCAGAAAGATACACGTCAGCCTCATATATTTACTAACTGTGTGACCTTGGGCATGTCACACAGTTTCTTCCTCAGTTTCCTCATCTGTAAAATGGAGATAAAAGTAGCACTTACCTCCCAGTGTTGTGGTGAGACTAAGATGAGATAAGATTTGTAAAGCAGTTTGCAAATCATAAAATTTTATATAAATGTTACCTATTATTATCACTATTAAATAAGAACTTTATCTATCTTTTTTCAAATAAATTCTTATTTAAGGGGGATTTTAAACAACAAAGGTGCTGAATTTTCATCCCCTCTTTATGAAAAATGAGACTATGTTTTCCAGCTCTTTCTCTTTATATCAAGTGGTAGTATGGTGAAGTGACTAAATCTAGGAAAACCTTATGCTACATAATATAAAAAGATAAACATAAGAAGCAATCATAAGCAACTGAACTGTTTACATTCTAATACAGGGATATGAAATACATACTCTATTAGCATCAGTGGTCATAAAGGGAGTTTAATTAGACAGAGGGTTTGAGAGTGGCCCTATTATGTTTTAATTATCTTTTTTTTTGGAGGGGGGAGGCAAGGTAATTGGGGTTAAGTGACTTGCCCAAAGTCACACAGCTAGTGTCAAGTGTCTGAGGCCATATTTGAACTCAGGTCCTCCTGAGTCCAGGGCCAGTGCTCTATTCACTGCACCACCTAGCTGCCCCTGCTTTGAGTATCTTAAAAGAAAAATGGAAAGGGCAGAAAGAGTCTTTGAGTCTTCTTGCACAAAATTACTAACATGGAAGTATTTTATATGATTGCACATGTATAACCTACATCAGATTGCTTACTGTCTTTGGGAGGGGTAAAATGAAGGAAAAAGAGATAGAATTTGGAATTCAAAACTTTAAAAAATGTTTTAAATTATTTTCAGATGTAATGGGGGGAATAAAATAAAAGGCATGAATTTAAACCAATTAAGAAATAAAGGAAATTATTTGAAACTCTTTCCTCTATTATATGCCAAAAAAAACCCCAGACAATTTAAATAAAATGGATGAATATTTTAAATATATAAAATTTTCATATTGATAGAATTGAAAATAGAGCATTTAAATAACTCAACATTAGAAAAAGAAATTAAACAAGCCATAAACAAACTCATGAAGGAAAAAATAGGACATGTACTTACAAGCAAATTTTATCAAACATTTAAAGAATAACTAATCCCAATACAATAAAAATTGTGAAAAATTAGGAAAAGAAAAGATTCTAAAAGTAAAATATTTGATACAAATATGATCCTGATACTTAAACCAGAAAGAGTTGAAACAAAAAAAAAAACTATATTCTAGTATCTCTAATGAATGTTGATGTAAATTTTTTAAATAAAATAATAACAATAAGTCTATGGCAACATATCACACAAATTATACATTATGATCAGGCTAGAGTTATACCAAAAATGGAAAACTGGTTCAACATCAGGAAAGCTATTAAAAATAACTGAACATATAAATCACAAGAACAAAATAATATGGTTGTATTGATAGATGCAAAAAAAAAGGTTTTTATAAGATGTAGAAACCTATTCCTGTTAAGGAAAAAAAACACTAGAAAACCTAGGAATAAATATATCTTGCCTTAATTTGATAGGTAGCATCTATGTATAACCCAAAAAACAGCAATATTTCTAATGGGGATAAACTAGAGGCCTCTCCAATAAGATCAGGGGTAAAGCAAAGATGCCTATTCACCATTACCACTCAATATAGTGCAAAAAATGCATTCTATAGCAATAACACAAGAAAAAATAAATTGAAATGATAAGTACAGGGAAAATTTAAGATGTACAAAAGGCGTTCAAAGGATGCAGATAAAGGAGATCATGAGAAGAACTGGTAGTAGATAAATAGCTCTTAGAATCCAGAGAGAGGATATTTGAACTCATGGGTGCTGATGAAATTTCTAAGCAAGTTGGTATTAGTAGGAGAAGAAAAGAAAGCCCCAAACAGAGCCTTTAGGTGTACTCCTGATTACTGGATGCTATCTGGATGAAGATACAGCAATATAGATTAAGGAACTGTCATATAGGTAAGAGGAAAGCCAGGAGGCAGCAGTGTCATGAAAACCTAGAAAAATAGAGTATCCTGGAGAAGAGTGTGATCAACAGTATAAAAGGCTGCAGAGAAGTTAAGAAAAATGCAGATTTGTCAAATAAGAGATCATTGATGACTTTGGAGAGAACAGTTTTACTTTAATGATGAGGTCAAAAACTAGATTACAAAGAATTTAGAAGTGAGAGGAAAGTGGAGATATCTAGTGTAGCTGGCTTTCTAACAAGGATAGTCTTTACAAAAAAACCTACATATTAATCATTGATTTGCCATTTGTAGCTATTTTGTTTTTAGTACTTTGGCTGTTAGTGTTATTGGTATGGCTCAACATTGTATAAAACAAGAGTAAAAAAAAGTTAACATTGTTTTAAAGGGAAAAATATTAAAAGTACAGTTTTCTATGTTCTCAAAAGTAAAAGACAACTGAACCAGAAATGCCATAAATTCTACTGTTTTTCAATCATATGTTAGTTAAATCACAAGATCATAAGGTTTAAAGCTGGAAGGGACCTTGGAGATTATCTAGTCCAATTTGTGTGTTTTATAAATGAAGAAAATAATATAAGACTAAATGCTTTGACTAAGGTAGCAGGTCAGCTTGAACCGAATTATTTTAAACTCTTCAGGTTTTCCCCTACTCCACAATGATGCTTATCTAGAAAACTTTGCCAATGTATAATTTAAATACAGGGTGATTTATTTAAAATTATAATTATATTAGTATTCTGGGAATAATCCATTCTGGTATTAACTTTTAAACTAATTTCAAAATTTATGCCTATTTTATTATTCAACAGTTATATAATTATTCTATATAAAATAAATTAATCAAAAATACTTAATTTCAAAAGTTATCATCTGCCTGTTTTAAGATTAAATGTCAATGGTACCAAAATAGAGTGATTCTTTTTCAGATATAATAACAATACATTTTAATATAAAACTCAAAATAGTGAGAAAAACCTTATTTGCAATACCCAAACAGCTGGTTTCTACAGAAAAGTATTTTGTCCACATATGATTCAAAAAGTAATTCCTTCAATATTTTTGGCCCTCAAAAATGATCATGACAAAGACTCTATTTTGTAATAAAGAAGTAATGCAAACTGAAATTTGAAGTAGCCCATTCTAAACTCTATATTCAGGCGTCACTTAGGAACAAAAATCCTACTGGTTTCTCAATGTCATATACGGTATAGAAACAAATTGTGTTTCATTTCTTTTCAAATAAAAAACAGTACCTTTAAATAACAATACTAGACATTTTTTTCAACCTATGCTTTTAATTAAGATTTATTTAGAATGCATTCTGGGAAAACCTGCTAGAATGGCTAAACTGTTTAGAAGTAGGTTGTACTTTTATAGCTATTCTACTGGAAAATGAAAACTAGACTCTTCTGCCAGTTTTCCTAAGTCCGACTCCTTCCAATCTATTTAAACCAGGCTTTTAAATGCTTTCTGAAGAGAATAGCAGCAAAAATCCATCCCACATTCAAGTTTGGCTGTTCTGAACACAACACATAAGTGCTCAAATGAAATATATACACACACTAGGAAAATCCTGCTTTTTGAAAAACTCAATCTCTCATATAAAGCATTTTGCTCCATTAAGCAAATATAATAATTCTCTTTATGGGAAAAAAATAAAAACACCAACTGACTTGGCAAACCATAACTGATTACAGTGACAATACGTTTTATTCCATTTCATCCAAAAAGATTACCATAATTATTTGTAGACTTTTTTTTATTCTAAAACCTGCTAAATAACAAATAAGTCCTCTTTATATGCAAAGGTAGGTCTGCTCCTTAATGAGAAATTTTAGCAGACGTACTGAATAACAATGTGACAATGAGATATAAAAATAAATTACACTAATCAAAAGCTTGGATTTAATGTAACAGCTATATATGTAAGTATATGCATATACAACATATGTGTCTGTGTATTTGAGAAGACACTTCTGCATTTCTCCCAACACCACTGCAAAAACATGCTGACTGCTAAAGAGTTAAAGTACATGTTTCCCCTTCCTTAATGTGACAATTAATGCTAATTTTCCCAAGTCTGTTTTTCTGTACTTCTAACCTGTGCAGCATATATGGAAAAATAATAGGTCAACATTGATTATTGTAGCCTCCCCAATCTATCCTGGAAGCTAGCATGGACATTTTCATTGATAAAAAGAGAGAATGGAAAGAAAGCAAACCAACCTTCACTTCAAACGTCACACCAGGTCCCAGGATCTTTTCATTTGAATGCAGCCACCCTCCAGAAGGCTTATTGACAAAAATGCTATTTGAATTGCAGACTTCACCTCCTAGTTGCATCTCCTCTGATTGAAATTTTTTCCCTGTGCTCATCTTGCTTGTGTTCTGCTGAGAACACAGAGTGGCAGAGACAAGGTTACATGTGTTGTCTGAAGCGCCTGATGCTGAGCTAGGAACACTCAAGCTGCCTGGCAACTTGGAAACAGCAAGGTCCTTCACTGCAGAAGGCAGGTTTTTGATGCCCAAAAGGTTGCTGGAGCTGGAGAATTTCAAGTGAGATACTTTATGTTTAAGAGTACAAAGCGTGGTGGGTCCATCCTCCTGGTCTTTATGGAGAACCTTGGTTGAGACCACATATGAGGATGATATTGCTGAGGTTGTGGCAATTGTTGAGACCTTGCTGGTGTTCGTGGACAAATTGTGGATAAGTTCATCAACTGATGTCACTGAATCATTCCTGAAGCGGTTATACTTGGTATGTTGACGCATGCCCTTCTATCTGGTTTCTTGTATATGTTTTGGCAGAGCTGATGCCAACCCAGAAAACACCTGTTCTCTCATAGCAGACAATACATAATAATTGAGTAAGGGCAGTAAAATTGGGATGCTCCCCCCCCCAAATGCCTTTAAAGGAAGGAAGAAAAAAAGAAGAAAATTGATCCACACCCCTTCATCAAAAATAAAACAAAAACCACGAAAGAAAACTGCTTATAGTTCCTTAGACTAGGAAAAGTAATAGTTTTCTGATAGCGATTCCAATCCTGCTTGGCTGCCAAGTCTCACAGTAAAAGCATGACTCACACAAATGAGGAGACCCTCTTCAACAAAGGCTCAGTGAACACAGCAAATCACTTACAACTTCCTGTAGCAAAAAAAAAAGGCACATCCACCCACTTACAGCACACCAGAACCAATCAATTCTCAAAATTCTCCAATTTCCTTTTTTCCTATTTTTCTCAAAAGATATTTCCTTCCAATTTTTTTTTTATTTCTCACCTTTCTTGAACCCTCACTCTTTTGATAACAGAAGTAAAACCAGTATCTCAGTGAAACGTGCCCACCAGAGATCATATCATATTAGAACAATTTAATTTGTTAAATTAACTGCCTAAAAATCCGTGATTCTGCCTTGGGGGCTAAAACTACCCCACTCAGCTCATCTTTACAAACCTTAGAAGTATTCAACAATATACTTAAGAATATGAAAAGTACTTTTAAGAAAAAGACCTTCCTCAAAGCCTGATGCTTTAGAATCACAGTTTTCAAATAAAAGTAGGGACAAAACTCAACTAGGTAAAAAGAAATACTCGTTTCCTTCCCCCCACCATACCACACCCCGAAACACCCAAGCAGCCGTAACAAGTGTCTTGGGGCAATGCAGTTTCTTAAGAGAATGTCTGCATCTGACCTTTGCAGAGCATTTTTCTTTCTTAATAAGCTATCATAGTCCCTTTTTCCTTATCCAGTAAATTAAATACATATATGGAAAGGAAAACATTTCCTAAATATGGCAACAAGCTCCAGAAATAATATGCCTTTTCTCCGCAGAAATCCATCATGCTCAAAAACCACTTGAATGTTTTTGTTGCTTAAACCATAAAAATTACCAGGAAACAGAATTTTTAAAAATCAAATTCCTTGCAATTACATCTTGAGGTCCTGCAGTCAATAAGGAAGAAAAATGCTCTTGCTTTCATTCTGTATATAATCCACAGGAAAATCCTTTCTCTTGAAAAGTCAGATGTCAGGCTTGAGACAAAAATTTGCATTCCTTCTTCCATCTGATAAAAACAAATGGGAAATTCCCTCTACTGGAAAGGTCCAGTGCAGGTTGAAAAATTCCCCACTAATTTCTGATGTGGAATTAGCTTTACTAATTTTGAGCATGCAGATCACAGGCAAAAAAATAAAAATAGTCTTTAAAATGAGCAATTTCCTTTTAAAATAAGTGAGACTCACCACAGCATGGCATTAAGTCATTTTGAGGGTCTCCTCAATAACTGTGAGCAAAAAGCTGCAGTATATAAGCCATTTAAACAGTTTTAAATAATTGTATTTAATTGCCATAATTTGCAGCACAGTAAAGGAAGCCAACAAGTCTGATTCCAGGATTGATGAATAATAGAAATGTCCTATTCAACCTAAAAGCAAGTTTCTAGTGAGCTGCAGAATCACCTTTCATCATCATGTCGCAAACCTCCTACAGCATAGGCACAGAATTCATTTTTTCCTTCCCCTTGCTATCATAGCAACAGCAAATACACACACACGATAGATTAGATAGATTATTTCTACTGTTATCCAAAGGGAAAACAAAATTCCCTGTCACTCCCAAACAGTTCTCTTCATTAGAAGCAGATAAAAACAACAAAATGTGAATGAAATTCTGTTTCTGTGAATGAAAGGGCTAGCTAGCAAGCCAATATTTCTGTGAATGAAGCAGGGTCTTGCAGCCTCTGCCAGGCAATCCCTTGGGAACTAACCACCTCAGCCAATAAGAGGCAGCTTGGATGACTCATTCAACAAAGACTTGATAAATAGTGGAAGATTCCATTTCAATCAAAGGCAGAATCTGCTCTCCAACAGCAGCAGCAACAAAAAAAAACCAGACCAATTTAAAGGATCCACAGAAAAATACTGCAGGAATTTTATGGGAAATAATTCCATAGGCAAATTCAAAATCATTTATAAGGTGAATATAAGGAAAATCATTTTACCCAAGGTGTGCTCTGCCCTCACAATTTCATTCAGCTGATTCATTTACATCAAGGAGACAAACAAGACTGTTCGTTTGGTTAGAGGTATATCATGAATATGCAAATGCAGATCAAAAAATGTAATCAGTATGGTTTTCTGTAAATTCCATTTTATATGAGCAAAATATGGCATGGGTTCAGATTTACTGGCTCTATAAAAAAAAAAAAAGACAGTGATATAGTTAATTCTTGGCCAAACAGGTGATATTTTTTTAAATTAATAAAACCTAAAGGAAGCAAATTGTGAATTGTATCTGTAAACTGCTATTTATTTATTGTAACTGTTACATGAGGAAAGAAATATAGTTGAAAGAAATTACTAGTGAGCATTGCTATAGTCTGAAAATACTATTATGAAAATCCTCTTTTTGTCTAGAGGTCTCTAATATGAAAACACAACAATGAAGAAAATAACAAAGAACCATAAAGTAGATAAAAAAGACTTTTAAATAGTCCAAATTAATGTAACAAAGATAAGACATTAAAACCCCTGCACTAATGTTCAAAGGAAACCTGCTTTCTCTCTCCAGGTTCTTAATAAGAGAACTAACATGCTACAGTGCAAAGACCACTGGTTCTGGAGGCAGGGTACTAGATCCTTAAATTCTGTAATCTTCACTGTCTGTGTAGCAGTGGGAAAGGTCGTTAGCCTTCCTGGGCCTCAGTTTCTTTACATATAAAATACGGGGGTTGGAGTAGACAGCCTCAAGGAACTCTTCAAGCCTTACAAGGGTTCCTTAAACTATTTGTTTTTTAATATTTTTATGGCTATATTTCAATATAATTGGCTTCCCTTGTGATCCTATATATTTCATAAAAATCAAACTGATTTTTTTTTAATTGTGGGAATTTCTTTTACATAACTATACAAATCTGTAACAGGTTTAATTTTTCTTGCCTTCTCAGTAGATAAAAGAATAAAAGGAGAGGGAGGGAGAGAACTTTAAAACGCAAATAAAATAAAATTGAACTTTCTGTAATCCTCTGTATTTTGCTTTATACATTTAAAATCATTATTCTGAGAAGAGGTCCATAGATTACCAGGCTGCCAAAGAGGTCTATGACACACAAAAAGAGGTTAAGAACTCCTGTTCTTTATGGAATAATTTACCTGTCATATCTATGGATAAGAAAGAATTTATAACCAAACAAGAGACAGAAAGCATTACAGGATGTAAAATGAATAATTTTGAATATATTAAATTTAAAAGGTTGTATACAAATTAAACCAATGTAGCTAAGATTAAAAAGAAAGCAAGAGACTGGGAAAAAAAATTTTACATCAAGTTTCTCTGATAAAGGCCTCATTTCTTAAATATATAAAGAACTGAGTCAAATTTATAAGACCATGAGTCATTCCACAATTGATATTTGGTCAAGGATATGTACAGGCTTTCAGATGAAAAAACCAAAGCTATCTATAGACATAAAAACTCCCGCTCTAGAACAATGATCCTACTTTTACTTGAGACATCATTTCAACCAATATTGTTGTCTGAGTGCCTAGCCTACCTTAATTTTAAAAAGGTACAAGAAAACAGAAACTTGCTCCACCTTGGTATAACAGCAAGCAAAGTAGGATTCTATTTGTTTTTCCAGATTGAGTTTTAGTCAGTCAAGTGCTTTTGATTGAGTCTTGCCTTTGATAGAATCAAGAGTCTTTGATTGAATCAAGAAGTCTTCAATTCAAACAAGAGGCTTTGATTGGAAACAATATATATTGTATTTCTTAGAGGGAGAGCAAAGAGTAGAGAGAGGAGCATAGCTGAGAGAGAGAAGTAAGCATGAGTGGGCTAGGGGAACTGGCTTGTGGGGAGACCTAACAGAAAGAATGTTTGTGATATTGGTGCTCTCTCTGTTGATCTGTGTTAATCTCTCAGACAGAAGCCCTGTCTGTTAGTCTGTGTTAATTTCTCAGACAGAAGCCCTGTCGGTCTTTATGGGTGAACTGAGCTGAAGAGTGAAGATCTGCCTGTGTGGGACAAAAGACCCTTGCCCAAAATAAAACTAATAACTCAGAGGTTTCTTCAGAGAAACAAAAGAGATATTTATTTCTTTCTTCTCATGAGAAGGGGGAGTCTCATCACCAGAAGAAATCTAGCAAGAGAGGCCCAAAATACAGAATGTAAAGTTTGGTTATATACCCAAAAGACCACCCTTTTCCCCCCCTTCCACTGTCCTATGTTCCCATTAATTAGGAACTTGGGCACACAGTCTGACCACAAAAATCTTGCTTCCATAGCAGGTAAACAGCATCAATATGGATATGAAAGCAGATAAAATATGTCATCAGTATCAACTTAGATATGAAAGCAGAAGATGAATGTCTAACAATATCAATATAGATATGAGAGCAGATAATATTTCATGAATCATGGGGATTTTAGGTTATAGTGACCTGTCCAGAGTTTTGTAACAAGATTTCCAATTTTATATTTGTACAGGTCAGATGGTGGTCAGTGGAAACAAGTCTGGGACATCTGGGCCTGTGGTTAGATATGAAGGGTCTGTACTTTCCCCTCCTACACATTAGCTTAGCTTAGCAAAAACTTCAACTTATGACAGGGGAAGTAAGGCAAGGGTCCCAGGCTGCCAGTCAGGCTGCTAAGTCTTTGGTACAAATCTGTCTAGATTTTAGAATATTACCTGAGAAGTTTCCACCTCACACACATCTAATTAATAGAAAACCAAGTCTGGAGTCCAGGCAATCTATTATTAAATCTTTGATAAGTCATCACTTTTATCCCACTCATGCCCATGGAAAGGAGACTTAGCTTAAGCCTCTTTTAAGAACTATTAAAATGAATTGATATGATGTGCTCTTAATGTATATAAATATTGTTGTAGCTGTTAAGCTTTGTTTTCCTAGAAACAGAAGCTGCAGGCAGCAGCCCCTGGAGCCTGCTGTGGGGCAGGAGCTTGGCATGGAGCAGTCTCTGTGAGCTGAGATATGGAACAGGAGCAGAGCCCTGCCTATGTGTGAATCCAGATGAGAGTTAGGAGTGGTCAGCCCACAGAGGAAGAGCCATGGGGTTTAGAAGTCAGCCTCAAGTCAAGATGAGAGAAGTTTATTTGGACACTGTGTATTGATTGAGGAGATTGTGACTTACTGTGACCTAGGGGTAGGTGGTGTTTGTATTTTCTGGAAACCCTTAAGGATGTGTTGTGCTGGGGAAGAGCTTAGCCTGGGACCCCCTGCTTATGTAAACAAGTATTTTGGGGAATTTTACTGAATGCAAAGAAGTATCTGTGTACCATATAATATACTGAGTGTTATGATACATATAGATATGTTTTGCTTAAGGATGTTGCTATGAATGTTATGCTTTATTGAACAATGTTTAGTTTATTGCTGAATAGAGATTTCATTATACTATGCAATTAAACCCTTGAAATTATTCACAGTAGCAGCCCTCAGGTGTGACGCTGTAATATTAATGGAATTTGAAGATTTTCCATGCCCTTTTGTATTGACAAGCTAACAGATACTTAGCACTTAGTAATTACATCAAGCCTCTGTTAAGAAACAGAAGGTATGAACCCCTCCTGCTGACATAACAGAAAGGGGCTGAAACAGGGAGGTATATATAAGGAAAAGCTCCAGCTGGGAATGGCAGATTTTCTTGGAGCAAGCTTCAGGAGGCTGGACTGCTGGAAACGAGAATTGCTGAGAGAGAGAGAGAATTTTCTCTCAGTGAGCATCTAGAGGCTGGGCTGCTACAGTTGGACTGAAGACTGAACTGAGAATTGAGAATTGGCAAAACTCGAACTGGTAGTAGCAGAACTTTTGCTCAGATCTTTCCTCTGGGAACTTCTGCTGAAGAGCTTCTGAGAACCAACTGGAACTTCTGCTAAGGAGCTACCATGAGTGAGAGAGGAGGATCCCTGCTTGAGGGAGCCTGTTCTGTTGTGAAGGCTTGGCAATGTGGGTTTTCACTGCATTAACTATGTGTACCAACTTCATGATTACTGTAATGACTTTGGCTTTCCGGTTCTGGGACTCAGTTTTCTGGTATTTGAATAAAGGCTTCAGTTCTATGCCCCATGTGGAGAGCCTGTTACATTTTGTGATTCACAACTATAGCAGCATATTCATAACCACCATGGTGTTGTGAATATTGCAATATTGTTACAGATATCATGATTAATTTTATACTTGATCAGCAGCCTACTGTACTGACTGCATCAGTGTTCAGCCTGAGAATTAAAGAACAGAGGATACTACAGAAGGTTGCTTGCATGTGAGTGAAGCTACATCAGACCTGAAGGAAAGGAAACTGGTATCTGGATGAGGCCCATACTGTGTTCCCCTCCCCAACCTCTCCATCCTTGCCAGATGTCTCTTGAGGCAGAAACGAGATGGTGAAAAATAAATTCCCCAAAGTGAGAAGATAAGAAAGCTTTGATGTCCATCTTTTGATGATCCACCATTAATGAGTAAGGAATCAAAAGGTAAAGGGAAAAGATCAGAATAGCCAAAGATCTCATAAGGAAGAAAACTCAGTTTAAAAATTTAGAACATAAGTAAATAATCCAGTGGGGATGATGATAATAACAGAAGGAAAGATGGTCTCTCTAAGACTTCATTTCTCAAACATATAAAGAATTGAATCAAATTTATAAAAATAAGAGACATTCCTCAATTGATAAAAAGTCAAAGAATATGAACAGGCATTTTTCAGAAGAAATTAAAGCTATCAAGAGTCACATGAAAAAATGCTCTAAATCACTATTGATGAAAGAAACACAAATTAAAACAACTCTGAGGTACTACCTCATACCTATCAGATTGGCTAAGATACCACTTTGCTTAGAGCACAGTGACTTCTTTGATATTATAGTACCAATGCAATATTCACAGAGCCAATGGTGACTGTAAATATGCCAGCATAGTTCTGAATCACAAAATATAACAGACTCTCCACATAGAAGACAGAAGCAAAACATTTATTCAGACACCAGAAAACCAAATCCCAAGACCAGGAAACCAAATCCATCATAGCAACATAGAAGTTAATACACTGCAAT